>JBBBDQ010001353.1:750000-1007500 GCA_037127315.1 Ascarosepion bandense
ATTTAGCGGACGCGTTTCGTTCGCCATGAGAGTTCTCAAATTTACACACATAGATAAAGCAATAATATTTTCGCCTCTGTATATATAAACAAGTTTTTCAATCATTTCACCCCAAGAAAGGCAGTTTTACTGCGACTGTTGCGCAGAGGTTTAAATAGGGGAAAGTGATGAGAAAGAAGGGTAGGTTATAGGGGGTGTCAGGAGGAGGGTAATAGATGGATGATAATACCGGTGTGATGAGGGTGAAGTGGATGATAAAAACAGCTTGAGAGAAAGGAGTGAGATAGGAGATTACTATTGACCTTACATTTAAATTCCTGGAGATTGTAGTTGTCGGGGAAGCAAGTATACGTAAGGGAATTTCACTGGCGTGAAGTGTGAGAAAAGAAGCTATTAGAGTAGAAATTGCGGTTACATTTTATCGGTTTCACTGTAAAAGGGTGGGACCTAGTTGCTAGTCTAGTAGCTCGTGTAAATTAGTACATAGAGGGCACCAGTGAGCTAAATTCATTAAAGCAGAAACCGTGAAAATACTTGTAGAGGAGGCACAGGGACGCAACATCATGCCGGTGAGTGAGTGACTTCAGCAGAGCTGCCGAGTCGGTATCGATCACATTAAAGATTCTCCGTTGTATTTTTTCAAGAACCTCGAGGTGAGTAACAGGGGAACTCGACTAGATGTGGCAGCAGTAATTAATACACGGGCGGATGGTAGATTTATATATGTGCAAGATGGAATACAGTATAGTAAGTCTTACATTACCTTGATAAAATTCCTCAGAAAACGAAACGCGTCGGCTATGTACAGTACTTCCTCTTCTTTTTTTTTATTTTGTCTCTTCCACAGATACATTCTCCCTGAGAAAATTTACATATATATATATATATATATATATATATATATATATATAAGCATATTGTTAAATATACCATAGAAAGAATATCTATTAAGTTTGATCATGAGACGTTCTAAACATCGCATGGAAGCTTTAATTTCGGTTGTAAATAAAGAGAAAAATTGTTCATCATTTTGATATTTTTTATTAAACTGTTCTAAGCTTCTGGCTCATATAAACCAGATTGCTATGCGACGATGACGCTCATGATGCACATGATGATTGCATAACCATCCGAGCCTGGATATAGACGTAGGATAATATATATATACAAGTATATATATATATATATATATATATATATATACTTGGGCCCTGACGAGCCGTTGTGCGAAACCGCGGTAGGTCTTGGCGATCTTGCGATTTTTTTTTTCGTGTGTTTTTGCTCTGCGTAACTGCCTTTTTGTTAACACTTTTTGGTTAGTTTGTATCGAGCACTTTTCTTTCCTGGTGGTTCGTTCCGTTCGAGGGTTTTTTTCTTTACTGTGAAGAACCGTATGCATTGTCGGTCCTACGCAGTTTTCTTTTTTTTTCCCCTCTTTGTCCAAAGCTCTATAGCCGAGGACGGTAACGGAGTTAGATTCTGCTGTTTATTCATAGTCTTTAAAAGTTTCTTGGGTAACATTTTAAGATTAGAATACGTACAGAGTCGGTTTTATTATTATTATTATTATTATATATATATATATATATATATATATATATATATATATATGTGTGTGTGTGAAAAAATTTCAATGGGTTTTGGAAATAATGTTGCGCATATAATGGATTGAGCATGTCAGCAATTATGTGGTTTTAGAAAGGGTAGAAATGAAAAGGAAATTAATATTGAGCATAAGGAAAAGACAGCTGAAGTTCTTGGAACATGTGATGAGGAAGGAATGCTTGGGGAATCTGATACTCACAGGTCAGATAGAGGGAAAGTGAGACAGGGGAAAGTAGCGGATAACTTGTCTGTAGGGTCTGTGCAGGTGGATGGCAGAGCGGGATTTGGGTGGGGTAACAGGAGAAAGCGTGCTAAGAGCTACTCGTGATAGGGAGACGTGGAAGGCCATGTTGCCAACGTCCTGAAGGAACATGGCACATAGAAGAAGTTTTGTCAAGTTCATTTAGATACTTTTTCTTTAAGAATAGAAATAAGTTTATACTAAACGATACTAACACATACGACAAAATAAACGAATATGAAGTAATTACTGAAACGCTGAAACTAATAAAAAATATGGAACAGAATAATAGAGTGTTGTTGTGGTGCAGTGAATATCGGCTCGGAACGAGAAATCGGGGAGTCAAGTTCGAATTCCAGTTGAATTCGTTGCATTCACTTACGCGCAAATTCCCTTGGGAAAGGTATTAATCAGTCTCTTCCCTCCAGTTATGGGTTAAATAAGAGGATAGATTAGGATGGCGACCACCTGCTGCAGAAAATTATAGCAACCTACTGTGGAATAATCTTCTGCCCAGTCAGTCAAGTCTTTTTCGAGACATGATCGCCCAAGCGTGTATCACGTGCAGCACTTTACTAACTGACTGATCTTAGAGTATCCATACTTTACGGCCTCTTTAAATACGCAAATCTAGCATCCCAATGCAATTCAGTTTCTTCAAGAATAGGCAGCGCCCCTTTAAACTGGCTAAAGCCATAACACGAGTTTTAGCCACTCTGTTTAAAACAATCAGTTTATCACAAATCGTTATCACCTCAAGCAAGGCGGTAAATGACAGTAAGATAGAAGGGGTAAAACAATGTAGAAGAATTAGTAACAGAAACATTAATAATGAGCAGAAAGAGAAAAGAGTAACTAGAAGAACAATAGATAGCATTTGATATTGCATTAAAATTTTTGCTGACTAAAATTGGCGGGAAAGCATAGAAGCAAGAAGTTCCCTAAGCGAGAAGTGCGAGAAAAGAAACTGTTAGAATAGAATTTACGATTACATTTGGCCAATTTCACTGTCAATTGATGAGATCTCCACGCCGCTCTCGTATTTCGCTTAAATTAAAAAAAAAACTAAAATCTGGATGTGCGTCGTGGTGCAGTGGATAGCGCGTCGGAACAAGAAATCGAGGAACCGATTCCAGTAGAATTCCTTGCATTCACTTACGCGCAAATACCCTTGAGAAAAATATTAATTCGTTTCTTCCCTCCAGTTATAGGTTAAATAGTAGGATAGATTGGGTACTATAGTTTTGGCTGCCAACCAGTCTACTGCAAAAAAGTGATGGCAACCTACTGCGGGATAATCTTCTGCGCAGTCAGTCATGTCTCTTTCGAGACATGATTGCCCAAAGCGTATATCACGTATGGAACTTAACTGACTGACTGAAGTACTAGAGCGATGACCTGCTCACCGACCACTTATCTCTTATCTATATATACACAGTATTTTAGGCTGTTAGAAAGACAAACAAATCTCTCGATGTAAAGTCACAAGTTTATTCGCCATTTTGGTACTTAAGGACAAGATCGAACATTGATAAATGTCCAAAATGGCTTCATATACGGATCTTTAGTATCTAATCTATCCTCTATATGATCTATATCGAGGTCAAGGACGGCATTTCAGTGTCCGCTTAAACTTTTCAAAACGACTAGATCCTTCGAAATAAATCAGACCGTTCCGCATTATCACCACTGATCACTTATCTATATATGCACAGAAAAAAGCCACAGACAGACAACCTTACGGCGATGGGTAAGTGACTGAAACCGAACCGACAGATTAGGACAAAAACTATTGCTGATTTTCCTTTGAATGTTGTCAAGGAGAACAAGGCTAATATCTGGGGCACCGGGTCATATGTGGCAGCAATATTGTAAGCATGGGCGAATGGTAGTATTATGTAAGACAGATTTTAGAGAGAAAAATTGTTACGCCCGACAAACTGAATCGACTTTTTTAGCAGTTGATCTAGCAATGGATTCAATATAGCCTTTCCACTACATATCAGCCGAGAACATTAACCTAAGAAAACACAATGAGGGACTTTTCTGAACTTTATAAGAAAATATGAAGCCAAAGAGCGGTCTCTCAAATGAAGAGAAGTTTAATTTTGGTCGCGTTAAAATTGAAAAATCTCATTTTGCCCTAATTAACAACAGTCTTGAGCTCATTTGGGACATCTGCTCCCATTTTGACCTCGTCGGACTAATCAGCTTTACTATCGAGGCAGGAATAAATGATTGTGTCCTCGGTGTAAATGCAAAGTTGACGGCTGATGTTATCAGGAAGATCGTTAATAAAAATTGAAAACTCCGTAGGACCAAGGATAGAGTCTTGGAGGTATGAAAGGATATCGTCTTTCAGGATAAATTTCATTTCACAATTTGATAGGAAAGACTTGATCAGCTCAAAAATGTTTTGAGAGACACAGTAACTTTTTAACTTATGAAGAAAACTTGTATTCCAGACACTGCTCAATCTTGAGCGTTTTTATCTAGAGCATGATATACCCATCCTGCAGTTGTCCTAAGTACATCAGCAGTTGACCCGAAGAAACGAAAGCCGAATTTGTTGTCTGAGAAAAGTTTACGCAATGAGACATGATGAACCAATTCAGCAATGAGTAGGGCCTCTGGAAATTAACCAAAAAAAAAAGTGGTAGAAATCTAAAAAGCCTATAGTTCGAAGGGTCGGGCGGCTCACCACAGTTCTTAAAAATTGGAAACAACAGATAATGATTTGAAGTGGGCAGGAAATCAGGAGAATTATACAGTTTAGAGAGAAAAAGAGCCAGGTCGGGAGCATACATTTTAATGACTATTACAGGGATAGCATCAGGTCCACACGTTTTCTTTTTTTTGTCGGGGGGCGTCTAGTTTGGAGATGTTAGCAGAAACAATTGAAAAGTTATACGCATATCGTTCAACAAAGACGCAGTTCAAGTGGGAAGTTTGATAGAGAAACTTCAGATGAGTCAAGAGAATTTGAAGAAAATTTATGGGCAAAGCATTCAGCTTTAGGAATAAATACATTGACCTTATTCAATGCCTTATTACAGAGTCGCTAGTAATCAAAGTTGAGTCTGCGAGGTGCTGAAATCTCTCGGAAAAAAGGGACTTTATTTCTTTGATGAAACGCTTATACTTATTACGAGCAGCAACGTTATAACCAGCGCTGTACATTGGTATAGCCGGGTTTCTGTGTATTATAACAGTCAAGAATGCTGGTTTAAACCATACAAAAGATTGACATTTCACCTGGTATTTTTTAGAAAAGTTGAAACCGTCCATGCCGGCTTTAACCCAAGAAGAACCCGCAGTGGCACAATATTTATTTGGGAGGTTGAAGATATCAGTCGCTAATGCGTCACGAAAAAACTCACGGAGTGAGTCCCAATCATCAGGCTGATTAGGGAAAGATGTCTTATGGATAGGGGTTCCTGTTTAAAAGTTGATTGGAGCAAAATATCAATAGCTACTACAGTGGTCAGTTACTACGTGGTCAGTATTGAGAAACTCGGCAAGAGTATAGAGAGAAGATAAGAATTAAATAATGTAAGGAGGAGTGTTGCCACTTGCAGATACTCAAGCGCACATGGCCCAGGAGATAAAAGTGTTGCTTAAATCCAGTGACTTGGCCCAAAGGGTTTTGAGTTCAATACATGGTTAGAGCGGTGGTGAACAAAACTTAGGGAGTTAAGTTAAAGGGAGATAACTAAGACATCTCGAACTAGTATTACTCATGGAAAAATAACAATATACCAAATTAATTGAAACAAAGAGTTCAATTTGAAATTTTGATCATCGGAAGAAGATCGGAGCGTACAACGACTGAAACGTCGTGAAGGTGGCAATAAAAATGAAGACAACAGTGCGAACAATGTAAATAATTACAATACTTTATCTCATAAGTATAAACTCGTATTTTTAAAATATATTTTTATATATTTGGGGTTCACTATTTGACCATAGGTTGAACCTTAAGAGGTGGTAACACTCTGGGTTAGGGTGGACATGCGAACAACAGCATTTAAGAGGTTAATTCTCTTGGAGTGCGGTTTAAGAAATTATTTAAAGGTGATTAGGGGTTCTTTTTTCTCTTCGCTTTTTAGCACCCATTTTATTAATTGGACTTCCTTGCTATATCTCTCGGAAAGTTTATTCAAATAAAACATGCTCGTTGCGCTGGTATTATAGATAGAAGTTCCACGTTGAAGGTATAGTTCTGGAGGTTGGGTGAGTTGCTTTTGAGCAGAAGTTAAAACGTTTGCACATAAGACAGAGGCATGTCTTATACATTGAGAAGTTTTCTAGACTGGGTTTTCAAACTGTTTATAATCTAGAAGTGGGTAGCTACTATTTAACGGCTCTGTATTTTGATCCTGTCATTAGAAAACAAACTATATGTGTTATCCGTAGGGCTTCATTTGAGTTGTTAATACATCCCGTTCTGGCTAATTCCTCGGCTTAAGTGTGAATGCATGTTAGCAAATAGATCCAGACTTTCACTGTGACGAATCTTCCTTTATTGCCCAGAGCGGATTGAACAACGCAGTATATTAGAAATATTGCGTTGAACATTCGAAGGGATATAATATGAGAGGGTATTTCTTTTGGTGACTGAGTTCCAAGTCATAGATCCTGAGTGGGAAGGAAAATACAACCATTATGCCTTTCAAAATTATGAAATAATAAGTGTATTTTTTTAGATTATTAGCTTTTGAACTCGTTGAGCTTTCACGCCCTCAAAAATTAGGGGGTTTCATGGAGATCATGTGAAACCAAGTTTCTTCAATACTGCAACGGTATTTTCAGTAGCCTACTTACTTTAGCAATGCTGTCGTTTTCAAACAGATTTTTTAATATTCTATAATTTACCTGAAGCTCTCCAGGATTTTTTTTTAAAGAAATTCAATTATTATTATTATGTCATTTTTTCATCATATTTCAATTTCTGCTTTGGTCTCACTACCAACAAAGTCTGCGGGGAGACCTAAGGCAGGTAGTGGCGTGTTGTTATGGCTCCATTTCATGTTTTTCTATCTTCCCTATCATCCTCAGCATTACATAGATAAAGTTTTCCTTAGTGTGTGGGCTGTACTTAATAAGACAATTTTTTGTATGTCTCTTAAGCTGGGGTTTCCAGGGATTCTTTCAATGTGTTGTTTTGTTCCATTTTTTATCATTCCAAGTGCACCTACTATCACTGGCACAACTCTTGTTTTCAATTTCCACATTTTTTCTATTTCAATTTCCAGGTCTTTATATTTTGACAGTTTTTCAAATTCCTTGATGTCTATGTTACAATCTGCTGGACAAGTCATATCAATTAATAGACAAGTTTTCTCCTTCTGGTTTTTAACAATAATGTCTGGCCTGTTTGCTTCAATTTTTCTGTCTGTGTAGATGGTGTAATCCCATAGAAGTTACATAGTTACATCTTCTATTTCTGTAACCGGTGCTGGATGATGTTCATACCAGTGTTTGTTTACAGCATTTCCATAATGTTTGCACATTGTCCAATGTAAATATTGCCCAACTCTATCGTGGCGATTTTTATATTCGTTTGGAGCAAGCACAGAACAGCCTGAGATTAGGTGGTCTATTGTTTCTTGGTGTTTATCACAAAACCTGCATTTTGGATCCATATTATTATGCATAATATTTGCCTGAAAGTTTCTCGTGAAAAGACTTTGGTCTTGTGCTGCAAGTATAAATCCTTCAGTTTCAGACATAATCCAGATGCACGTAACCATCGATGAGTATTAACTTTGTCAACATTGGATTTATTGGCACGTACTGGATATTGGCCATGCAGAGGTTTGTCTTGCCAGCGCTGTTTCATCTTTTCAAGAGCTTTATCTTTGGCTTTCATTTTCATATTTTTTGCCGCAATAGTTGGTTCTTGGCTTCTGTTTTGCTTTTCTACAGAATCTACTAACTGTAAATCTTGTTTGTATTTACTGCCTTCTTTTATTATTGAATATTTTTTCTTTCTTTCTTCATGTTGCCTTACTAATTGTATCATCCAATCCTTTGTTGTTTCTATGTATGTTAGTAAGCCAATAGTTGCTGTCTTGTATGACAATTCCAGCTGAATAAGACCCCCTCCACCTTCTTTACGGGGTATGTATAGACGGTCTACATCAGCCTTTGGATGATGCATCTTATGCTTAGAAAGAAGCTTTCTTGTTTTAGCATCCATTCGTCTGATGTCGTTTAGAGTCCAGTTTAAGATGTTGAAGCTATATTGGACAACTGGGATTGCAAGGCTATTAATGGCCATAACTCTGTTCTGTGAATTTAATTCAGTTTTTAATATCATTCGTAGCCTTCTATAGTACTCTTTACGCACTATTTCTTTCATTTTTTTATGGTGAATGTTTTCGCTCTCATTTACACCTAGGTATTTATAAGCTTCTTCTGGTTTCAATTCTTTTATTGTTACAGCAGGGTCTAGGCTAATTGAGGATGTTTCTTGTATTGATCCACGTAAAACTGTAGCTTTAGCACATTTATTCAAATTAAATTTCATTCCAATGTCTTCGCTGAAGCATTTTACAGTTTGCAGAAGACCTTCCAGCTCATTATCATTCTTAGCATATAACTTTAAGTCATCCATGTAAAATAGATGGCTTATTTTCTTTTGGCCTATTTTATAACCACATTCTGTCTTATTAAGTTGACTGGTTAGTGCTATTAATGATATGCAGAATAGTAAGGGAGATAAAGAATCACCTTGAAATATACCTCTTTTGATGTTTATTTCATCAGACTTATAGGTTCCATTTATATGATTGAGGTAAAGGGTTGTTTTCCATATAGACATGCACTGTTTGATGAAATTGATGATGACGGGCGATATCTTGTATATATTTAAAGTCTTTAAAATCCAGTAATGTGGCACACTATCGAATGCTTTTCGGTAGTCTATCCAGGCAGTACTAAGATTTTTCTTTGTACTGTAGCAGTTTTCCAGGATCATTTTGTTAATTAGCAATTGGTCTTTACAACCATAACAGCCACGTTTGCACCCTTTTTGTTCAAGCGGTATCATGTCATTTCTTTCTAAGAAGAAATATGTTTGTTTTGTTAAAATAGATGTTAGTAGTTTATATGTTGTCGGAAGACATGTAATTGGTCTGTAGTTTTTCGGGTTGTTTGTGTCACCATTCTTGGGTAGAAGAAATGTAATTCCTTTTGTCATCCATGCAGGAATTTTAGTGGGATCGTCAACCATTTCTTGGAGTTCTTTGGCTATTTTTTTATGTGCTGCATTTAAATAATATAGCCAAAAGTTAGGAATTTTATCTATACCTGGAGTTTTCCAATTGTGTGCTTTTTTTAGTGCAAATTTAACATCATCTTCTGTAATTCCAGACCATGTCTGTTCGGGTTTATTTTTCATTCGTTCTATCTCCTGCGTAATCCAATGTACTTCCTTGCTAGGTTCTTTAGGGCAAGCCCATATCTTTTCCCAGAACTGTGTGACTTCTTCCATTCTGGGGGGTACTGTCACTTCAATTCTTTTTTTACCTATTTCCCTGTAAAATCTCTTTGTATCAGTCTGAAAGATCTTGTTTTGTCTGTAAAATCTTGCTCTTTTTTCATAGCGTCTTATTCTTTGAGCCTTCAGTTGGATTTTTTGCTTTATTTTTTCTTTATTTGATAAGACGTCATTTTCATTCCTGATGTTATATTTTTTTTAGGCTCTTCTTCTTTTCCTAGTTCTTACATTTATTCCTCTACTCAGTTCATCCAGTACTGACAGTTCACTTCTTAGTTGTTCGATTTCTTTTTTCGAATTTTCTTTTCCAAGGTGGATCTTCACGTCTGCGTGACTGCCTTGTTTTTATTTTGATATTTAATTTTCTTGTTGCAGCTGTTGCTGATGCATATATTACTTCGTTAAGATTTGTATTCGGGTCTTCATCCAGTATTGATTTCAGTGCTGCATTGTACAATTTAATAGTTCGGAGGTTTTGTTTTGTTGGTTGGACTTTTGGGAGCTGTTCACGTTCCTCCATTGTAATACTTTGTATTTGACTTAGCTGGTTTTTTATTTCTATCTTGGCTTCCTGTATATTGTTCTTATTTTCCGTCAAATAATTATCTTCGATGTGTTCTGAACTCGTTTTATTTTTGTCTTTTAACTGACTCAGACTCAAATCGCACCTTTCCAGCACTTTTAGACTTACATCATTATCTTCGCAGTGATTTGCGTGTTTCACGGTTTCTACATTATGACCTGTGATTTGTTTGATGTTATTACTTTTTATTTCTGGTTCCGGTTCCTTTTCATATTTTGTTGATTCGACTCTTCTTGTTACAATTCTTTTAATTTCGTGAATCTCAGCCTCTGACAGTCGGTTATTACGAATAATGTACCTACGTACATTGGCCAATTTATTTTCGTCAATATACTTTCTATTTGCTTGACCAACTTTTTCACGCCAAATGTCATATGTTTGGCGAGTCATGTTTTTTTGAGGTTTGAGTAACGCTTCATGAAATGCAGTCATAACGACTTTGTACTCCTCACGAGACCATTTTATTTTTTCTTTCTTTAAATATACGGTTGTAGATCTAGCTGGTGAATTTTCAGGACCATCATTAGGATTATCCTGGTTGTGGGGACCTGAAGATACATTCTTTGTGTAGGAGTTTGTTCCTATGGCAGATTTTTTGACCTCAGGTAGGTTCCCTCCTGAAGGACGGGCTCCCTGTTTATCCACTGGAAGAGCCATACTGGACTTTTTATTTCTATTTGTGTTTTTCATGTTTTTCCCACGAGTGACGCACGGGTCCAAAAGTCCACCCAAAGTTGCCCGGCACGTTGGGTAACGGTCTTTTACAAACAGGGTCCCGAAGCCTGTAGGGAATCGTTTGTGACCTCATAACGCAGTAGCCATTCACTCCTCGGCACGATTAACACCTTGAGTTGCGGGTTGTTGTTCGGAGTTTTCCTTCTCCTAAATGGGCTGCCAAGCAACATCTGACATAGACGCGCTTGGAATTCAAGGAGAAAGACGGCTCAACGAAACAAAACATCAATATTACTAGAGTAGTTTGTTTTAAAAAAAAAAAAAAAATTTTATAATATCTTAAGAAAAAAAAATCATGTTTATATTAAAACAAAATTTCATATTGAGAAAAGGAAAAATTCAAATAGAGAGACGTTTGTTGAAAAAAAAAAATGTAATAATTTGTTCGTCCATTTTATCTTTTATTTTTTCAACAAAGTCGTTGGTCAAAAATAGGATTATCATAATAAGATAAATTAAATAAGTAAATTAAATCAATAAATAAATAAAAATAAATTTATCAATAAATACATAGACTTTCTATAAAATAATACCATATAAATTGTTTTTCATCGGATTTAATTTATTTTCTTGTTTTGTTTTGTTTTTAAGAAAATTATAATAGTTAAAATAAAATTTTTACGAACTATCGACAGCTAAAGGAAATATAATACGGATGATTTTATTTAGGTTAATTTAAAGAACAAACAGATAAATTAAAATAAAGCAGAATTTCATTAAAAAAAAAAAAAAAAAAAATTCCCTAATATCTAAAGCAAAAATCCTGTTTATATTAAAACAGAATTTCATATTGAGAAAAAGAAAAATTCAAAGAGAGAGACGCTGGTTGAAAGAAAACAAACAAACTTGGATGTAACGGCCGTTCATCGGAGAAAAAAAAAAAAAACATCACTGCACTTTAGAGAGTATTGTTTAAAAAAAAAAACACAATTATTGCTACTATTAACCTTTGTCCTTGCAAAAAAAAAAATCAAAATTTAATATGAGAGAAAAAGTGGATATACCTTTGAGTTTACTACCGTAACATTTAAAAATAATAATTTGTTCGCCCACTGTATTCTGTGTTATTCTTTCATTAAATCCAGCGAGAATAAAATTATCGAAAAATAAATAAATATATAAAATGAAAGAACAAATATAATAAATTATTACATATTCTTTCTAAGAAAGAATATCCTAGATCGAACATTTTTTTTTGTGTTTTTCGTCGTATTTTTTTTTTCGTTGTCTTGCTTTAGAAAACTAGTTAATAAATCTATTTAAAGGATCATTAAAAGAAGAAACATACAATTTGAATTATATACGAAGAAAAAATTAATGTTTATGTTTAAAATAGTGAAATTCAAAATTAATGTTTACGTTTAAAAAAAAATCTCAAAAATTTTTTTAATAGGAAAGAAAAAGTGGACATACCTTTGAGTTTACTACCGTAAAATTTAAAAATAATTTGTTGGCCTACTGTATTCTGTGTTATTCTTTCATTAAATCCAACGAGAATAAGATTATCGAAAAATAAACAAATATATAAAATGAACGAACAAATATAAATAAATTATTACATATTCTTTCTAAGAAATAATTTTTTCTAAGAAAAATTATTACATATTTTTTCTAAGAAAGAATATCGTCGATCGAACAGACTTTAACGCTTTTCGTCATATTTTTATCGTTGTCTTGCTTTAGAAAACTAGTTAATAAATCTATTTAAGGATCATTAAAAGAAGAAACATACAACTAAAATTATATACGAAGGGAAAAATTAATGTTTATGTTTAATATAGTTTAATATAGTGAAATGAGAAATTAATGTTTACGTAAAAAAAAAAAAACGTTACGTTTTCATCAGCCTCAGAAAAGCACGTCATTCTCGTTGTAATCCCAATCGCGTTATTATTATTATTATTATTATTATTATTATTATTATTATTATTATTATTATTATTATTATTTTAATTTCTGTTGAAGACAAATTTCTTTCTTGGTCACAACCAGAGAACGACGGTCAGAAATGGCTTCATGAAATATTTCACTGATCAATCATTGTAAAAAAAATAAAAATAAAAATAAAATAAAATCGCACACAATTTACATATATAAAGCTCTTTGTAGCACATGAGCTGTGCTTCCGAGTACCTTTTTTGTATTTCTTTAAGGCATGGGTTACCAAGAATTTCTTTAGAATTTCTTCATCCAATCAATCCGAGTGCTCAAGCTACAACTGGAATTATTCGACAGTAATTCTTTTGCATTTCTGTAAGGCATGGGCTACCAGAAATCCCTTCAGTAAGTCTATGCCTAAGATTATCCAGATCGACAGACATCGGAGGGCACAACAGATGAAGTAATATGATATTTATAACAAATATGAAGGCATTGATTTAAATATGAAGAATAGAAATAATGATTAGTCACAGAAAATTAGAAAGAAGCCCAATGTATCTATTATAGCACAGAATCTCAAAAGGTCAGGCATCACAGCCAACTCTGCGTTATATGGTATCAACTTTCGATAAATTCATTTCGTATCATTGTAGTTGGGGCCCATGTAGTAATAGTTAGATAACCCAGTCTGTTTTAACGGTTTCAAATATAGAGTCTCCACAAATCGCGAGATTTCCCAATTACTGTGTAAAATCGATATCTGACTTTAACAGAGTACTTATAATTTAGCTTAGCGATGATAGCTTCGCAAGACTTCCTGTTTATTGTTGCCCTAAGCAATCTTCTTTAGCCCTTGTTATAGCATCTATTCATACAGACTCATTAAATCAGTTAAAGCCAAGTTCTATTGTCTTCAGAATGTCCTGTGAGTGCAAAAATCCTAAAGGCTTCGGCACTACTTCAATAGATTGGGCCATTAATAGAAAAAATAACAGCGAAATATATTTAGTAGATTAGCATCAAATTAGCACCATTATCGAAATTTAGCTGTCTGCATACTCTTGACAAGTTTGAAATTGTGCTTACGTCATTGATATTTGCATATAAAAAGGCACCTTTTTACGTTACGAATGAGTTTCTGTCTATATTTTCAGATGATGTATTTTAACTATTTAAATAATTTACATTTTTCAGGCTGTTGTTCTCATCTTTGTTTTCATATTCACAACCTGTCGGTCGTTGTAAAGCTCGGCCTTCTTCAGAATCTTTGTATATTACTAAGATAAAGTAGTTTAATTATTGAAAGTATTTACATTTTTCGGAGTGTGGTACTCATTTTTGTTGTCATATTCACAACATGTCGGTCGTTGTAAAACTCGGCCTTCTTCAGAATCTTTCTATATTACTAAGATGAAGTAGTTTAATTATTGAAAGTATTTACATTTTTCGGAGTGTGGTACTCATTTTTGTTGTCATATTCACAACATGTCAACCGTTATACGCTCCGGCCTTTTTCAGCTGATTGGGATTTCGAAGTGAACCCTTTATTTTGTCCACTGGTGTAGATTGTTTTAGTTTCTCGTGCAATGCCTCTTCTGGGTAATTTAGTTTTAATTATTTTCCTTTAACTGAACTATACAAGTTATTTCTTCACCTCTCTTGTGGACAGATATTTAATCTTTTTGGATTAAGTTACTGGATTACCAACTCTTTTATTTACTGAGCCATGAAAAATCACCTGAAGAAGGCCAGAGTGTACCACGGTAGAAACATCGTGAATATGACAGCAAAGAATAGAACAATAGTCCGAATAATGTAAATAACAAAAAGAGTTCTTTTCAATAATAAACAGAAAAAATATTTTTATCAATTCTATTTTAAGTAAAATATTTTAAAGAAGCGGTTGTTTGGCGAAATAGACTTTATTCAATTTTTAAAAAGGTTCTTTTCCGTCATTAAAAAACAAATAAATGTGCACGTCTTAAAACTATTTATAGAGAGCACTATGCAGTATAATATATTTTCTCTAAGAAACCCTTAATGATTAATATATAATACATAAATAACTTTTGATAACAGATATTATGATTAGCCACGATGGGCCAACGAAGGACATTTCAATATAAATATAGAATTCCATCTGGAGTTGTAATGTTATGTGAGTAAGTCTGGTAAGAATTATTCTTCATTGTGTTGTGACGAGGGCGATAATGTCTCTCCATAAATTACTGTCTTTTGTAGCTCTCGGTTTTATCTGTTTCCTATCTCTTTTAATCTCTATTCTGCCAAACATTTACACAAGTTCGTTAGGAAGTTTAAGTGCTGTTTCCCTCTGCCTCTTTTGAATTCAACATGTCCTGTGAGTGTCAAATACATCAAAACTTTATTTTTTCCAGACATTTCAATTGCCTTTACCTGGTTCAAAATTAAAGTCTCTTTTGTTTTCATATTTAAAAAAAAATGTCATTGCTCATATGGTATATGGTCATTGCTCATATATATGGTCATTGCTCATATAGTCTATGGTATTCTTAACATCCTTGGTCCTGAGTATGACGGCAAACCACATCTGGCAGCAAGGCCTCTGATTGAGGGGTTTTAATGAGAATGGCACCATCTTTTAATTGTTATTGTTCCCAGTTCCACTCTGACCTGGGGTGGGCAAATGGTTAACCTCCAAACTGGGGTCAAAACACCCTGAACGTATAAAAATAGACTTTTATAGTAAAATATACATTTTTCAAGAAAAAATATTACCAGCAATATATTTTTGAATACGAAATTAAAAGACATCTTCAGTTTTCTAAAATAAAAGTAAAAATAATTTTAAAACATCATCAAAATTAAACTACCTCTGCCTTCTATAGTAAGAAGGCAGAGGTAGTTTAATTTTGATGATGTTTTAAAATTATTTTTACTTTTATTTTAGAAAACTGAAGATGTCTTTTAATTTCGTATTCAAAAATATATTGCTGGTAATATTTTTTCTTGAAAAATGTATATTTTACTATAAAAGTCTATTTTTATACGTTCAGGGTGTTTTGACCCCAGTTTGGAGGTTAACCATTTAACCGAACACTTAAAAATACTTTAAAACCCTACCGTTTTGGCATTAAATAGCCCACAAAGGTTGATATGGCGTTGAACAGAACTAAAACTCAAACTGAAACTTTTAACATCTTTCTACAGAAACTATGTCGAGAATTTTAAACATTCACTTATAGGATAACCAATTATTAAACAACATTTGAGTACGCGTTTCGTTGTTCCTAACTGACTGCGGTCCTCCTGAAAAAAAACCCCAAAAAACTATGGATTTCATTTACGATACGTTCGATATGCCAGTACCACAAGCGGCCAAGGAACTGCGCCGTTTAAAAAGTAAAAAAGTAAAATGACGGCCTGTCTCGTCGTTAATCCAAAAAGAAAAAAAAATATTAAGACACCTGAAGAGTTGATACTTAGGAGGGGGTTGTTATGATAATTAACCCATGGAACGTATGAATTCTTCCATACTATAGATAAGTGGCAGTTTCGGATTTGAGCTGAGTAGAGAGAGGTCTGTTCTAACAGATAGCTCTGACAACCGTACCAATAAAATCACACTGGTGATCTTCTAATGTATCTGTTTGTACTGCTGTTCTTTGTTAATATATTTGTTTAACTTTAATCTTGGTGTATTTATTTCTGGTCCCTAACCAGGCCACAACACTAGAAAAAAAATCCTAAATTCTTAATAATTCGTTTAGCGTTTAAAAGGCAGCTTTCGTTTTTCCAATGAGGCATCAGATTTTGGTATTTCCGTCCTCTGTTAAAATAACCCCTAAAAGACAAAAAGGAGAAATATTACATGAGAGATCAGGACACTATTTTTTTTGTTTTAATGAATTTTTTTTCTATTTCTTAATACTTTACTTAAGTTTAGAAGGCATATTCTGATGTGTCTCAGGATTGCGGGTTCGCATCTTTCGTCGCACAAAAGAGAATAATGCCGGTAGCTATCAACTGCGGTGTATGGGATATTTACTTATTTCATGCCACTGAGTAAGCATCTGGCTAAAAAGGTTCTATCAGCAGTTGTCAGCCTCGAGCGTCTAGCCTTTCTGTCTTTCTCTGTCCATTTGCGCACTTGCAAAATTTAGCATAACCCTGATGTATAAATATCAAATTGGATTTGCAAATAAAGAACTCCATGTATCCGATATTATTCATGTTACAGGGCTGTGTCTTCTTTTCTTGACTTTTTATTTATTTATTTTACTTCTTGTTTTCAATGTTGGTAACTTTTTTTTCAATTACACAGTTTCTGGGGCCGGGAACCCTACCCCATAGCCAGCGTCTATACCAATGTCAATGTGGGTGTCGGAGTTGGACTGCCGAAAGATATTCTCCTGCCCAGAATTGTGATGAATCGTAAAAAAAGTTGGCAGGCCGCCTGACAGAAAAATCTATCTTTGCATATCATGACGATGGACAAAGTGCAAAGAAGAAGGGAGAAAGTTATGAGCAAGTAAGGGTGCGGACATGGGGTTAAGGTCAGGGATTATTGCGGTTGGAGATGCAGAAATAAGTAGAAGTTGTCGGGGTGCGGGTTTCGGGTGAGACAAATTTGGTTCTGGCATACAATTTGGTTTAGTACAACAGTCACTGTAGTAGTCAACGCGAAGAAAAAAATGCTAGGTGCAGCTGGAACCATCTCTAAGGGCGCAAGGCAGACATTTTGCTTTCTTTTTTGTCGTCACTTTTATTTCAATTTGGTTTCCTGGGATTACTGTATTGCTTATATTCTTTTAAAGAAATATAATTTTCTTTCACTTTAGAGATTCTTTCTTTCTTTCTTTCTTTCTTTCTTTCTTTCTTTCTTCACTCCAGTGTGATTGTAACTTTCTTTTTGTTTAATTCTTTCTTTCTTTGTAATTCTCTCACTCCTGCGTTAAAGGAACTTTCTTTCTTTCTTTCTTTCTTTGTAAACCTTCCACTCAAGTGTTAAGGTAACCTTTTCTTTCTTTCTTTCTTTCTTTCTTTCTTTCTTTCTTTCTTTGCAAACCTTTCACTCAAGTGCTAATGTAACTTTTCATTTCTTTCTTTCTTTCTTTCTTTCTTTCTTTCTTTCTTTCTTTCTTTCTTTCTTTCTTTCCAGTGTTATTGTAACGTTCTTTTTGTTTAATTCTTTCTTTTGTTCTTTGTAATTCTCTCACTCCAGCTTTAAAGGTTCTTTCTTTCTTTCTTTCTTTCTTTCTTTCTTTCTTTCTTTCTTTCTTTCCAGTGTTATTGTAACGTTCTTTTTATTTAATTCTTTCTTTTGTTCTTTGTAATTCTCTCACTCCAGCTTTAAAGGTTCTTTCTTTCTTTCTTTCTTTCTTTCTTTCTTTCTTTCTTTCTTTCTTTCTTTCACGCTTGTGTTAATATAAGTTTCTTTCACTCTTTATCTTTACACTTCTCATTACTTCAGTATTCTTTACTTTTACTTTCTTCAGTTTTGTCTCAACTGTAAACCAGGCCAATGTTTGACTAATTCTTAGGACACAGGATAACCAAACATTGACTGTTAACTCAACCAACATAACCAAAAATACGGTCAATTTATTATTAATAATAAAGTCTTTAATTTATTATTATTTATTTATTATTATTAATAATAAAGTCTTTAATTTATTATTAATAATAAAGTGGGAATGTTTGGCTGATGAATAAAAAATGCAGAACAAAGCATCTTGCTAAGAATTGTAATAATTTTTTTTTTTTTTTGCTCGAAGCCATTTTTAAATTTTGATCTTAGATCTCAGTTACAGAGGTCAAAGAAAGAGTGGAATTTATTGAGTGCAATTATTCTCCATTTGACACGTATGAGAAGGACTCTAGGAATGGAAGCATCTTTCTCTAGATTAGGTTTGACATACAGAAATCTCATAATTATCCGAAAGATATGACTTTATTCAACGAATTTAATTTTTGGTATGATCACTTTCTGTTATTCTGTTACACTTTTCAATGACGTGTTATAAATGTAGCATTTTCACCTATTTTTTGAAACTTTTACTTGTATATTTTCCCTTCGAGAGACAGGTACTATCTATTTTAGTTATTGCTGCTATTGAAACTCTTCAAGTGATGCGGTTTCTACCATTTGTTTGTGATTTTGTATCGCCGATCTGTGTGATCCGTCGAAAAAGAAGCCACTTCAAGATACACGGGAGTCATTTGAATTGTAGCCAGTTTTAATGATTAATCTGATAAAACTTTTGTGTATAGCTTATAGTTTTAACGTCTCTATACGGGTTGGACGCCTTGTATGACATTCATATAAGAGTCCTAATCTAACGAGTATATTATTCAACTTCTCAGATGGATTCTGTTTTTTAAATTGTAATCCTATTGTTAATCCTGTTTTAGTTGCTTATGGCTATGGGTATTATCACAATTATTTCGCGGAAATGGTAAGAAAAATCAAATTCTGGATAAAGATATTAATATTCGTTTCTCACCAATCCACTAATGGAAAAGTGTAAACTGACTCTCCTCTACGCTGTTTTCCATTACAAGATATTTTGGGATAAAAAGTGGCTAGTGAATATTTGAACAAACTCTTTGGCCCGGAACAATCTTATTATTCGACTTAGGAACAAAGAAAAGAGTTTCGAAATGCAACGTAATATCAGCCCTCGTATGTATGACCATCCCACCGAAGTTGAGTCTATATGGACTCAACTTTGGTGGGATGGTTATACAAACCGCATGGAGGACAGCCGACTACCGAAGAGCCTCTTCTATGGCGAACTCTCCACAGGGAAATGTTCATGTGGGCGGTCAAACTTGAGGTACAAAGACAGCTTAAAGAGGTCCTCAAGTGCTGTGACATCCCATACTCCTCCTGGAAATCCACTGTTAACCCTCTAAGGCCATTCGTATCATATTTGATACAGTATGAAAATAAGCCTTGAAAGAAATATTTTCCTGAAAAATTTTTTAAGAGAAATATTTTATAAATTTCAAATGAAAGCAGTACTGACTGCTCAGTCAATGAATACCAAATGTTTCCTTATAGGGAAATACCAAATGTTTCCTTATAGGGAAATACTGTATCAAATATGATACGAATGGCCCTAGAGGGTTAAAGATAGAGCTGCCTGAAGATGCCAAGTGAAATCTGGAGTTGCAAAATTTGAAGAGGGTCACATCAGGGCCCTCAAAAATAGGCGCCAGAAAAGAAAGAAGCACAAAAGTTCCACCCACTAGCTTGGGTCTACCCCTTGCATCCCCTGCAAGATTGGCCGTATCAGTGATCTCTGCACCCACTCAAACCCTTAGTGACCAGGAGTCATGGTCTTCTTCGTCTGCGAAGGACGAACATCATCATATAGAAGTGAATGCTGAAGTATTTGCTCACGTATGAAGAGGTGACTTGGGGAAACAGCAATGTGATTCTATGTTGAAAATACCATTGATCGAACATGTGAGCAACGTGGAAGATTTAGAGAAAATGGAAACAAAATAGACACCTACATTTAACATTAGAAAGAATCAGTTGAAATATCTAGCACATAGGAAAGAGGGCTTGGAGAATTTGACGCTCACATAACATATTAAATGTAAGAGAAACATAGGGAAGAATAGTGTAAACCTTGTAAGGAGCTTGCGTAAATGGACAGTAGATCAAGACGTACACAGTAAGAAAACAAGCATTGATTAAGGCTACAAAGGATAGGAAGTTGTGAAAAGCCATGATCATTTACGTACGAAAGATACACGACGCATAGAGGAAAGAAAAATATTTTAAACTTCCAATATTTTTATTAAAATTTTAATAGTTTTATATTTAGTTTATCGACACTCTATCTCTATTTCCATGGCAAATGTTCAGATAGACTCCAGTCTGTACTTTCACCAGTTTAGATCACACCGTAAAACTTTCACAGAGTCGAATCATCGTAATTTCTTCCGTACTCGAAACGTTAATCCTTTTAATCCATGTAAAGGAATAAAGCCGCTAAGACATGCAAGGGCTTACTAAGTATTAGAAACTGAGAGAAACTACGAAACAAAAGCTTAAGAAACAGGGAAATGTCAATCAAAGAAACCAGCACTTAACCATTATGTAATCTTAGTCCTACTAAATGGCAGTGAAGGCTAGACAATCTCCGCACAGAAAAAGAAATGACTTAAGGCAAAATACTTTATCTAATAGGGGCTGCTCGACTTTGGTGCACGTTCTAGTTAACTCGATTGAGTTCTAGTTAAGAGAGTCGATGGACTCGTAAGTGGTCAAAGTTTCCATTCTATATTTTACTCGGACCATAGGCTTGTCCGGATTCGTGTAAACTTAGATAAGCTTAAGCTTACTGATGTAAACCGGTGATGGTACCACGAAATGATAACTCGAAACACGGAGATAAGGCTAATTAAGCCAAAAATAGATACGAGAGAACAGAGTAATTATAAACTTGGCTTACTAGTGACTGACAGGCAGACTATACTGAAGCCACGAGAGTGATTAACTCTCAGTTAATATACTGGTAGGAAGTCCCCATAGTTAAGTGGGTAATGCCCCATAACACCCCTTTCAAGAGCTTTTCCCCGAAAAGCTGTTCAATATTTCTTCCGTTTTGGATCGACAATCAAAGGATCCACACATTTCCTTTTTCTTCCACATCGCCTTATTTCGGGTGAAGATTGGGGTGCCTCGAGACAGAAACTCTTGAAGATGGTGTCTATTGGCTCTTTATTGGTCGATGGTGATTCATTAATTTTCTCAACATTAATTTTAACATTTTCTCAACCGGTTCTGATGGCGCTTGTGTGTATTCATGATGCCTTGAATTATATGTACGAGATCTCCCACTCTTTGCTTTACTGTGCCTACTTCCCAAAACGCCATGTTTTTCTTACAAACTTTGAAAAATACTTTCTCGTAGCAGAAGTAACGTTTCCTGGGGAGGGTAACCGTTTTTTTTAAATTTTGCCTGCTTTGGAATGAGCTTATGAAATACTGATCTTATCCTTCTTGCGAACATCGTTTCTGCAGGTGAAAGTCCTGTTCGCGTATTTGGGTTTGGTGTAATTCTATACACCTGTAGAAACTGTGGCAACACCTTATCAGTCGGTGTGCCCTGCTCTCTTTTGTGCTCGTTTTAAGGCGTCCACGAATCGCTCCGCCTGTCCGTTGGACCTAGGATGATATGGTGGAGTCGTAATGGGTTTCACGTGGAACGTTTCACAGAATTGTTCAAATTCACCAGGTGTGGACTGCGTTCCGTTGTCCATCACAACGCAATCCACTACGCCAAAACGCACAAACAGTTCATGAAAAAAAGCTATCGTGCACCCGGTGGTACTTCTTCTGCATCTAAGAACTTCTGGCTATTTAGTATGGCTGTCAATGACTACGAGGTAGTAATTGTCTTCCAATGGGCCCGCAAAATTGACGTGAATCCTCTACCACAGCTGGTCAGTCTTCGTCTACGGTTTGCACTTAGCTGGTGGAGTTTTAGCTGCGAACGTACATTCTTTGCATGCCTCAATCATGTCAGCTATATATCTATCCATGTTTGACCAGTAGACGTAATAACGCATGACACTTTTTGTACGGTTTTTTCCGGGATGTCCCATTATGAAAGTCACGCTGGATTTTTTTTTTTGCATAATCTTAGGTATCACCACTCTTTCATTATACAACAATACATCGTCACATAGCGAAAAACCTCAGGTACACTCGAGTCTTTATTGTAAATTTTGTTCTTGGTAGTACGGATAAACTCGTCTTTTAGAGCCTCTCTTTTGATGTCTGATAGTGTTACTGGAAGCTCTCTCACGGTGTTCGCAATCATGTTCTTTATCTCGCAGTTCGTTCTTAAGGTCGCGATTATCTAGTCTTCGAATATTTTTTTGTTTTTTGGAACAAGTCTAGACAAACCGTCAGCGGGGCAGATGTTCTTGAAGGACAAGTAGTCAATTTTAAAATTATAGTTCAGCAGTATTGTACCCCACCGTATAATCTGTTCGCGGTGTACACCGGTAGTCCCTTCTTAGATACGTATATAGTTAGCAGCGGTTTGTGGTCAGTCTGTAATGTAAAACATCTGCAGTGAAGATCTCTATGAAACCTGGTAATGGCAAAGATTATGTTTAACGCCTCCTTTTTGATCTGCGAATATTGCTTTTCTGCAGGCAGCAAAGTTTGTGACGCATGCGCGATGGGCTTCCTCGTTTCATCCGGAAATTTGTGTAAAAAGCAGTCGCCGATACCATAGGTGCTGGAATCGCTTGCTACTATGATGTTCAACTTTGGGTCATAGTGACTGAGAGAGGTTTGAAGTTAGTGTGTTCTTTATTTTTTCGAATGCAGACTGGCACCCCGCTGTCCATTTCCAGGCTTTGTCTTTCTTTAGTAGTTCGTTTAAGGGAGCTCACAAGTTGTGCATGTTTTTAATGAACAACTAGTAAAAATTTGCTAAGCCTAGGAAGTTTTGTAGTGCTTACACGTTATACGGGGCCGGCATGTTCTTGATCGCCGTAGCCTTGTCTGGATCCGGTCGTCGACTGTCTTTGTTAATGATATGCCCCAAATATTTTATTTGTGTCAAGTAAAAATCACATTTAACCTCCTTGACTTTGAAGACATATTCTTGAATCTTTCTCAAATACGCTTAGTACGTACTCCCGATGGTCTTTCACCGATTTACTAGTAATTAGGATATCATCAAGATAGGTAGTTGTGAAATCAAGGTCACCCAGCATGGTATCCACAACCTGCTGAAAAATAGCCGGCGCGACCTTGACTCCAAAAGCCAGTTTATTAAATTTATTTAAATATTTATACAAAGAAGATTGAAACAGTTCTCCTCACCCCGGATTTGTAAATATGATTCCGATAAGTCAATTTCAGAAAAAAATTGCCACAGTTTAATTTGTTAAATATCTCTTCGGGGCTAGGGAGAGGATAGTGGTGGTCTTTTAGTGTGGCGTTTAATCACGTTGAGAAATCCCAACATACTCTGATTTGGCTTGATTTTATTTTACGTATACTGTTGGTGCAGCCCATTCACTGAAATCTATTATGGACAGGATACCTGCATTTTCCAGTCTGTCTTACTTTTCATTGATTTGGTTCACCGCCGCAAACGGAACGTTCCTTTTTTTTAAACACAGGCTGAGCGCTATCTTTTAACTGGAATTGTGTTTTTATGTTGGTACATTTTCCTAAACCGCCTGAAAACACACCAGGAAATTTTTGCTTGAGTTCCTGTTTCAGTTTCTCGATTTCGGAGGTTGTACATTGTATTTTACGATAGAACATACTTATTGGACAGTCTCACAGATTGAACTTCTCAATCCAATCTGCTCCAAATAAGTTTTCTGTATTTTTCATAGCATAAGCGTTTAATTTTTTTCGTTATTCCATTTAATGTTACAACAAAAAATACTTCACCTAAAATATTAATTTTGTCGCTTGTTACAGAACGTGCTGTTTTCTTTATTCTTAATAAAGTTGGCTTTTTTAGTCACCTCCAGCTATGCAAATTAATAATCGTAAGGTCAGACTCAGAGTCGAGCTGGAATTTTATCGTTTTGTTAAATATTTGCACAATTACATATTTACGCAAATTTCCATCTTCTTTATCGCTTGACTGCGTCTGCCTAATTTTATTCTTTGGACTTCTAAAGTTTTTAACATACCAGCAGCATGATGTTACATGGCCAGTTTTACCACAATTTTGACAGGTTTTCTTCTTTTTGGACGGGTAAAACCTCATCCAGTGTAGGTTTTTGCAAATATAACACGGACCTGGTAGTGAATTTTCTTGTTTATTCGTAGTATGCTTGTCACGATATTTTGGTCGCGTAGATTAACTTTTCTCTTTTTCCGGAGAGAGTAGTGTTTTGGTCTGCTCTTAATTTTTTTGATATGAGCGACTCCCGACTCCTCGATATTTCTAGAGTCACATTTTACGGATACGACCCTCTGACAGTCCTCTGCCAATTTTTAGAGTGTTAGACCCCGCTCACTTTGTAATTTTATCAGCACTCAGCGTCTAATTTCAGCGTCTCCAGCTGAGACTAAACCCTGGGCAAAAGTCAGACATTTGAAGTCGTCAGCAGGTACATCCACTTATTTAAACTCATTACAGTGTTTATTTACTGTAGCCGCAAATGTTAGATAGTCCTGCTGATCCTCCGTGAATAGATTTTGGCACTTCCATCTCTTATGTAAGAGTGACGTGTTAGGCCCAAATAATTCCGACAGTAACTTAACTGTTTCTGAGAAATCTAAGTCCGTTGATGAGGCGGGTATTCTTTTTATGAACTCTTATTTCCTTGATGTTCGAAATCCTCGTCGTCAATTGATGTGGACCGGTGATTGGACCAAGAAATGATAACTCGAAACACGGAGGTAAGGTTAACAACATATATTAATTCAAAAATAGATACAAGAGAACAGAGTAAATATAAACTTGGCTTACTAGTGACTGACATACAGACAAACTGTGCTGAGCTGAACTGAAGCCACGAGAATGATTAACTCTCAGTTCATGTACTGGTAGGAAGTGTCCATAGTTAAGCGGGCAACGCCTCACAACAGTTATGGTGGTTGGCTACTGGAAACTGAACTCACCATATTGGTAATCGAGATTTCCCGGACCATCTCCTACTAATGCTAGAGCGGAAATTGACGGGATATTTTGTTGGGAATAAGTGGATTTATTGAAATCTCAATTTAGTTCGTTTACTGCTTATTATTGTTGTCGGGTCAAACTAAATAGGTTAGCACCACAAATGGCATGCAAGCTAAAAGTTGATCGGGTGATAGTGGGTAAGTAGTCTTAGCTAAAGCGGATCTAGCCTCCGTAATTATCAACAATAATCAGGCTCTTGTAGATAAGGCTAGGTTAAAAAGAATGTCTTTTGAGGCAACAAATATAGTGGCTGGGCTGCGTGTAGAAGTTAGAAATGCATCTAATAAGCGGACCATGACTACAAACACAAGTATATGTGAGTCTTTTTTCACTACTTGCACGATTTCTTTTTACCAGGGATCCTGGTCTGAGCCCTGCTCAGTTCAATGCTTTTTTGACCGTCTGAAGGCGACTGAGGCGGTTAGGTGCGAGCGGCCCATTATAGATTCTGAAAATTGGCAAGCGCTGAAGCTGCTTGACCGGGGCAAAACTCAGTTTTTGGGTGGTCTTTTTTTACGAAATGACTCTACAGAAGGATACGGAGAATACAATTATAATCAGAAAAAGTAGTTTATTTTTTGAGGAAACATAACGAGGAAAGGGGGTTCGAAGAACTTGACACACACAGGATGTAGTAGAGTCACCGCGAATAACATACATAACACTTACTCATTCGAGGTACATAGACTTCACTGAGAAGTATATGGCCACAGCTATATAAACGCCTGCGGCGGGTAGAGTTGCTTCCTTAGCAAGTCGGAGTTTTAAGAAATGAATTTCCTAGCTACATAACCAACTGGTTAGTAATTCAATTCTTTTTGACTGGTTGCCAACTAAAGCTGAGAAGCTCGGTTTTCTCTACGTTTTAACCCATATCTCGGGGATAAAAGAGTTGGATTTATAAATTTAGTAATATTTTTACGCAAAAGCGTATGCGTCAGACTCGACCAAAATTTGAACTTCTCCCGACGATTTTTCATTCCGAGCCGCTAACTGTAGCACCCCACCCACTATTAATTATAATTGACCTAATAAATGTGTAAATTTGTTGTTATCATAATAATTATTATTATCATTATTATTTACTCATCGAATGCTTATAGTAATTCAAAATAATCAGAGCAGATTCTAACCGACCTATTAAAGTCATTACAGTGTTTATTTACTGTAGCCGCAAATGTCAGATAGTCCTGCTGATCCTCCGTGAATAGATTTAGGCACTTCCATCTCTTAAGAGTGACGTGTTAGGCCCAAATAATTCCGACAGTAACTTAACTGTTTCTGTTTATTATTATTATTTTTATTCACTCATGGTGGAATATTCCCATCAAGTGTTGACTGATACGAAAGTTGAGACTAACAGCTTCCCACATTAAGCCAAATAAGTAGTCATTCTTTTAGCTATTTTCATTAATGACGTCATAATATATTGTTACAATATTAACAATAGAAATTTCCATTATTATTTGCAGTGGGTGTCGTGCTTTTAAAGACACGTGGTACAAAGATGTGTTGGTGTCCGTGGTGGTGCAGTGGATATCGGCTCGGAACGATAAATCAGGAAGCCGAGTTCGAATTCCAGTTGAATTCGTTGCATTCACTTACGTGCTAAATACCCTTGGGAAAGGTATTAATCCGTCTATTCCCTCCAGGACAGATTGGGTTCTATAGTTTGGGCTGGCAACCAATCTACAGTAATGGTAACCTTATCATTTATCCATCACACCCAATGGTGCATAGGACAGTAACTTTTTGTTGCTGTTTCTGTTGTTTTTTACGGGGCAGGGTTGTTAGCCCTGCACCCAACCCCCAAAGCTAGAGAACCTGTGGACCATTCTTGATCCTTACATTTACAGCACCTGGTATTCCCAAATGATCACCCATTTAAGTACTGACCAGGATCGATTTTGCTTAACTTCGGTGATCGGACGGGAACCGGTGTATTCAACACGAATACACTACTGCGGGATAATCTTCTGCCCAGTCAGTCATGTCTCTTATGAGATATGATCGCCCAAGCGTGTATCACCTATGGCACTTAACTGGTACAAAGAAAAGAACATTGGAAAGAGCCATCATCAGCCATTTTCCGAAAGAATACGGCATTTAAAATGGCATATTCTGATAGAAACAGCTTAAATCTATCACC
The DNA here is from genome assembly GCA_037127315.1 of Ascarosepion bandense. NCBI lineage: Eukaryota > Metazoa > Mollusca > Cephalopoda > Sepiida > Sepiidae > Ascarosepion > Ascarosepion bandense. The sequence continues at coordinate 777,370 of JBBBDQ010001353.1, forward strand.
GGCACGATTAGCCTTAATGGCCTTGTGTCAGATTTAGTTAAGAAGTGGTTATCTTCAATTTATAGCTGTCTGCTCTGAATTATTTTGGATGAAAATTCTTAAAAATATCTTTTTGTTTGTATCAGGAATTATCGAAACTGACTTTTCCGACCTCTCAAATCATATCTGTTTCGAGATTTTGTCTTCACTGTGGATTGAAAATGAAACTTCTCCAATCTTATGTAAGTAAGCCGTTGGAAATGAAAGAATCCGATACTGTACGACTTTGGTAATATTCGATTAATCTGTTTTTAGCTGATTCCAAGAGAAATTCACTAAAAAAGAAAATGTAGAAAAATTCTTTGGTCCAGGGTCAGAAACCAAGAAAGAGATTTCGTTTCCAAACAACGTTTTTTGCTTCGATTAAAAATCCAATCTATATTTATAGCTATGGGATTTATCAAACGAAAATGGAGCTCAGGAAGTTTTATTTTAACCAAATATCTTTACTAGGAGGTGCTGCAAAATTATCAGAAGGAGACTGGCTCAATCGTTTTGAAAACTTTTCAACACCCTTCAGCCCGACAGGTAATCGTTATTTTGTGTACCATGCACTTGCAGACGTGAGCGATCACGAACTCTCACAATTTCCTTTTTGCTGTTGCTCTAAGAAATATTTGGTGCCGTTATAGTACTAGATATGCATTGTGGTGCAAGTGGACATCGGCTCAGAATGAGAAATCGCAGTTAAACTTGTTGCAGTCACTTTCGAATAAATACACTTAGGAAAGGTATTAATCCGTAACATATCTTTTGTGCTATAGTTTAGAAGTGGTTGTCTTCAATTTCTTACTTTTCTACTCTGAATGACTTTGGATGAAGATTCTCACAAATATCATTTTTTTTTTGTATTAGGATTTATCGAAACTGATTTTTCTAACTATCACATTTATTTCTTAACTGTGAATAGAAAATGAAAATTCTCCAATTTTAAGTAAGTAAGCTTTTGGAAATTAAAGAATTCGATACTCTACGATTATGGTAATATTCGATTAATATGTTTTTAGCTGAGTCCAAGATAAATTCACTAAAAAAAAATAGAAGAATTCTTTAGTCTCCAGAAAGAGATTTACGGATTTAGAATTTTATGGAATCTCTGAAGAATTCTAAAATATAAAAAGGAATTATCGAAACTGACTTTTCTGACCTCTCAAATCATATATGTTTTAAGATTTTGTCTTCACTGAGGATTGAAAATGAAACTCCAATCTTATCTAAGTAAGCCGGTGAAAATGAAAGAATCCGTTACTGCGATTTCTCGTTTCGAGTCGATATCCTCCGCACCACAACGCACATTCTCGATTTAGTGTCTCAGAACTTAAAACATTTTTATAAGCGCACTGATTATGGAAGAATTGAAGTTAATTATTCAGCAGCAACAAGAATGCAAAAAACGGATAAAGACAATTCAGTAAAAACAACGAAAGATCAATACCCCAATCGTTAACCCGTTAATTCAGACGTACGAGATCATTTTGAGAGAAGAATAGCAAGGGACCATCCTTGCCATTCTTCTCTCAAAAGAAAGTACGGATTCTGTTACGAAGTTTTTGCCTCGATGAACTCGAAAAATATCTAAATTTTATTTTGCTGAATATTCCAGAAAAAAGTGTCACTGAATGAAACCCTGTTGATATTATCAAAGATTTTAGTGAATGAACCTTACTAGGGATGAAGATGAAAATTTTGTCACATATGCTGGTAAAATAAACTCTGGATGGGAGAAATTTAAATTGGATAAATTATCCCCAGATAGATTTAAATATCGCCCACACTTTCAAGAAGTTGTACAAATACAGAAGAAGGCTATCGTCAAATAGAAAAGGAAGCGCTGGTTATAATTTTTGCTGTAAGAAAATTTCACAGGATGATGCTGGAAAGAAAATTCATATTTCAAACTGATCATTGTCCATTTTTAAGTTTATTTGGTTCTAAGACAGGTTTTTCCATGCATACTGCTAACAGACCTACGATTGGCTAAGATTGGCTACGATTTTGTTGAACTATGATTACAAATTGACATTTTTATCAGTTAAAAAATTGGGACACGCAATTGGTTTGTCGATATTGATATCAAAATGTAAAGAAGATTTTGAAGATACTGTGATTGCTTTGCTAGAATCCGGAAGCAAACTTAAATGTCTTGTGTTAAACGTTTTTAGAGTTGCCGGTTACAACAGACCATATCAAAATTCCTTCTAAAAGTGATACGGCTATTTAAAAAATCTAAACCTATATACAGTTTTGGGGAAGACACGCACCACCTGTCGAAATAGCGGGGTGAAAGATCATTAACACAGAACCGGAAAATTAATGACTTATGATGGTATAGATAGACTAAACTATCACCCGGTTCACACTCCACCCACGTCTATTGGACAGGTGAAAAGGCTCATCCGTTGTTCCTTGTTTAGGATGTGGTTTCCGGCTTTCTCTTTTCCAATCTTTTCACTCTTTTTTTTTTTTCAATTGGAGTAGATAGACTAAACTATCGCCCGGTTCACATCCACCCACGTCTATTGAACAGGTGAAGAGGCTCATCCGTTGTTCCTTGTTTAGGATATGGTTTCCGGCTTTCTCTTTCCCAATCTTTTCACTCTTTTCTTTCTTTTTTTCAATTGGAGTAGATAGATTAAACTATCGCCCGGTTCACACTCCACCCACGTCTATTGAACAGATGAAGAGGCTCATCCCTTGTTCCTTGTTTATCATGTGGTCTCCGGCTTTCTCTTTTCCAATCTTTTCACTCCTACGTATCCCCCTGCGCTTCAGTGGCGTTACCGGCTTGCTCGGGGTGATATGATTAAAAAAAAAAATATATATATTTTGAACTTCGAAATCTGAGAAATTTTCCTAAAGCTAAAAGTGTTGTTCGATTGAGGAAGGGATCCCAGTAAATATAGGCAATGCTTGAGGGGTCAAATGGCGTCATCCAGAAATTCCCTACTCTGGATTTCTTTGACAAAGACAATGTTAAAAAAAAAATTAAAAAATTTTGTTCCCTCCTTTTGTCCATCTCTGTATCATTCAGTTAAGTACTATACGTGATACACGCTTGGGTTATCATGTCTCGAAGGAAACATGAATAACTAGGTAGAAGATTATCCCGTAATAGGTTTCCATTGCTTTCTGCGGTAGACTTGTTGCCAGCCAAGGCTATAGAACCCAATCTATTCTATTATTTAACCCATAACTGGAGAAAAGAGACGGATTAATACTATTCCCAAGGGTATTTGTGCGTAAGTGGATACAAAGAATTCAAGTGGATTTCGAACTCGGCTCTCAGATTTGTCGTTCCGAGTCGATATCCATTGCACCTCAACGCACATCCAAAAAATGGAACGCTTCACGAAATCGCGTACTATCTTTGCGCATACCTGTATAGAGCTCTGAAATTAACATTCCTTTAGGATATTGCTGGCCTGTCTTTTGACGGCACTATCAAAACTAGAATGGGTCAAAACTCAATGGAAAAAAGGGTGTCCTATCCCCGGTCATGTTTAATGCAGACCTCCAATGGCTCCCTGATTGGCTAGTTTAAATGACAAAGGTCTGAGCTTAGAGACTCGCAGGGCGTGTCTAGCTCACGATCTTCAGCGTCTCAGTGGGTATGTATGTATGTTGGGTAGAGAAAACCCGTTTTTCAACTTTCTAAGAAGTTTGTCTTCTATTCAGTATGAATATAGGTAGACACTCGAGAGGTTTCTCCCTGCCAATGAGAAAGTCTTTAAATACGGCGTGTGCTCTTGCCTTCACAAATCCGGTGGGTAAGCTTGCACATTGGATGTTACCAGAAAAGATAAGTGTCTTCGTCTCATTAGGGTTTATGCTTCTAATGAATTTATGGAGCGGTTTGATTTGTTTTGAAGGATTTAGTCGTTTTTGAAAGGTTTAAGCGGCACTGAAATGCCGTCCTTGACCTCGATATAGATCATATAAAGGATAGACTAGATACTAACAACTCGTATATGAATCCATTTCGGAACTTTATCATTAAGTTTGATCTTGTAGTTAAGTACTAAAATGGCGAATAAAACTGTGACTTTACATAGAGAGATCTATTTGTCTTTCTGACATGCTAAAATACTGTGTATATATAGATAAGTGGTCAGTGAGCAGGTTAGAAAGTTAAATTTAATACAAACAAATAAATATGAAAAAATGCTTGTCAGATATAAAAATAAAATTCAGTAAAAATTAGCAATCATTTAAAAAAATAAGCACCGTAAGTTAAACCCATATATTTTAATAAACTCTAATTTTTTCGCAAAAACAAAATTATCATTTTGGATTTCAAAAAGTCATGAAAATAATCTTAAATAATCATCTCTTGCAAATCGCTTAGATGATGTCGGTATTGCCTTGGCGGAGGTTTGCGATCCTTGATTGCTCTTGTTAATATTTCCCTTCCTAATTATTCCACATCCTTGGGGTTAAGCAGATTTGTTGGTTTCTATGGGGTAAAAACGATTAAGTAATCTAGATATTCTAAGTGGCCTAAGCAAATTTAATACGTTGATTGCACTATTTCGAAATTATTTTGCAAAACTCACTGATTAACTTGATATATGAGACCTGTCATATGTCATGGCAGCTAAGAACATTCCTCTGCACATTGTGTGATAAATATCAAATGACTAATGACCCACAAGCTAAGTTAACTTTCAACGGGGCACATTAAAGAATCCTGGAACGTGATGGAAATCCACTGGGATAGGACCTCAGCGATTGCTGCTGAGTTTTCTAGAATATGTCAAAGTAGATTCGGGCAACCTCTTCCCCTGTGGGTCGCCGAGCCATTGAATTTCAAGTGTTGGCCGTCGAAAGAAAATGGTAGCCATTTGAAACTTTTATTTTTGTCGTTATAGCGCGAAATTTGGTGTTGGAAAGATTTTCATGAATTGCGAATCGCGGGTGTTTCCAGGATGCACGAAAGGGATTCTTTGAGAGTTGGTGCATGCGTAGGAGAAGCAACTATTGAATTTGGCAGAAAAAAGCGAAAAAACAAAAGACGAAAAAAATCACCATTTTGAAATTTAGGTGTCGTCAATAAAGTTGATTGTTTGAAATGGGATTGTCAAAAAATGAAAGTAGAACAAACTTTTCTACAACACAAACATCATAGCTTCAAATAAATATAAAATATATACATAGATACACATATCTATATACACACATGTGCATATATCAAGATCAATGATCATGTGTCGGCCCATCCGCTTAAATGTGCTAACGCAACCAATTAGGGTCGTAGGTGCACAAAAGGTAGTGGAACCGTATCAGCAATAGAGCATTACAAATACAATTCCTCTTCAGACAGTGCTTGAGTTCAAAACTGTCCTGCTAGACTGGTTGTCACAAGGCTAGAAAACTTTCTTCCGTGCTATTTAAGCTATAATTGAGAGCTCATGCGTTTTTTAATCAGTCAAAGAGCAACTTATAATAAACGGTTATTGAATAAGATAGTTATGTTTTTAAGCAATTCAACCCAAGCATGGCGATAATGCTCCTAAGACGCAAAAGTTACTAAGCGAAAATGCCACTCAAGATAAAGAGTCACTAAATGAGGTTGTGATTTTTTTTTAATAAATTCTTCCCAAGCAAGGCGATAATGCCCCTACGATGCTAGGGAGTGATGAGAATGATTTCAGATGGAAATCTAATCCTAAACAGAGAGAAAGTGACGAACCACTAAACCTGTTCCCAAAACGGAGAGGAAGTGTGAATAGGACGGCAGGTGGACCTACCGTCCTATTCACACTTCCTCTCCGTTTTGGGAACAGGTTTGAATTCCAGTGATAGTTCCCCGTATTTATAGTAAAATTGGTGTTAAAAATAATTTAAAAATTGGTGTTAAAAATTGTCAAGAGGGTGAGTGGGGATTATCTATATATATTTATTCAAATATTATATATCAGATGGAAAGAGCAGATCAATACAGCGGAATCAAACGAAACAACGAAACGCTTCCCGAAACTACATGAATCAGGATAGTTCGAATTACCACCCAAAGACAGCGACGAGACAGAAACAAACCTCAAAAGATCGTTCTTTGAAATACAACTAGCCCTGAAGAACCTCAAACCCGGTATAGCAAATATGACTAAGAAGAAGAGGAACGTCGTCAAGTCACTTCGATACAAAAATATAACATTCTTGCCAAGCGACAAGGCCACCCAATTCTGTGCGATAAACACTGACAAATATATCAATGCAGAACTAGACCACATAGCAGATACAGACATATACAAACCGGTGACCAGAATACCGCACCAACAATCGAGAGGAGAATCAATAACGAGTGGAAAAACATTGCCGAAGAACTGCAGCTACCAAAGCGATGGTTACGTGAATCTGGATTAAAACCTGAAACGGAAGGCTTTATCCTTGCAGCTCAAGACCAAAGTCTTTCCACTAGGAACTTTCAGGCAAATATTATACATAATAATGTGAATCCAAAATGCAGATTCTGTGATGAATAGCAAGAAACAATAGACCATCTAAACTCAGGATGTTCTGTACTTGCCCCAAAAGAATAAAAAAAATCGTCACGATAGAGTGGGGCAATATTTACACTGGACAATGTGCAAACACTATAGAAAACATGTAAGCAAACACTGTTATGAACATCACCCAGCACCGGTTACAGAAATAGATGTCACCATTCTATGGGATTACACCATCTACACAGACAGAAAATTGAAGCAAATAGTCCGGACATTATTGTTAAAAACCAGAAAGAAAAAACTTGCCTATTAATTGATATGGCTTGTCCAGCGGATTGTAACATAGTAGCTAAGGAATTCGAAAAACTGTCAAAATATAAAGATCTGCAAACTGAAATAGTAAAAATGTGGAAATTGAAAACAGGTATCATACCAGTGTTGGTGGGTACCCTTAAAATGAACAGCTTCAGAGATATACAAAAAATTGTCTTGTTAGGTACAGCCGACACACTAAGGAGAAATTTGCCTATGTAACGCTATGGATGTTAGGGAGATATAAAAAAAATGGAGCCGCAACAACACACCACTACCTGCCTTAGGTCTTCCTGTAGATTTGGTGGGTAGTACGACCATAACAGAAATCAAATTATAATTACAAAATGACATAATAATAATAATAATAATAATAATAATAATAATAGCAATGATGATAAAAATGGGAACATGTAAATGTATCGGAAAAATGTTTGGTTAAATTTACTGTTTTCATTTCGTCAGCGTGGTGTTTTCTGAAATGAATTAAATGTAAAATCCAGAATCTGCATTTTGGATTCATCACAGAATCTGCATTTTGGATTCACATTATTATGTATAATATTTGCCTGAATGTTCCTAGTGGAAAGACTTTGATCTTGAGCTGCAAGGATAAAGCCTTCCGTTTCAGGTTTTAATCCAGATTCACGTAACCATCGATGAGTATTAACTTTATTATTATTATTATTATTATTATTATTATAAATATATCCTCTGATTAACACCCTAACATGACAAAGTGGAAATTATATACAAAGTGGGGATTATATACAAAAAATTGTCTGGTTAAGTACAGCCCACACACTCAGGAGAACTTTGTCAATGTAACGCTAGGGATATTAGGGAGATATGAAAAAACATGAAATGGAGCCATAACAGCACACCACTATCTGCCTTAGGTCTTCCTGCAAACTTGGTTGGTAGTGCGATCATAGCATAAATCAATTATGATAAAACATGGCATAATAATAATAGAAATAAGTATGCATATTCCTTTTGAGCATCATTGTGGAATTATGTGGTTATTTGTGGATTGTTGTCGAGCCCTTAACTGTCATTGAAGTTGTGAACGAAATTTCGGTGCTCTACAATCTTCAGGTTGATCACTGAAATTCTCCAGTGATAGTTCCCCGTATTTATAGTAAAATTGGTGTTAAAAATAATTTAAAAATTGGTGTTAAAAATTGTCAAGAGGGTGAGTGGGGATTATCTATATATATTTATTCAAATATTATATATCAGATGGAAAGAGCAGATCAATACAGCGGAATCAAACGAAACAACCAAACGCTTCCCGAAACTACATGAATCAGGATAGTTCGAATTACCACCCAAAGACAGCGACGAGACAGAAACAAACCTCAAAAGATCGTTCTTTGAAATACAACTAGCCCTGAAGAACCTCAAACCCGGTATAACAAATATGACTAAGAAGAAGAGGAACGTCGTCAAGTCACTTCGATACAAAAATATAACATTCTTGCCAAGCGACAAGGCCACCCAATTCTGTGCGATAAACACTGACAAATATATCAATGCAGAACTAGACCACATAGCAGATACAGACATATACAAACCGGTGACCAGAATACCGCACCAACAATCGAGAGGAGAATCAATAACGAGTGGAAAAACATTGCCGAAGAACTGCAGCTACCAAAGCGATGGTTACGTGAATCTGGATTAAAACCTGAAACGGAAGGCTTTATCCTTGCAGCTCAAGACCAAAGTCTTTCCACTAGGAACTTTCAGGCAAATATTATACATAATAATGTGAATCCAAAATGCAGATTCTGTGATGAATAGCAAGAAACAATAGACCATCTAAACTCAGGATGTTCTGCACTTGCCCCAAAAGAATAAAAAAAATCGTCACGATAGAGTGGGGCAATATTTACACTGGACAATGTGAAAACACTATGGAAAATATGTAAGCAAACACTGTTATGAACATCACCCAGCACCGGTTACAGAAATGGAAGATGTAACCATTCTATGGGATTACACCATCTACACAGACAGAAAATTGAAGCAAATAGTCCGGACATTATTGTTAAAAACCAGAAAGAAAAAACTTGCCTATTAATTGATATGGCTTGTCCAGCGGATTGTAACATAGTAGCTAAGGAATTCGAAAAACTGTCAAAATATAAAGATCTGCAAACTGAAATAGTAAAAATGTGGAAATTGAAAACAGGTATCATACCAGTGTTGGTGGGTACCCTTAAAATGAACAGCTTCAGAGATATACAAAAAATTGTCTTGTTAGGTACAGCCCACACACTAAGGAGAAATTTGCCTATGTAACGCTATGGATGTTAGGGAGATATAAAAAAAAATGGAGCCGCAACAACACACCACTACCTGCCTTAGGTCTTCCTGTAGATTTGGTGGGTAGTACGACCATAACAGAAATCAAATTATAATTACAAAATGACATAATAATAATAATAATAATAATAATAATAATAATAATAATAATAATAGCAATGATGATAAAAATGGGAACATGTAAATGTATCGGAAAAATGTTTGGTTAAATTTACTGTTTTCATTTCGTCAGCGTGGTGTTTTCTGAAATGAATTAAATGTAAAATCCAGAATCTGCATTTTGGATTCATCACAGAATCTGCATTTTGGATTCACATTATTATGTATAATATTTGCCTGAATGTTCCTAGTGGAAAGACTTTGGTCTTGAGCTGCAAGGATAAAGCCTTCCGTTTCAGGTTTTAATCCAGATTCACGTAACCATCGATGAGTATTAACTTTATTATTATTATTATTATTATTATTATTATAAATATATCCTCTGATTAACACCCTAACATGACAAAGTGGAAATTATATACAAAGTGGGGATTATATACAAAAAATTGTCTGGTTAAGTACAGCCCACACACTCAGGAGAACTTTGTCAATGTAACGCTAGGGATATTAGGGAGATATGAAAAAACATGAAATGGAGCCATAACAGCACACCACTATCTGCCTTAGGTCTTCCTGCAAACTTGGTTGGTAGTGCGATCATAGCATAAATCAATTATGATAAAACATGGCATAATAATAATAGAAATAAGTATGCATATTCCTTTTGAAGCATCATTGTGGAATTATGTGGTTATTTGTGGATTGTTGTCGAGCCCTTAACTGTCATTGAAGTTGTGAACGAAATTTCGGTGCTCTACGATCTTCAGGTTGATCACTGAAATTCTCCAGTGATAGTTCCCCGTATTTATAGTAAAATTGGTGTTAAAAATAATTTAAAAATTGGTGTTAAAAATTGTCAAGAGGGTGAGTGGGGATTATCTATATATATTTATTCAAATATTATATATCAGATGGAAGGAGCAGATCAATACAGCGGAATCAAACGAAACAACCAAACGCTTCTCGAAACTACATGAATCAGGATAGTTCGAATTACCACCCAAAGACAGCGACGAGACAGAAACAAACCTCAAAAGATCGTTCTTTGAAATACAACTAGCCCTGAAGAACCTCAAACCCGGTTTAACAAATAGGACTAAGAAGAAGAGGAACGTCGTCAAGTCACTTCGATACAAAAATATAACATTCTTGCCAAGCGACAAGGCCACCCAATTCTGTGCGATAAACACTGACAAATATATCAATGCAGGACTAGACCACATAGCAGATACAGACATATACAAACCGGTGACCAGAATACCGCACCAACAATCGAGAGGAGAATCAATAACGAGTGGAGAAACATTGTCGAAGAACTGCAGCTACCAAAGCGAACAATCAGAAACCTAACCACTAATAATTCCGACGTTCCAATATTCTACCACCTAATAAAAAACACCAAAAAGGAACTAATCTGAAAATAAGACCAATCATCTCGAACACAAAGGGATCAACGCGGAAAGTAGATGGATGATGTCAACTGTCCTAACTCCGTCACTGAAACAAATAACAACCTAGCTCTCGAACAGTGATGTGTTAATCACAGAACTCAAAAATCTCCCTGAAGACAACAAACAACAACACACATATCCAATGAGCCTAGATGTATTCGCCCTATACACATCCATACCTCCCGGCGATGCCATAGCCGCCGCTGTTGACTGGCTCCAAAGAACAAGAACCTACACATACGGACTAACCACGGACCATATCCAACGATTGCTGGAAATAATTATGTCGAACACTTACTTCAGATTCAACGACAAATGGGAAACAGTACGTCAGCAGTTCTCGCCATCATCTACATGAATCGTATCGAGCAAAAAGCAATCAGAAACATCAACATCGGCATGTACAAGTGATATGTAGACGACTGCTGCATCGTCACCGTCAACAAAGAAGAGGCAAAAACCATACTTAAAGAGATGAACAACATCAACCAATATATCAACTTCGAGAACAAGTACCCGAATCAAACAAACTCCCTCAGCCTCCTCGACTTCACCCTGTCAATTGACAGGGAGACAGCTGAACAACATTTCAACTTTTACAAAAAGAGAGCAAAGAGAGACATTTTCGTCAACTACAAATCAGCACTGCCGACTCGGAGCAAAATCAACTACGTACGGAACGAAATCAAGAGAATGTCCGCCAAATGTAGCAACCCAGAGGATATAACCAACAATATTCGCGATTTCGCCAAAGTCCTGGAACGAAATGATTGCCAGGACGAATTCAACCGTGTGCACTGCTGAACGAAAGACAGACAACGAAAGTCACAAAACAACAACAGAAAGGACGACATTTTCAACTTTGAATTACCCTACATCGACGATGGTTTCGACGCAAAAATCATCAACATCTTTAGGCGAAACAACATAAACGCACGGATATATAGTCGGTCAAGAACCTTACGCAACCTGCTAAGCAAAGATCAAACCACACTGTACATAAAAAAAAACAACTACCCCATCGATGACCCCAAATTATGCCATAGAAACATGTGTGTGTACACTGCGACGTGCGGCGAATGTCAAGAAGAATATGTGGGAAGCACGATACGGCAACGAGATGTACGAGCGACCAAACATATATCAAACAACAACAGCTCGTTACATCATCACCGACAAATATGCCATGCGCATTTCAAATTCAGAATTCCACCCGCGACATCGTCAAAGTACGGTTCTTGGAGGCAATCGAAATAAGAAATCGAAAACCAACAATCATCTCCAAAAAACGAATTAACTCTTTACTTAGCCCATCCTTCAACCTGTCTCCTCACCAACAATTCTATTCTATAATTTCATAATTTTACAACTTCAATTTAATTTCTGCACCCTTCATTTTACCACAGTAACTATAGAATAATGATATATATTATTTAAATACACACACACACCTAATTTCCTCCGCCACACCAGCCCCATAAATAATGTACAACACTCTCCAGTCAGCCTATCACGAAAAACAAAATATATTCTTTTTAATTCTCTTCCTTACACCGGGAAAAATATTTATATATATAACTATTATAATATATATATATATATATATATGAATATATATATATATATATATATATGAATATATATATATATATATGAATATATATATATATGTATATACATATATATATATTTATATATATATATAGTCCCCCTCCCCCTCTTGACAATTATCCAACACCAATTTTTAACACTTATTTTTTAACATCAATTTTGCTATAAATATTTATATATATAACTATTATAATATATATATATATATATATATATGAATATATATATATATATGAATATATATATATATATATATTTATATATATATATAGTGCCCCTCCCCCTCTTGACAATTTTCTAACACCAATTTTCTATCACTAATTTCTATACATATATATATATCACGATTTCTATACATATATATATATATATATATATATATATATATATATATATATATATATATGTAGTCCCCCTCCCCCTCTTGACAATTTTCTAACACCAATTTTTAACACTTATTTTTAACATCAATTTTGCTATAAATATTTATATATATAACTATTATAATATATATATATATATATATGAATATATATATATATATATATATATATATATATATATATATTTATATATTTATATATATATATAGTCCCCCTCCCCCTCTTGACAATTTTCTAACACCAATTTTTAACACTTATTTTTTAACATCAATTTTGCTATAAATATTTATATATATAACTATTATAATATATATATATATCTATATATATATATATATATAATATATATATATATATGCATATATATATATATATATATATATATATTTATATATATATATAGTCCCCCTCCCTCTTACAATTTTCTAACACCAATTTTTAACACTTATTTTTTAACATCAATTTTGCTATAAATATTTATATATATAACTATTATAATATATATATATATATATATACATATATATACATGAATATATATATATATATATATATATATATATATATATATATATATATATATATATTTATATATATATATAGTCCCCCTCTCCCTCTTGACAATTTTCTAACACCAATTTTTAACACTTATTTTTTAACATCAATTTTGCTATAAATACGGCGAACTATCACTCGAGAACTTCAGTCATCCACCCGACGAGGGCGTAGAAAGCCGAAAATTTGTTGACAACTTCACTGACAGCTAAGGGCTCGACTACAATCGATAAAAAAAAACGAAATAATAATAAAAAGACTTATGATAAAAATGGGAATCTGCAAGTAACAGAGATATCTCTGATGCTAGGTAGATGTGACAATTATTATTTCATTTTTCATCATATTTCGATTTCTGCTTTGGTCTCACGACCAACCAAGTCTGCGGGGAGACTTAAGGCAGGCGTGGCGTGTTGTCATGACTCCATTTCATGTTTTTCTATCTTCCCTATCATCCCTAGCATTACATAGATAAAGTTTTACTTAGTGTGTGGGCTGTACTTAATAAGACAATTTTTTGTATATCTCTTAAGCTGGGGTTTCCAGGAATTCTTTCAATGTGTTGTTTTGTTCCATTTTTTATCATTCCAAGTGCACCTACTATCACTGGCACAACTCTTGTTTTCAATTTCCACATTTTTTCTATTTCAATTTCCAGGTCTTTATATTTTGACAGTTTTTCAAATTCCTTGATTGCTATGTTACAATCCGCTGGACAAGCCATATCAATTAATAGACAAGTTTTCTCCTCCTGGTTTTTAACAATAATGTCTGGCCTGTTTGCTTCAATTTTTAAATTGAAGCAAACAGGCTTCTGTTATTATTATTATGTCATTTTTCATCATATTTCGATTTCTGCTTTGGTCTCACTACCAACCAAGTCTGCGGGGAGACCTAAGGCAGGTAGTGGCGTGTTGTTATGGTTCCATTTCATGTTTTTCTATCTTCCATATCATATCCAGCATTACATAGATAAAGTTTTCCTTAGTGTGTGGGCTGTACTTAATAAGACAATTTTTTGTATATCTCTTAAGCTGGGGTTTCTAGGGATTCTTTCAATGTGTTGTTTTATTCCATTTTTTATCATTCCAAGTGCACCTACTATCACTGGCACAACTCTTGTTTTCAATTTCCACATTTTTTTTATTTCAATTTCCAGGTCTTTATATTTTGACAGTTTTTCAAATTCCTTGATTGCTATGTTACAATCCGCTGGACAAGCCATATCAATTAATAGACAAGTTTTCTCCTTCTGGTTTTTAACAATAATGTCTGGCCTGTTTGCTTCAATTTTTCTGTCTGTGTAGATGGTGTAATCCCATAGAATGGTTACATCTTCTATTTCTGTAACCGGTGCTGGATGATGTTCATACCAGTGTTTGTTTACAGCTTTTCGATAATGTTTGCACATTGCCCAATGTAAATATTGCCCAACTCTATCGTGGCGATTTTTATATTCGTTTGGGGCAAGCACAGGACAGCCTGAGATTAGGTGGTCTATTGTTTCTTGGTGTTTATCACAAAACCTGCATTTTGGATCCATATTATTAAGCATAATATTTGCCTGAAAGTTTCTCGTGAAAAGACTTTGGTCTTGTGCTGCAAGTATAAATCCTTCAGTTTCAGACTTTAATCCAGATGCACGTAACCATCGATGAGTATTAACTTTGTCAACATTGGATTTATTGGCACGTACTGGATATTGGCCATGCAGAGGTTTGTCTTGCCAGCGCTGTTTCATCTGTTCAAGAGCTTTATCTTTGGCTTTCATTTTCATATTCTTTGCCGCAATAGTTGGTTCTTGGCTTCTG
Organism: Ascarosepion bandense; assembly: GCA_037127315.1. Taxonomy (NCBI): domain Eukaryota; kingdom Metazoa; phylum Mollusca; class Cephalopoda; order Sepiida; family Sepiidae; genus Ascarosepion; species Ascarosepion bandense. The sequence goes on from JBBBDQ010001353.1 coordinate 792,408, forward strand.
TTTTGCTTTTCTACAGAATCTACTAACTGTAAATCTTGTTTGTATTTACTGCCTTCTTTTATTATTGAATATTTTTTCTTTCTTTCTTCATGTTGCCTTACTAATTGTATCATCCAATCCTTTGTTGTTTCTATGTATGTTAGTAAGCCAATAGTTGTTGTCTTGTATGACAATTCCAGCTGAATAAGACCCCTTCCACCTTCTTTACGGGGTATGTATAGACGGTCTACATCAGCCTTTGGATGATGCATCTTATGCTTAGAAAGAAGCTTTCTTGTTTTAGCATCCATTCGCCTGATGTCGTTTAAGGTCCAGTTTAAGATGTTAAAGCTATATTGGACAACTGGGATTGCAAGGCTATTCATGGCAATAACTCTGTTCTGTGAATTTAATTCAGTTTTTAATATCATTCGTAGCCTTCTATAGTACTCTTTACGCACTATTTCTTTCATTTTTTTATGGTGAATGTTTTCGCTCTCATTTACACCTAGGTATTTATAAGCTTCTTCTGGTTTCAATTCTTTTATTGTTACAGCAGGGTCTAGGCTAATTGAGGATGTTTCTTGTATTGATCCACGTAAAACTTTAGCTTTAGCACATTTATTCAAATTAAATTTCATTCCAATGTCTTCGCTGAAGCATTTTACAGTTTGCAGAAGACCTTCCAGTTCATTATCATTCTTAGCATATAACTTCAAGTCATCCATGTAAAATAGATGGCTTATTTTCTTTTGGCCTATTTTATAACCACATTCTGTCTTGTTAAGTTGACTGGTTAGTGCTATTAATGATATGCAGAATAGTAAGGGAGATAAAGAATCACCTTGGAATATACCTCTTTTGATGTTTATTTCATCAGACTTATAGGTTCCATTTATATGATTGAGGTAAAGGGTTGTTTTCCATATAGACATGCACTGTTTGATGAAATTGATGATGACGGGCGATATCTTGTATATATTTAAAGTCTTTAAAATCCAGTCATGTGGCACACTATCGAATGCCTTTCGGTAGTCTATCCAGGCTGTACTAAGATTTTTCTTTGTACTGTAGCAGTTTTTCAGGATCATTTTGTTAATCAGCAATTGGTCTTTACAACCATAACAGCCACGTTTGCACCCTTTTTGTTCAAGCGGTAACATGTCATTTCTTTCTAAGAATAAGTATGTCTGCTTTGTTAAAATAGATGTTAATAGTTTATATGTTGTCGGAAGACATGTAATTGGTCTGTAGTTTTTCGGATATTTTGTTTCACCATTCTTGGGTAGAAGAAATGTAATTCCTTTTGTCAACCATGCAGGAATTTTAGTGGGGTCGTCAACCATTTCTTGAAGGTCTTTGGCTAGTTTTTTATGTGATGCGCTTAAATAATATAGCCAAAAGTTAGGAATTTTATCTATGCCTGGGAATTTCCAATTGTGTGTTTTTTTTAGTGCATATTTAACATCATCTTCTGTAATTCCAGACCATGTCTGTTCGGGTTTATTTTTCATTCGTTCTGTCTCTTGCGTAATCCAATGTACTTCCTTGCTAAGTTCTTTAGGGCAAGCCCATATCTTTTCCCAGAACTGTGTGACTTCTTCCATTCTGGGGGGTGCTGTCACTTCAATTCTTTTTTTACCTATTTCCCTGTAAAATATCTTTGTATCAGTCTGAAAAATCTTGTTTTCTCTGTAAAATCTTGCTCTTTTTTCATAGCGTCTTATTCTTTGAGCCTTCAGTTGGATTTTTTGCTTTATTTTTTCTTTATTTGATATGACGTCATTTTCATTCTTGATGTTATATTTTTTACGGCTCTTCTGCTTTTCCTAGTTCTTACATTTATTCGTCTACTCAGTTCATCCAATATTAATAATTCACTTCTAAGTTGTTCTATTTCTTTTTCTATTTTTCTTTTCCAAGGTGGAACTTCACGTCTACGAGACTGCCTTGTTTTTATTTTAATATTTAATTTTTTTGTTGCTGCTGTTGCTGATGCATATATTATTTCGTTAAGATTTGTATGCGGGTCTTCATCCAGTATTGATTTCAGTGCTGCATTGTACAGTTTAATAGTTCGGATGTTTTGTTTTGTTGGTTGGAATTTTGGGAGCTGTTCACGTTCCTCCATTGTAATACTTTGTATTTGACTTAGATGGTTTTTTATTTCTATCTTGGCTTCCTGTATATTGTTCTTATTTTCTGTCAAATAATTATCTTCGATGTGTTCTGAACTCGTTTTATTTTTGTCTTTTAACTGACTCAGACTCAGATCACACCTTTCCAGCACTTTTAAACTTACATCATTATCTTCGCAGTGATTTGCGTGTTTCACGGTTTCTACATTATGACCTGTGATTTGTTTGATGTTATTACTTTTTATTTCTGGTTCCGGTTCCTTTTCATATTTTGTTGATTCGACTCTTGTTACAATTCTTTTAATTTCATGAATTTCGGCTTCTGTTAGTCGGTTATTACGAATAATGTACCTACGTACATTGGCCAATTTATTTTCGTCAATATACTTTCTATTTGCTTGACCAACTTTTTCACGCCAAATGTCATATGTTTGGCGAGTCATGTTTTTTTGAGGTTTGAGTAACGCTTCATGAAATGCAGTCATAACGACTTTGTACTCCTCACGAGACCATTTTATTTTTTCTTTCTTTAAATATACGGTTGTAGATCTAGCTGGTGAATTTTCAGGACCATCATTAGGATTATCCTGGTTGTGGGGACCTGAAGATACATTCTTTGTGTAGGAGTTTGTTCCTATGGCAGATTTTTCGACCTCAGGTAGGTTCCCTCCTGAAGGACGGGCTCCCTGTTTATCCACTGGAAGAGCCATACTGGACTTTTTATTTCTATTTGTATTTTTCATGTTTTTCCCACGAGTGACGCACGGGTCCAAAACTCCACCCAAAGTTGCCCGGCACGTTGGGTAACGGTCTTTTACAAACAGGGTCCCGAAGCCTGTAGGGAATCGCTTGTGACCTCATAACGCAGTAGCCATTCACTCCTCGGCACGATTAACACCTTGAGTTGCGGGTTGTTGTTCAGAGTTTTCCTTCTCGTAAATGGGCTGCCAAGCAACAACTGACATATTCGCGATTGGAATTCAAGGAGAAAGACGCTGGTTAAAAAAAAACAACTTTGGCCTAGCAACGGCTCAACGAAACAACACAACAATACTAGAGTATTTTGTTAAAAAAAAAAAAAAAAAATTTGTGAAATATCGACAGCTAAAGGAAATATAATACGGATGATTTTATTTAGGTTCATTTAAAGAGCAAATAGATAAATTAATTAAAATAAAATAGAATTTCATAAAAAAAAAAAAATGTAATAATTTGTTCGTCCACTCTATCATTTATTTTTTCAATAAAGTCGCTGGTCAAAAATAGGGTTATCAGAATAAGATAAATTAAATAAGTAAATTAAATCAATAGATAAATAAAAATAAATATATCAATAAATACGTAGACTTTCTATAAAATAATACCATATAAATTGTTTTTCATCGGATTTAATTTATTTTCTTGTTTTGTTTTGTTTTTAAGGAAATTATAATAGTTAAAAAAAAAAAAAAAAATTTCGATAATATCTAAAGAAAAAAATCCTGTTTATATTAAAACAGAATTTCATATTGAGAAAAAGAAAAATTCAAAGAGAGAGACGCTGGTTGAAAAAAACAAACAAACTTGGAAGGTAACGGCCGTTCAACGGAAAAAAAAACAAAAAACAAAAAAAACATCACTGCACTTAGAGAGTATTGTTAAAATAAAAAAAAATTGTTGCTACTATTAACCTTTGTCCTTGCAAAAAAAAAAAATTTCGATAATATCTAAAGAAAAAAATCCTGTTTATATTAAAACAGAATTTCATATTGAGAAAAAGAAAAATTCAAAGAGAGAGACGCTGGTTGAAAAAACAAACAAACTTGGAAAGTAACGGCCGTTCAACGGAAAAAAAAAAACATCACTGCACTTAGAGAGTATTGTTAAAATAAAAAAAACAATTGTTGCTACTATTAACCTTTGTCCTTGCAAAAAAAAATTCAAATTTTTTTTTTTTTTTTTAATAGGAAGAAAAAAAAAATAAATGGACATACCTTTGAGTTTACTACCGTAACATTTTTTTTTTTTTTTTTTTAATCATATCACCCCAAGCAAGGCGATAACGCCACTGATGCGCAGGGGGCTACGTAAGGGTAAAAAGAATGGAAAAGAGAAAGCCGGAAACCGCATCCTAAACAGGAAACAAGGGATGAGCCTCTTCACCTGTTCAATAGATGTGGGTGGAGTGTGAACCGGGCGATAGTTTAGTCTATCTACTCCAATTGGAAAAAAAATAAATAAATAAATAAAAGAGTGAAAAGACTTGAAAAGGGAAAACCGGAAACCGCATCCTAAACAGGAAACAAGGTATGAGCCTCTTCACCTGTTCAATAGATGTGGGTGGAGTGTGAACCGGGCGATAGTTTAGTCTATCTACTCCAATTGGAAAAAAAAATAAGTAAAAGAGTGAAAAGACTTGAAAAGGGAAAACCGGAAACCGCATCCTAAACAGGAAACAAGGTATGAGCCTCTTCACCTGTTCAATAGATGTGGGTGGAGTGTGAACCGGGCGATAGTTTAGTCTATCTACTCCAATTAGTCTATCTACTCCAATTAAGTCTATCTACTCCAATTAGTCTATCTACTCCATTTATTATTATTATTATTATCATTATTATTATTATTATTATTATTATTATTATTATTATTATTATTATTATTCCTAATTTTATTTATTATTTTATTTCATTTATTTATTTTATTTATTATTAATTAATTAATTAATTTTATTTATTATTGCTAGAAGCAAACAGGCTTCTATTATTATTATTATTATTATTATTATTATTATTATTCCTAATTTCCATAATAATAACAATGATGATAAAAATGGGAACCTGCAAGTGAAGAAGATATCTGAGATATGGATGATGATAATAATAATAATAATAATAATAAAAATATGTGGAAATTGAAAACAAGAGTTGTGCCAGTGATAGTAAGTGCACTTGGAATGATAAAAAAAAAGGTAACAAAACAACACATTGAAATAATCCCTGGAAACCCCAGCTTAAGATATATACAAAAAATTGTCTTATTAAGTACAGCCCACACACTAAGGAGAAATTTGTCTATGTAACACTAGGGATGATGGGGAAGATAGAAAAAACATGAAATGGAGCCATAACAACACGCCACGACCTGTCTTAGGTTTTCCCGCAGACTTGGTTGGTAGTGCGACCATAGCAGAAATCGAAATATGATGAAAAATGACATAAAAATTGTTATGAGAAAATTGTATGTAAATGAGATATGTTTGGTTATTCTAATAATACCAATTCTTGTAATGATATGAATAAAAAAATTGATAATAATTAATACAATAATAACAATTATCATAAAAATTGGAACTTGCAAGTAAAGAAGATTGTTGTAATTTTAGATTGGCAATAATAAGCCGAGCCGAGTTCGAATTCTAGTTGACTTCATTGCATACCCCAACGCGAAATACCCTTGGGAAAGGGATTAATCCGTCTCTTCCCTCCAGATATGGGTTAAATAACAGGTCAGATTGAGTTCTGTAACTTTGGCTGGCAACCAGTCTACAGCAGAAAGCAATGGCAACCTACTTCTGCTCAGTCAGTAATGCCTCTTTTGAGACATGATCGAAATAGACATGACTAACTGGGCATAAGATTATTCCGCAGTAGGTTGCCATTATATTCTCGGTAGACTGGTTGCCAGGCATGGCTATCGAACCCAATCTTTCATGTTATTTAACCCATACCTAGAGGGAAGAGATGGATTAATACATTTTCCAAGGATATTTGCGCGTAAGTGAATGCAAGGAATTTAACTGGAATTCGAACACGGATCCCCGATTTCTCGTTCTCAGCCGATATCTATTATATGTAGGTAGAAAAAGAATATTCTGCAAATCTTTGAAGAGCAAAAAAAAAAAAATAAAATAAAATAAAATAAAATAAAATAAAAATAAAAAGTTCTTGTGGTATCAAAAAATGCGTACAAATCTCGCCTGAACCAAGATAATAATTGTTTTATACGAATAACTTATTATACGAAGCTATTATAACATTTAAATAAAATAAGCAATAAAATAGAATGTCTTTGTGAACAGAGAATTCAAGACGACAAAACAATATCTCACAGCAGGAAACTCACGATCCTACTGATTGATAAACGGGAGCTTTAAAAAAAAAGAAAAGACAGAAAAAAACATTGCTAATAAACAGCACTGACTTCCAACAAAACCTGAAAACAAGCTAACCTTTCTTCCACTACAGAAAATGTTTGATCTCCAGATATAAAAATTATTTTTAGATATAAAATTGGTGTTATTAAAATTTCCTTACTAGATCGTACGAGAATTCATCTTCTCAATTTCTTTTCATCAAAGAACTTCATAACTTGAAACACACACTCGTCAGTAAATAATTTTTTCATAATCATTTCACTCCAAGCAAGGCAGTTCTACTACCAGTGGTGCGCAGGGGGTTACGTAAGAGGAGACTGATGAGAAAAAGAAACAGGTTATAAGAGGTATCTGAGAAAGGGTAAGAGAAGGATGAAAATACTGGTGAGAAGATAGCTAATGAGGGTAGAGTAGACGGAGAAAAGAACATGAGGGAAAGGATGCGAGTCAGAGAGATAGGAGATGGCAATTGACCTTATATTTAAATTCTTGGAGATCGTAGCTGTTAGGGAAGCAAATATACGGAAGGGAATTACACGGGTGGGAAGTGCGAGAAAAGAAACTATTAAAGTAGAAGTTGCGGTTACAGTTCATTGGTTTCACTGTAAAAGGGTGGGATCTAGTTGCTAGTCTAGAAGCTCGACAAAATTCATGCAGAGAGGGCCCCAGGGAGCTAAGCACCTCGGAGCGGAAGCCGTGAGAATATTTGTAGAAGAGACGGAGAGAAGCCACATTACGCCGGTGATAAAGTGACTGAGGTTGAGCTACCAAGTCGGGATCGATCACATTGCAGATTCTCCGTTGGATTTTGTGAAGAACCCCGAGGTGAATAGCAGGGATATCCGACCAGATGTGACAGCAGTATTCAATACACGAGCGGTTGGTAGATTTATATATGTGCAGGATGGATTCAGACGGGAAAAACTTCCTGGCCCTACACAGCGAAACAACTTTCCTAGCAGTCGATTTAGGTATGGATTCGATGTAGTTGAGATCTACTAAGAGGTAGGCCTAGAGGTTGCAGTGTTTTGCTCTCAGGGAGACTAACCTGATCCATGCTAATGGGTGGTAGGATCGATTGTCTATCGTGGTTAACAGATAGCAGTTTCGTTTTAGAAGCATTAAAATTCACGAGCCATTTCTTACTCCAGTCCACCACAAACTTTTCAAGATCAGCAGCGAGGTTCGCTTAGTCAGAATTAGTGGATTTCAAAATTATTTCGTTGACTACTCCATTAGACGTTTTTCTTTCAAACTTGTCCAATACCAATAATAAACACACGGATGAAAACAATAACATTAATATTTTCTGCAAAAACTAAATGTATAGCAATTATAAACAGGTTGAAGCATCACTCGTTCATCATCCGAAAATATGCAATTCCTGTCGACTTAAACAAAAAATTAAATTCTATTAAAGAATATTTAAAACGGGTAACCTCATCATTAAAAAATAACCTTTCATCAGCAAGATCAAAACTCCAGTTAACCAGTATTATTTACGAATTTACATGTACTTTGAAGAACTGTGTTATTGATCCACCCATTTTCGTTAATAATTATGTTGGCCATACAACTACGAAACTAACACGAATAATCGCGCTGGATCTCGCAGACCAAAGCTGAATTCGATCTCATTTAAATACGGACCGAGACACCTATCCGTAACATATTTGTTGACAACACAAGCATCATAGCATCATCCATATGTAAAAACAAAGGCTAAAAATAATGAATAAAAAAGAAAAATCCAACACTCAATAATATCAACTACGAACATGCTAACAACGTGCTTACCGTGTTCGGTACATAATACATACACACTACTCAACAAATATACTACATTACATACATTCTGTTACACGTAAAATAAAATATATGCTCATGATGCCTAAAATATAGCCAAAAGGGCTCGGGTAAACAAAATAGTTGGACAATTTTTATTTATGTCATCAAAAGAAAAATAATTAAATGAAATTTTACACAAAACCTTTTAATGGATTATTAATGAAATTTACATAAAAGAGAGATTGATGCACCATATATATATATTGTCCTACATCTATGGCACGACTTAGAGTTTCAGACGTTAGGCAATTATGCAATCATCAGGTGCATATTTCAAACTGTTTGAAATATGCACCTGATGATTGCATAACACACGAAACTCCGAGTGATGCTATAGATATAGGAGAACATATATATTCATTAATATATATATATATATATATATATATATATATATATAATATACCTTGTTCATATATTGATCACTATTTTATTAACATCTGAATAATAATACTATACATATGCACACCCTCCTCATATGTATATTTATTAAATATTTATCTCTCTCTCTCTTTATATATATATATATATATATATATATATATATATGCATTATTAAATAGTTATATATATATATATATATATATATATATATATATATATATATAATGAAACTCTTATATATCTACCTATATCTATTTTTCAGTAATAATGTAACCAGACCATTTTGTTTAGATTTATGATTGATATTAAATAACCCAGCAAGTTGTGATATGTTATTAAACTAAACAACTTAACCCAAGTCTAATAAATACGGTTATCAATATTTAGTAATATTCAATAACTAATGAAAATATTATATTTTTTTATATATACCTAATAGATTTAGCATTTTTTCCTTTCTCCAAGATTCTTATCGCAAACATGATAAAGAAGACCTTATCACTTAGCTATTTTACTTTTTTGCACACATTTCAGATATTGAAAAAAATTATCAATATTTCTTTTCACCTTTGTATAAACGGCGAAGAATAGTTTTTAGCGCTTCATTGAATTCTATTCAAGTCCGTATCAAACATGCGTGGACATTTTGTTGTATGCAGAATATGTAAAGCAAGCTTTTACAGCAACGATTAAGTATAAGCCTGATGCACACAGACACACACAAACATACACAAATCTCTCTATATATAGAGAGAGAGTGTGAGAGAGACATAGACACACACACATACATATATACATAAATATATGCATACACACATATATATAAATATATGCATAGATACATATATAAATAAATACATACTAGCACACACACATATGTGTGTGTGTGCTAGTATGTATTTATTTATATATGTGTGTATACCCATGTACATATATATGTGCCTATATATATATATATATATATATATATATATATATATATATACACAGTAACACATACGGACACACAAAGTATACTTATGAATATATTCGTACATTCGCAAATAAAAAAAATAGCTATCAAGAAACAAAAAAAAAAAAGAATTCTAAAGTAGAAATATCTAAATTATGTGAATGATAAAAAAGTGAAAATTAAATTGTAAGGAAGAGCAGTTGTTAGAAAACTGTAAAACAAAACATAAAAAGCGAGGAAAAAAATCAAAAGAAAGAGAAAACAAAATGGCTGATAATGAAATAACGAAAACACATTAGTAAACATGGCGTTGAAATGGAAGAGCGATTCGTGCTGACGTCACTGTTTCGAGAAAAGACCATCTGCATATCTTCTGCATATTTACAATCCAGTTACTTGCTGCTTTTATTCGTCTATTGATTTAGTTATTATTTTTTCTTGTTAGAATCGGTTTTTAATACTTCTTTTAATAGATTTAATTTATTTCTCTCATTTCTTGCATATTTTTTAACATCATCCCGGCCACACCTTCAAGTAGAACGGCCATATTTTAAAAAGGGGAGTAAAACATTTTCCAAAAACATACATTCCTTTGCTTTAAGAAAAAAAATCTATGAATTATTCTTTTAGAGTTTTTCACTTCTATTATATTCTTTTAAATAATTCATCTTGATTATTTTTTCTGCAAAACTGTGCGTTTGAAAACGTTCTCAATTTGCCTGTTTTCACAAACACTTGTCACATGACTTAACGCGTGCTTCACGCGCATGTCTGTTGCCACCTCGTTCACTCTGAGGAGATAACATTCTACTGTGGTTGCTATTGTAGTTCTCTCTCTGTTTCACGGTGGACTGCGCGCTCATTTTCAACTCTTGTAATGCAGCCAATTCATTCTTTCGTTCTCTCTAACTGGGCCCATTTCAGTCGAGTACAGAAGACAAGATGACAATAATTAAATCCTGTTAAAAACATTCCTACGAAAAAGAAAACATGAGAATAGTATGTTAATTAGTTGGTGTTTATAATTATGAAACTAATAAGAACAAAAAGACGTAAAATAAACAGCGAGAATAACAAATCATCCGAACGAATAAATTAACGACATTATCTCGTATAAATTTCTCCCAGCGTTGGAATAAAAATACGAAAATTAAAAGCCAAAAATATCAAACTAAAAGCAAAAAAAAAAAAAAAAAAAGAAAAAAAAGAAATAATTTGAAGAAAAACATGGCCAATTACCATTGCAAGCAGAAAATTCTGATATCGACAAAAATCTAGCCCATCAGTTATTACTGAATCTTAGGTTGGAAACAGAGATGGAGGTATTTATCGCAGATTAAAATTCCACCCACAAAAAAAAAAAAAAAAAAATTCTATGTGTCATACACTTTCCAAAGACAAGATTTTTGGAGAGGATGCAAACAAAAAGGAAACTTATACTTAACAACAAGAAGAGTCAACTGAGGTTTCTGGGACACGTAATGAGGAAGGAGAGTTTGGAGATTTAAATACTCACAGGACGAACAGGGAGAATGAGAGACAAGGGAAAGCAGCGCTAGACTTACTTGATTGTCTTGAGCAAGTGGATGGCGGAGCGGGATTTGGGGGAGATACCAAGAGGAAAATGTTAAAAGCGATAAGGAATAGGTGTTAGTGAAGGCCCATGGTCAGCAGAAGTCAATCCCAGCATGTTACACTATGCCTGAAAGCCATACCATGGATTGACTGAAACCTTGTCAGTAAAATTAGGTAGATGGAACTATTTGGGAAGTCATTGATGGTTGTTCCAGCATGGAGTCACAGGTTATTGCGAGGGAGGGTGGAGAGTATATTGGCCTTGTCTGGACTGTCGATCATGGCAGATAACGTGCTCTTTCCCAAAAGTTTCTGGGACACGTAATGAGAAAGGAGAAAGTGAAGAATCTAATACTTACGGGACGGATATATGATTGAATGTTCTAAGTGTAAAGACGACTCTTGAGCTGCAAGAATAAAGTCTTCCGTTTCGGCATTTAATCCACATACTTGTAACCTTTGATGAGTGTTAATTTTATCGACATCGGCTTAGTACGTTATGGATATTGTTCTTGCATATGTTTGTCTTTCTAGTATTGATTTAACTGTTCAAAAAATTTATCCTTGGCTTCCTTTTTAATATTTTTGCAACAACAGTTAGTTCTTGTGTTCTGTTTCTGTTTCCTGCAGAATCTACTAAATGTAAATCCGGTTTGTATTTGAAACTAATTTTCATTTATTTTATAATCATATCGCCCCAAGCAAGGCATTTTACTGTCACTGATTTACAGTGGGTTACTTAAGAAGAAAATTATGAGAAAGAGTGACAGGTTATAGGGAGTGTCAAGAAGTGGGGAAGAGAAGAATGAGAATACTGGTGAGAGTGGAGTGGACGAAGAAAGGATCATGAGAGAGAGAGAGAGAGAGAGAGAGAGAGAGAGGATGAAGTTTAGTGAGATAGTATATGACTATTTGACTTTACATTTAAATGCTTGGTGATTGTAGCTGTTGGGAAAGCAAGTAAATGGAAGGGAATTCTACAGACGGGAAGCGTGAGAAAAGAAGCTGATAGAGTAGAATTTGCAAATGTTATTTTCTTCTAAGAAGGAATATTTTATCAGATTAGATGGCGACAGTTTATAAGTATTAGGAAGACATGTAATTAGTCTGTAGGTTTTTGGGATATTTTTTCACTATTAATGGATGGATAGAAGGTACTCCTTTCAGTTACCCAAGCCAGAATTTTAGTAGGATCATTGGCCATTTCTTGAAGTTCTTTGACTAATTTTTGTGTGCTGTATTTAGATAATAGAGGCAAAATTTAGGAATCTTATATATTCCTGGAGATTTTCGGTAGTGTGCTTTTTTCAATGCACATTTAACAGCTTCTGTGATACTCGCCCATGTTTGTTCGGCTTTATTTTTCATCAGTTCAGATTCTTGCTTAATCCAATCTGCTTCTTTGTTTTCTTCTTTAGAGAAAGCCCATGTTTGTTATCAGAGCATTATAAGCTTTTTCATTGTTGGGAGTATCATTTTAATTTTTTTTTTTGCCTTCTTTTCTCTGTAAAATTATTTCGTGTTGGTTTGAAAGTCTTGTTTTGTATGTAGAGTTGACCTTTTTTCATGTTGTCTGATTCTTTGCAGCTTTTTTCTTTCATTTCAACATCTGTCAATCGGTTATTTGTAATGATGTACCATCTTACATTGGCTAGTTTATTTTCGTCAATGTACTTTCAATTGTTTGTTCAACCTTTTCTCTCCAAATGTCATATGTTTGAGTGATTTTTCTCTGAGGTTTACGCAACGCTTGATAGAATGCAGTCAAAACAAGTTTGTGCTTTTCGCGAGAACACTTTAGATTTTCGGTATTTAAAAATATAAGATACAATTTCAGTACTTATAGTGTACCCTCTAATCTGTGGTGGACTGGTAAATAAATGGCTCGTAACTTGTAATGCTTCCAAAACGAAGCTGCTATCCGTTAACCAATATAGATACCATAGTCTTTTTTTGGTCACCATCAATATGGATCAAGATAGTATCATCGAAAGCAATACATTTTGCCTCCTCGGCCTCACCCTTTTTGTCTTTAAATGAATGTTTGTGGATCGAGTTGGAGAATTCGCAAGGCTATTATTAGGATTCTCGTGGTTGAGGGCACCTGAAGATTAGTTATTTGTGTAGGAGTTTGTTCCTAGGACAGATTTTTCGACATTATATAGGTTTCCACCTAATGGACGGGCTCGCTTTTTATTCACTAGCAATACTAAACGTTTTTCTTTTAGTTCTTATGTTGCTCCGGTTTATTAGTCTACCAAAAGTTGCCAGACACATTGAGTACCGTCTTTTACAAACAGAGTTCTGAAGCCTGTAGGGAATCGTTCACGGCCTCATAACGCCGCAGACATTCATTCCTTGGCACGATCAACACCTTGAGTTGCTAGTTGTTGTTCTGAGTTTTTATTCTAAGAGATGGTCTGTCAAGAGATAAAGACGCTGTTAGAATGCGAAATAAAAAAAAAACATTGGAGAAAGAAGCTATTCAACGAAAAAAATTATGTTTAAATAATACATTATATATTTATAATTATGAATATAAGAGATTTTTTATACTTATTCCTTTACTTTTATTTCTGTTAATCAGATTGTTTGTTAATTATTTTATTTGCTATCATCACTAGTCCTTTTAACAAAATATCATGGATCGAGCATGTGAGCAATGAGGTCTTGGAAATGATGGAAACAAAAAGGAAATTAATACTGAGCATCAGGAAGAGACAGCTGAAGTTCCTGGGACACGCAATGAGGAACGACGGCCTGGAGAATCTGATATTAATAGGCCAGATAGAGGGAAAAAGAGACAGAGGAAAACAACATATTTGAAGGCGGATGACGGAACGAGGATTGCATGATGTAACACGAGAAGACATGCTTAGAGCCACCAGGGATAGGGAAAAGTGGAAAGCCATGATCGCCTACGTCCTGAAACGACAAGGCACATAGAAGAAGAACCGTCAAAAAATGCGAAAAGAAAAATTAACATTCGATTAATAAAGTTTAGTATTTATACGAAGAATAACAGTAGTGAGATACCGGAAGACCAATGCATATCAATTTTCATAGCACTGCCTAAGAAGCCATGTAAAAAACGAATGTGAATTCTACCGAACAATTAGATTCATGAGTCACATAACAAAAAGTCATCATTCGAATACACATGAATAAAGCGAGGGAAAGAATTGGGCAAGAGATAGTACCAGAACAGTGCGGTTTCGCCAAGGACACTGGAACAAGGAACGCGATATTTATGCTTACAATGTTATCAGAAAAGGCAATACAATTAAAAAAAGAACGCGTATCTGTGTTTCAGAGACCACGCAAAGGCATTCGACAAAATATGCCTCAAATACTTGATAGAAATTCTCAGCAGCCTAGACATATTTGGAAAAGACATTAGAGTAATCAAGAACCTCTACTGGCAGCAAACATGCAGACAGGAAATGTATTCAACAGATATACAAAGATAGAAAGAGGTGTATGACAGGGATGTGTCGTTCCGCCGGATCTATTCAATTTGTACAGCGAGACTATTCTGAGAGCCGTAAAAGTCATACTAGAATTTTACCAATACAATATTTCCTACTATTCAACCGATACAGAGAGAGAGAGAGAGAGAGAGAGAGAGAGAGAGAGAGAGAGAGAAGTTTAATTCATACCTTTTCCAAAGATATTTTCGTGTCAGTGAATGCAACGAATTCGAACTCGGCTCTCCGAGTGAGGCCTCAGTTTCTTTAGAAAAAACCATATAATGTGATACGTTTTGTATTTTTTAAAGTAAAATATAAAATGTCACAAACTACAGTGTATTTGATTTTATCATTACAAAAGATAAGCATTTAACTCGAAAGAATATCATACAACAGTATCATATTTTATTTTCGTCAATTAATACATCATATATCTTAATTGTTGCTTTAGAAATTTTTGGCATTTCTTCCACAGGTTTTTGCAAGAAAAGTAGATGGTAGGCCTTTCCAGGTATTTTTCAAATACTGAAAGAGCTCACTCTCACTCTTTGGGTATTCTCTTCGAAAAATCTTATCAAATTCATTCCATGCTTTATTAACGGGAGAGTGAGGTAAGTAAGTCATCATTTTTATAGTGTTGTTCTTTTATAGACCCAAGGTTATTCTGACATAGTTTAGATGATTGTTGTCTGGTTGAAAGGTACATTTTCCAAGTGTGCGTTAATCAGATGATACAGTACATGCTTCCCAGAACTACCCTACAAACGCGGGTGTACCCCAAGGCTCTATCCTAGGCCATACTCTCTTCCTAATCTATATCAATGATCTCTCCGATGCCATAAGATCACAAGTAGGCATGTACGCCGATGATACCACAGTTTACTCTCGCCTCGATCAAAAATCTGGTGTTGGTGACAAGGCGAACGTCGCTGTCGAGCTTGAGAAGGACCTCCAATCCGTGGTGGATTGGGGTAAGAAAAATTCAAAAATTGGCGCGTAAAATTCAATTCTTCAAAAACGAAGCTGCTGTCAATTAACCACCACAGACAACCGCACCTCTCTCCCATTAGCATGGAACAGGCTTGCCTGCCAGAGAGTAAAACACTACGCTTGATTGGCCTGACACTCTCAGCGGACCTCGAGTGGAATGACTACGTCGAAAACATTGCTAAATCCGCAGCTATGAAAGTCGGCTCTCTGTGCAGGGCCCGGAAATTCTTTCCGCCTGAATCTATCCTGCAATTATATAAATCCACCATCCGCCCGTGTATTGAGTACTGCTGCCACATCTTGTCGGGTGCCCCTTCTATTCTCCTCGGGGTTCTTGACAAAATACAGCGAAGAATCTGTAATGTGATTGATACCGACTTGGCTGATCGCCTGTAGTGTCTCTCTTACCGGCGTGACGTGGCTTCCCTGTGCCTCTTCTATAAATACTTTCATGGCTTCTGCTCTGACGAACTTAAATCACTGGTGCCCCCTAGATGTGAATTTGCACGAGATACTAGATTGGCAACTAGGTCCCACCTTTTTACAGTGAAACCGATGAAATGTAACCGCAAATTTCTACTCCAACAGCTTTTTTCCTCGCACTTCCCGCCTGTGGAATTCCCTACCGCATGCTTGCTTCCCCGACGGCTACAACCTCCAAGAGTTTAAATGTAAGGTCAATAGACACCTCCTAACACAATAACTCACTCCCACTCTCTCCAACTCTCTCCCTATATACATCCTAAGTCGTCTATCACCCTCATTCTGACATTTCCTATACCCAATGCCTCTATGTAATCCCTTGCGCTATAGTGGCAGTGGAATGCCTTGCTTGGGGTGACACGATTAAAAAAAATATTTTTGAAGAATCTATTGACATTGTTCTATTTTCATGAGTGCCTTAGTCTGATTCCAGTCCAATCTCCATCACCACTCTATAACAAACGCAAAGCCATGCTTAATTTTTGGAACCACACATTCACCATTTAGTTTTTCTTCTGACCTTCTCTCCCCTTCTTAAGAAAAAACTTTAAATTTCGACTCATCTCATTTTGACAAACTTCAGTTCTTATGCTACTTTACTCATAACATTCTTTTCAACTCTTTCAACTTCAAAAACGAGAATTTCTTGGTGGCTATGCACCCTCTGGGCTAGGATATTCTTAGCGGAGTTTTTACAGTTGAGAACGACACTAGTTGCGTTGCTCTCGAGAGGAATTAAGTTCAACTGTCAACACTGTAGAAGTTTTCTTTCTATTTCTTTGGCTTTCAATAATCAAGTCTTCATCTTCAGTTGTAGCAGTGACTTTTGGCACTCAAATTCTATTTCTGTAAATATTTGTGCGAGTTTCTAACTGCCTTTGTAACGAATATTGCACTCTATGTCTAAAAATCTTCAACTTCTTCCCAATGTTTCTTTGACAGCCGCCGTCTTTGAATAAAATTTCACCTTCTGCTCTTAATCTTTAACTACTTTAATTCTCTCGTTTTCTGCAGGTTACATCAAAATTGAAAAAAAAATTAAAATATTGCTGTTTTCTTTAAAGCATTAGTCGGTGCTGAGTTAACATTTAGGTCCGGTATTAAAATTAACAGCTGACAAGTCTACTGAGGGAGGGGTAATAGAAAATGGAAAGTATAATGATTCTCATATCCAGTGTTCATAATTTAGCAACATGTATTATAGACAGACGAATTCAAATTTAAACTTTTGGGTAGTAAGAAGAGTTTGGAGGAAGACATATTAATAAAAGTGACTGTTGTCGAACTCCCAGGTCAGGATCGATTACATTGCAGATTCTTCTCTGGATCTTGTCGAAAACCAAGAGATGAATAGCAGGTACGTCCGACTAGATATGACAACAGTATTCAATGCATAGGTGGATGGTTGATTTGTAAATATTTAAGATGGATTCACTCAAGAAAATCTCCCTGGCCCGACCCAGTGACCCAACCTCCTTAAAAGTAGATTTAGCTATTAATTCAATGCAATAGTTCCACTAGAAGTCGGCTGAGAGGGTGACGCAGAGGAGGCGCAATGTATTGCTTTCGATGATACTAGCTTCATCCATATTGATGATGGGCAGAAGAGACTATGGTGTCTATATTGGTTAACGGATAGCAGCTTCGTTTTGGAAGCATTACAAGTTACGAGCCATTTCTTTACCAGTCCACCACAGGTTAGAGGGTACTCTATAAGTACTGAAATTGTATCTTATATTTTTAAATACAAAAACATCTAATTTGAATGTGTCTTTTTAAGGAAATGCGGGCAGCCATAAAACATTGCCTATATGAAGCACTTGTATAAGACGTCCAGATATAGTCTTCAACGGCGACGATATCAAGGTAAATAGATTAGATATAGCTACTGTAGAAAATAAAAGTAAATAGATTTTATATAGCTTTTTAGAAAAAGTTGTTAGATAAACATCAACAATAAGAAAATCAAGGTAAATAGATTTAATATAGCTATCACTGGAAAAGCCACGAGATAATCCTCAACAGCGACAAATAAATTTGATATAGTTCAAGTAGGAAAAACAGCAAGATAATCTCCAACGGTGACAATATCAGTTTAAATAGATTTGGAATATGAATTGCAGAAAAAAAGCCTTGAGATAATCTTCCCGCAGAAATTTAAAAATTAAATAGATTCTTCAGAACCTCTGCTGAAAATGTCGGGTGATAATCATCATCATTGGAAACGTCAAGGCGAATAGATTTGATATAGTACTTATTAAAAATGGTGTAAAATTAAGGTGAATATATTTGGTATAGCTCTTGTGGGAAAAGCCGCGAAATAATCTTGAAAGGTGACAAAATCAAGGTAAAAAGATTTGATATAGCACATTTGAAATAGCAGTGAGATTACCTCTAAGGGCGAGAATAACAAGGTAAATAGATTATATATAGTACTTGTAGAAAAGGACGTGAGATAACTCCCAACAGCACCAATATTAAGATAAATAGATTTTACATAGTACTTGTAGAAAAGACATCGAGATATTCCCGAACTGCAAGAATTTAAAAAGTCATTAGATTTTATAAAAAGTCATTAAAAAAAATTTAATAATTTAAATAATAATTTAAATAATTTAAATAATTTAAATAATAATTTAAATAATAATTTAATAATTTACTTGTAGAAAAGACATCGAGATAATCCCGAACTGCAAGAATTTAAAAAGTCATTAGATTTTATAAAAAGTCATTAAAAAAAAATTAATAATTTAAATAATAATTTAAATAATTTAAATAATAATTTAAATAATAATTTAATAATTTACTTGTAGAAAAGACATCGAGATAATCCCGAACTGCAAGAATTTAAAAAGTCATTAGATTTTATAAAAAGTCATTAAAAAAAATTTAATAATTTAAATAATAATTTAAATAATTTAAATAATTTAAATAATAATTTAAATAATAATTTAATAATTTACTTGTATAAAAGACATCGAGATAATCCCGAACTGCAAGAATTTAAAAAGTCATTAGATTTTATAAAAAGTCATTAAAAAAAAATTAATAATTTAAATAATAATTTAAATAATTTAAATAATTTAAATAATAATTTAAATAATAATTTAATAATTTACTTGTGCAGATAAAAATGGAGATTATCCACAATATTTAAAAAATATTAAGGCGAGTTGATTTGATATACACTACCGGTCAAAATTATTAGGAAACCCCAGTTTTTTAAAGAAAATGATGTATTTCATACTATTTTTTTAAATAATTATTGCCAAGTGGATAATTCTAAATGAAAATAGATTATCTTTTTTTTTGTTAGCATTGCACAATAACATGTGCATCAAATGAACTGTTCTGATGTCCATGTTTGGTGCTCACTTCCCCATGCTAATCTCTTCTTATTGGCTGGCCGAAGCAAAGACTTCCTGGCTGCGTTGTAAAATTTTGCAAAGTACTAATAACAAAAGAATCATTCTATTTTAATTTGGAATTATTCACTAGGCAATATATACTAAAAATAGTTTGAAATATATCATTTATTTTAAAACTGGGGTGGCCTAATAATTATGGCCGGTAGTGTAGCTCTTGTAGAAAAAGCTGGAAGATAATCCTCAACGCTGACAATATCAAGGTGAATAGATTTTTTGTAGCTCTTGTAGGAAGAGCCGGGTGATAATACTCAACGGCGACAATATCAAGGTAAACAGATATATAGTCATGGTATCTTTTTAAAATTCATAATGTAGAAAAAAAATCTCATAAACATTCCGCGAGTGAATGTATTTGGTTGCTTGATATATTTTTAGTAAATTTTCTATGTAAAAAGTAAATCACTTTCTTGTTTAGCGCAATATATATATATATATATATATATATATATATATATATATATATATATATATATACTACCGTCCATAAGTTTGGGACCACTTAGATTTATTCCTTAAAAGAAGAAATAAAAAATTTTATGTCCTAGAAGAATAAATATACATATATTTCACTGTTGCTCACAATTGTACAATAATAAAACCAAAATTAACAGAGTAATTTCAAGTTTAATTAAAGTTAATTTATACTTTCTTTTCATCAAAGAAACCACCAAGAGCCTTTAATACTGCAGAGTAAATCCTTGGCATTCTTTTAAAATAACTTAAAAAATTAGTTGGTGAAAGTTAATTCTAAGCATCCTGCAAGCATTCAAAAAACATTTGTTCATTTTTAAGAAGTTCATTTCGAACTGTACGATCAATTTCATCCCTTATTCTCCTTCTTTAATAGTGGTTTTTAAACTGCTACACAGCCTTTAAGCCTAGCAGAATGAAGTCCTTTCTTAATAGTAGTAACAGATACAAGATGTTGCTGAGTAGAATTCATTTCAATTGTTAATTTCCGGAGCGTTTTTTCTTCTATTCCTCTTGCTAGATATGATCAAGTGCCTATCCTCTATAATAGATGTTACTCTGGGCCTACCAGATTTTTATCTGTCAATATTTAACTCAGTTACACGAATTCGTTAAAGGCAATAGTGCATGCGATTTTTTATTTGCTTAATTATTTAGCAATAACACGTTCAGAATATCCTTCTTTCGAAAGAGTTTAAACCTGAGCACTTTTTAAAATGCTAAACTGTTTCTTCCTTGCCATTTATACCGTAGTAATATGGTTTACAAAAATAAATTATACCGTAATTGTAATATCTGAATAAATCTGAATTTTCAGCAAAAACTTAATCACAATAAGAGGAGTCAAGTAGCAAACTGAGTAAATGTTTACTTTAAAGTTGAAAAGAATACTTTTTTTTACTTGACATCTGCATAAGAATAACAAAAAACTACAAACTCTGCGAATACAATTCTGCTAAAAATGAAATTTTATAAACTTTGTGAAAAGAATTTGAGTGGTCCCAAACTTATAATCGGTAGAGTATATATATATATATATATATATATATATATATAAAATTATTTTCAATCCTATATCTTTTTATTCCCTTTAAAAATAATTATGCCTTTTTAAGTAAAGGCCTTTTTCTAATACTTCAACGTTTTTGGGAAGTTAGGTTTTTGAATATGTCCAGCGTCTGTAATATATAAAAATTTTTTCTTTCTTTTCTTTTCTTTTTCCCTCCTTTCCTTCCTTTATCTCTCTTATCTCCCACCTTTTTTCCGTGTTGCTTAACCTTACATCAATTCAACACGGCCGTCTGTTAATTTTTAAGTTACAATTCTCTTTCCTTTTTTGCGAACCCAAACGATGTCAATTTTTTCTTTTCTTGGGTATTTGTTTTTATTTTGTTTTATCTTTTTCTTTTTTTCTTTTTCTTTTTTCTTTTCATTTTTAATTTCTTTACAAATCTATTTAAAAAGGAAAATAGACTGATTTTTCTCCAGTTTCTGAAAGGATTTTTCTGTTGCTGAGGTGATGTATTATCCCCGTGGGGATTTTCATATCGAAGTGGTCATTCAACATCATTGAATTAATCCGTTTTTAATTTATATTTGCTCTGTAATATTTGATTATATGGAGCTCTCTTCCTGTATCATTTTTTAATATTAAAATAAAATTTTTAATATTAATTAGGATCAGGTTTTTGGAATTTACCTTCCTGCTTTTTTCACTTGGATCAAAGTATCTGTATTAATATATATATATATATATATATATATATATATATATATATATATATATATGTGTGTGTGTGTGTGTGTTATGTCGCCAAGTATAAATGAATAACTCAACAACAGAATCAGAATATAAGTTGTATTCCGCGGAAAGACTGTTAGTATGTACAGAAGTGATTAGTAATATTTACAATAGAAAGATACAAGAGTCCAATCCGTCGTAAGACGTGTGTATACGTGATTACTTCCGGTACGCCACCGGAAGTGTGACTAACTCTTCACTGACTAGCACTGACATTAGAGACTCTCAAGTGACTCTCTACGACTCATTATTTAGCTGTCCCTCCCAGTAAGGGCAACATATGACACATGGTTAGTTTATATCTGGGCTTTCCGGGCTATATGGCCCGGCCAAAAATATCTATCTATTTTTGCCCAGTCGTGCTTCTACCCTTCGGCGGAACAACGACTGGGTTATTGCTCTCTGCTCGGAAGCAGAGAGCGCCCTCTACCCGAAGACAGAGTGCTGAAAGTGTCGTAGAGTCGTCAGTCTAGTGATTCTGTACGACTGTATTTAGCTGTCCCTCCCAGTAAGGGCAACATATGACACATGGTCAGTTTATATCTGGACTTTCCGGGCTATATGGCCCAGCCAAAAAATGTCTGTCTATTATTCCCCAGTCGTGCCTCTACCCTTCGGCGGAACCATGACTGGGTTATTGCTCTCTGATCGGAAGCAGAATGCGCCCTCTACCCGAAGGCAGAGTGCTGACAGTGTCGTAGAGTCGTCTGTCTAGTGACTCTGTACGACTGTATTTACTAGCCTTCCCACGCAAGGCTGGATGTGACACATGGTCATTTTATTGTGGGTATTCCCGGCCATATAGCCGAGCCAAAAAATATCTGTCTATTTTTCCCCAGTCGTGGTTCTACCCTTCGGCGGAACCACGACTGGGTTATTGCTCTCTGCTCGGAAGCAGAGAGCGCCCTCTACCCGAAGGCAGAGGGCTGACAGTGTCATAGAGTCGTCAGTCTAGTGACTTTGTACGACTTCCCTGTAGAGAATCCACCATTGCTATATATAGCAATGGGAACAGTCCATTTGTAGTCAAATAGGAGCGGCGCCCTAACAATATGTAAACGAGTTACTTCGTTTTTATTAATAACTCGTTTGCAAATGAAAAATATTCAAAAGTTTTACAATATAATTGTATTGAACACTTTTAGTCTAACTGTACTGGTCTAATTCAATTATGACCAATATATAATATATATAAAATATATTGAGAGAAAAACTCAACACATAGTTAAATTGTTATAAATCAAGTTTTATTTTGATAATGTAATATTACATTGTCTAATTCAGATCATTGAAACCAAATACATTTATCTATTTATTTTTATATTTTTATTGATATTTACATAATATTTAAATTCTTTTATTTATTTTTAGAATTTATTTACATAACATTCTTGAAATAAATATTGATTTATAACCGTTTAACTTTGTGTTAAGGTTTTACCTCAATATTTTAAAACTTATTGGATAATAAATTTATCTAATAATTTATATTAATTGAATAAAATCATTTGGATTATTCTATCCCTCTGTACGGCTTTTTCATTCTCTCCTATATATATATATATATAGGAAAAACTACAAAAAAGTTGTCAGTTTAATGTATTTTTTGACAGTATTTGTTTATTTCTATTATTATATTTGATATTTCTATTATTATATTTGATATTTCAGACCGTCCTCAGCCCTTCATCAGAAACAAATTATTGATCATCAATATGTTATATATATATATATATATATATATATATATATATATATATATATATGTGTGTGTGTGTGTGTGTGTGTGTGTGTGTGTGTGTCTGTGTGTGTGTGTTTTGTATACCTGCTTATATACAGGAATGGAATCTTCCTATTCTTTTAAATACGTGGATACTATTGGAGTGGTAGAGTAGAGTAAATATATCCACCAGCAATCGTTGCTGTCTGTCTTCCTCACTGTCTACAGCAGGAGGAAGCGAGACAGGCTCCGCCGAATAGTAGAGCTTTCCCTGGTGGAAATCGGCAGTAGCCATGACCCGGCTTTGTGCAGGGTAAACGGGATATTTTGGTCAGAGCTTAAGGGCTCGGAGACCTCATTTTAAAAATGACCTTGTGCCGCATTCCACCTTTGTGGGGAGGCAGATAAATACAATCGAGTAATTATGGTAACTAGTAGTTACGAACAGTGTATCTATTTTACGCGCAGTCTTGTATTTAACATATGCAATTATTTCTAATATCCTCTTTGGTAATTACTCAAGCAGTAACTTCTTAGAGTTAAAACAATATATATATATTGTATATTCGGGCAGCCATCTCTCTTTTATGCCGGTTTCATTAAAAATGACAGGCACGGTATTATGGCATTCATATTATTCAGGCTATTGTACTCATCTTTGTTGTCATCTGTACGAAGTTTCGGCCGTTGTACGCTCCGGTCCTCTTCAGGTCCTAGGAATTTCGAACCGAACCCTTTATTACAATCATTGGAGTATATCAAATGGCAACAATGATGAAGACAATAGTCCGAATAATGTAAATACTGTAAATACTACTTCATCTTAGAAATATCGACAAATACTAAAGGTAATATGGTTAAGTATTTTACGTAACTTTGCAGGTGATTTTATAATTTTTTTTTGAGGACATAAATTTTATAAAAATTGTCTAATTTTTTTTGTTAGCGTGTTCATAGTTGATATTTGTTAGCGTGTTCATAGTTGATATTATATACTGTAGTTGTGGATCGCACTACATAGGAAGAACTACTCAAAAACTAGATGCGATAATTAAACAACACGTATCTACAAAAATCCGTAATTTGAAATTACCTTCATCAGACATGCTGACCAATACATACGGGTCTTCTATTGCGGAATACTTTATAAATAACTATAATTGTGCCTCTAATTTTGGTGTAGACGCATTTTTCATCTTAAGTCCATACTACACAAGTTACCACCTCAAAGTGTTGGATGCTATCTACAGTCTTTAAAGCCCTCACTGTGTAAACAGAAGGAGCATATATTTGGCCTCCAACTCATCTCTATTTAAAAAAAATTTCTCTACGTCTCGTATATTTTCTTAAAACAATAATTATTTCTGTATTAATCTCAATTTAACTCTGTTGAGCGAGGTTCAAACCCAGTTAGCCAGCTCGCTTTTCAATTTTATTTTTTTAAAATATAATCATCATGAGTGTTAATAATAAATATTATTGTCTATTCATGGCGGTAATATATATATATATATATATATATATATATAAATTCTTGGACACCGCAATATATGGATGAAGCTATTCAAGTCACAAGATATCGTGACTGAAAAATAAATAAAGCTATAATCCACAGTAATCGCAATTAACAGAACTTGGGATAGATTTATACACTTATGCGCCACAAGTTATTAGCCTTGTCTAGTCCTATCTCTAGTTCAGCGAGTTACGGCATCTCGTCCTTGGATTCTTTCCCCAAGTAGTAGAAAGATGTCAGGAGATTTGTTAAACTATGCCGTATCGATAGCTGTCCACGACTCATTTGAAGGACGGTTTTTCTTGTTTTCTTTGAAGACAATGTACCATGGTCTTAGGCGATAACCACTGCACTTTTTCCGTGTTAAAACATATTTAACAAGAACACTCAAGAGAATGAATTATAGTGAAAACAGTGGGAACGAACAAGAGAGACGAAGTCGTTTGTATTACTTTTGCCAGAAGGTGCAGCTGGAATACCATAACTACAGATATTCGTAATGATATTGATGGCAAACAAAGATAGTGAGAAAGAAAGACATATTATACTATTATACTATTACCATAGACGTGAAACGGCTGTCACTAATAATAATAAAAATATAGAATACAATACTGGAAATGATTTATTTTTCAAAGTACTTTCGGATACTTTCATAATTGTATCAGACATTTCTACTTTATCACTGAACAATACGGGGTCTGTCGAAAACAATTGTATATGCGGCCTGCCTATTTGTGAGAAAATCATATGACCTTGCTTAAAAGTAAGAACTCAGAAGGTGCGAACAAGAAAATGTATGCAGTCTTCATGCATTATTATATCCTCAATTATATACATATATATATATATATATATATATATATTTCTTTTCTAAACATATGTTGTTAAATGTAAGAGATAATGAATGTATATTATGTTTAATCATGAGCCTTTCTAAACGTCGTATTTTGGCTTTAATTTCAGTTGAAAATAACGACAAAAATTCTCCAACATTTGGATAATTGTTTATTAATTTGGTTCTAAGCTTTCGGCTCACATGAGCCATCTTCAGAGAGGTCACCAAGACGGTAACACAATAACATCCACCATCACCGACGATTTTATTTTGTGTTGATTCCAATTTTGCTTAGAACCCAATTAATAAACTATTATCCAAATGTTGGAGAATTTTTGTTTTTATTTTCACCTGAAATGAAAGCCAAAACACGACGGCTCATGATTAAACATAATAGATATTCATTGTCTCTTATATTTAACAGCATATGTTTAGAAAATTATTTGCTGCCTCGATGCACTATATATATATATATATAACGAATTTTAACGAAACTTGGTTATAAACAACCGACAATTTGAAATGAATTGTTTGAACATTATTTTTCATCGATACTCGTATTTAAGTAGATATTCTGTTTTTAAATTAAACAGTATTATATATTTATATCTAATGGCCTGATTATTTACGATTAAAATTTATTACGAAAATGATTTCATTCGGCAGGATTCGAACCTGTCATTCGTGGTCATTCGTGGTCGAGCGGTCTAAGACATTGTCAGATCAAATAGTAGCTTCCCCTATGTAGATAGGGGTCGCAGGTTCGAATACTGCCGAATGACACACATTTTCGTAATAAAAATTTATCGAAACAGATCTGTCTGCGGATGATTATATATATATATATTGATGCTTGTTTCATTAAATAATATAGACAGGTTTTGTCTATTTATTTTATGTAATTGTTTTCATATTGCCTGGTAAGCTTAACAGATCATTAAATGAAGAACGAAAATCACAATATTGATACATAATTTTTTATAATCCAATCTAAGCTTTCGGCTTACATAAGTCATTTAAAAAGATGTCAAATTGCATTATCGTATAACAATTCACGGACAAACAATAATGACAGTCTGTTTTTGTTGACATGGAAGATTTCCAAGGAACGACAAACTCGTGCATACAAGACGCTGAAAGCGAATATCGCATTACAGCTTATGACGTCATACATGATCACGCGAGAGTGAAAATAAGTATGGGGAACCACTGGAATATATATATATATATAGTTAGTTAGTTTTTGGTCATAATTAAATTAGGCCAGTAGTCCAGTACTCAGTTGTATTAAAAATTGTTCAATGCATCTATAATGTAGAGCTTTTGAATATTTTTCATTTGGAAATGAGTTATTTCCGCAACCTAGGTTTCAAACGTTCGGTATTACTTGTGGTCTTTCATTCAGTATTTTTTGGGGTTCTGGAAACAAAATAATGACTAATTTTTTTTAAAAGTAATATCCAGATGTAATCACATCATTATCTTAATTGCATCAATGCTTATTAGGTTCATACAAATCTGGAGGAGAGTGTTTTAACATCATTAAATTATTCCTCGCTAATTTTGAGAATTTTCGGTTGTTTAAAAATTCAACTTAGGCGTTTGTAAAAAATCACTGTTTGTACGTTTGAAAAACGGAAAATAAGTTATTATAAATCGCCTGAAAATACCGAAATATTGAAACCTAGCTTGTAAAATAACTCATTTCCGAATGAACATATACATATATGTATATATAATAAAGGCATATATATATATATATATATATATATATATATATATATATATAAACATGTTACGGATATTAACGAATTTTGACGAAACTTGGTTATAAGCAACCGACAATTTGTAATGAATTATTAAAAATAATGTTCAAAATAATATATATATATATATATATATATATATATATATATATATATATATATATATAAACATGTTCCGGAAATTAACGAATTTTGACGAAACTTGGTTATAAGCAAACGACAATTTGTAATGAATTATTAAAAATAATTGTTTCAACCATTAGGATCCACCCGACAAATTATTATTCAGTACACTTTTCAACGTTTTACAGAAATTTTAAGAAAGGAAGTTTAAAATAAGGGAAGAGTTAATCAAGACTATAGAAAAAATGTTGTTCATACTTTATCCGGATTAGTACGAGCCCAAAATGTAATTTCTAATGTGTATACATCCGGACATTATTTCAGACTCTTCATTTAGCAAACTTTATCAATCTGGAAATGATACCACAGGGAAACTTTTCTTCTTGGTACAATTTGCAGACATCAACACCGTTACAAGGTCTGGCCATTCATAGTATACTGCAGACTGAATAAGAATTTTTGTCATGTTTTTCTTTTAAATTAAATATGAATTATAATAATTTATAATGCACACACACACACACACACACACACACACACACAAACACACACACACACACATACACGCATACACACACACACACATATATATATATATATATATTGATTGATTGTTTAATTACTTAGGTTCTGGTCATAATATAGTCCTGGGTATGACGATAAACTGCATCCGGCAGCAAGACCTCCAATTGGGAGGTTGTGAGGAGCATGGAACCACCTCTTAATTGCTGTTGTTCCCAGGTCCACTCTGACCCGGAGTGGTAGCACCTGTTAGGGTCCCAGCTATGTGCAAATAGTTAACCCATAAAGTGTGGTCAAAACACTATGAAAGTATAAAAATAAACTTTTATAGAAATATATATATTTTTGAAAGAAAAATATTACCAAAATACATTTTTTAAGAAAAAAAAATTATTACCATACATTTTTGAAGGGAAAATTTCTCAGCAAAACATTTTTGAATACAAAAGCTAGAAGACATTTTCAGTTTTCTAAAATAAAGAAGAATAAAAACAAAATATTTTCATTAAAGTCAACCTTTTCATTATAACCGAACATTATAAAAAAAAAATACCTTAAAACGTCACCTTTTTGGCATTAAATAACCCACAGAGGTTGATATGCCGTTAAACAAAACTCAGACTCAAACTCTGGTCATAATAAGATTAGACCAGTGCACATTTGTATTAAAAAGTGTTCAATACAATTATATTGTAGAACTTTTGAATATTTTCCATTTGTAAGCGTAATAACTCGTTTACAAATGGAATATATATATATCCACGCACATACACATATGACACAAACAAACGCACATTCACATAAATGTCAATAATATCTATCTATCTATCTATCTATCTATCTATCTATCTATCTATCTATCTATCTATCTATAAGTCCAGGTGAAGTGAACTCAAGGTTTTAGTATTTTGAGTGCCCCGGCATTTATTTTATTATGAGAAGTGTTTAACATAATAAATATTATAGAGCTTGATATAATTATGTAGTTATGTTATGAATTATTACATTGAGACACGGACATTTTCAAAATTAATCTTCGCTCTTATTAGTTAAAAGAAACGCAAATGTAAATTTTATATCTTCCTTCATACATACACAGCAAACCGAAGGTTTTTGTATTTAAATGTAAATCGTCTGTACAACCAACATCAATCATTGCCTGATGAAGAGTATCTATCTCGAAATTTCCGTGTCGCAATATTCAATTAATTCATAACTACACACACACACACACACACACACACACACACACACACACACACACATATATATATATATATATATATATATATATATATATATAAAATAAAACAAAAATTTCGATATTTATATCCGTTGAATAGTTATTTCTACGAGGAAAAATAAATGATATATATAAATAAATATTTTATAAATAAAATTTTCGTTTCGCCGTCGCTGAAGAAGCGAGGATTTCCTCGTAGAAATGGCTATTCAACGGATTTCAATATCGAAATTTTTGTTTTATTTTTTTATATTTGGCTCTGTAAATAGAATATAATATTTGCATCAAGCCCTCCACCTTGATCAATTTTAATATTAATGAAATTAATATGAATTAGGATTGGGGTTTTGGGATTTACCTATCTGATCATCCGTTTGGATTTAAAATATATATACATATATATATTAACTATATAAATCCATCGTAGTATATATGTTGAATACGCTGACGTAGCTACGCTTTATTGCATATATTACGTACTATTTCACTGTTCTCTGTTTATTTTTATCCATTTTTTCTCCTTGCATTTTTGCGTTTCATACTTGAAGAAAATTCCCAGTAAGCAGCAAGTGAAATAAAAAAAAATCCGGTTCTATATGCAGATGCTATCCACTCAGGCAGCATGCTTTGAACAATCTACAGGGTATATTAAATTTGAGACGCTTTCTCCGAACTGATTGATTTGCGCAAATGCTATTTCGACGACGGAGGAGCGTAGGCATGTGCGTTTGGCATTGTGTACAATCACGCATGGAATTCTGGGTAAAGTACTGAAATTAAATATATAGCTTTTCGTACGATTGAAAATCTGCACACCGATTTTTATAACGGACTTTATGCATACACAAGCGACATATGATTGGATATATCGTCGTAAGGAAA
This sequence comes from Ascarosepion bandense, assembly GCA_037127315.1. Lineage (NCBI taxonomy): Eukaryota > Metazoa > Mollusca > Cephalopoda > Sepiida > Sepiidae > Ascarosepion > Ascarosepion bandense. Next base: position 822,669 of record JBBBDQ010001353.1, read on the forward strand.
ATTGATTATATGTGACCATATCTCTCGCGTATTTTCCTTGAAGAGCCTAATCTACGACCATCGTATTGGTGCTGGTAATAACATATTTTCTTAGCAGTCTCTTGAACTGATTGCTGGTTCCACGTAGTCTATCTATCTATCTATCTATCTATCTATCTATCTATCTATCTATCTAACAATTTCTCTCATTTCATTTCTCTCTCTCTCTTTCTCTCTCTCTCTTTCTCTCTCTAGTATTCTATCTTCGTCTATTCACATTTCTCTTTTAATCTATCCGTCTGCTCACTATCTATCTATCTATCTATCTATCTATCTATCTATCTATCTATCTATCTATCTATCTCAGTCAGTTCAGTTCTTTTTCTCTCTCTATGCTCATCTCTCTTTCAATCTATCCGTCTGTTTCTATTTCTCTCTCTTTCTCTCTCTTTCTCTCACTATCTATCTATCTATCTATCTATCTATCTATCTATCTATCTCCGCCTGTGAATATTTATATATGTACACGAAATTTTGTCGATAAACAATTGATTTTTCTATAACCTAATTCAAGTTTTACTAATTTCACTAGTGTCGGTGTGGCTTAAAGAATAAAAAAGAGAAAAATATAAAATTAAACAAGAAAACTTACGTGATTTTATATTGTATTCAAGAAATCTCCTAATTCTACATTTTTTGCAGCTCTACATTTTTTAATCCTTTTATCCCAATCAAGGGGCGACCACCACTAGTGTTTAGGCGGTTATACTGAGAGAAAAAACAAGATACTGGGAGAATCTAAGAAAGATGGATGGTATTCAAGGAGATAAAAGATGGCAACTGATGTTGCATTTAAAATTGTATTGTAGCTATCAAGGAAAAAAGGGAGTTCAACAGGCGGAAAATGCGAAAAAAGAAACTATTCGATTCGAAGAGGAGGTTACATTCAACTATTTCAACGGCAAAGAGGTGGGGCGTAGATGCCAATATTGTAACATGCTTAAATGTATGTGGTCAGGGTACTAGAGTAGTTGCTATAAAAATATTGCACAAAAGACAGAGGTTAGCATCAACATGTCGGTGAGAAAGTGACTGAAGTCGATATGTCAAGTGAGAACCGATTACACTCCAGATTTTTTTTTGTATTTTATCGAGAACCTCTAGGTGAATAACAGTGTCATCTGACTAGATATCTTAAAAATATTGCACAAAAGACAGAGGTTAGCATCAACATGTCGGTGAGAAAGTGACTGAAGTCGATATGTCAAGTGAGAACCGATTACACTCCAGATTTTTTTTTGTATTTTATCGAGAACCTCTAGGTGAATAACAGTGTCATCTGACTAGATATCTTAAAAAATATTGCACAAAAGACAGAGGTTAGCATCAACATGTCGGTGAGAAAGTGACTGAAGTCGATATGTCAAGTGAGAACCGATTACACTCCAGATTTTTTTTTGTATTTTATCGAGAACCTCTAGGTGAATAACAGTGTCATCTGACTAGATATCTTAACAGACGAATCGTATATTTACTAATTTACAAGATTCATACTGACGAGAAAAATGTTCTAGCCCGATACATTGACACAAACTTCTTAGCAGTAGATACAGCTATAGATTCGATGTAGTCCTTCCACTTCAGGTCGGTTGAGAAGAATGAGACACGGTTTGCTGCTCTCCAGGAGACTAGTGTCATCCATACTGATGGCGAGTAGGGATGCTTCTCTATGGTGGTTAAAAGAGATCAGTTTAATTTTGGAGTCATTAAAATTTACGTGCCATTTCCTACCCCAGTCCATTACAGATCAGTAATAATTTTGAAGAGCAACAGCCAGGTTTACTTTGTCAGCCTTGACAGATTTACTTATTAAGACGTGAGAAAATGGCGGTGTCATCTGTATAAACTAGGGAACTGATTACAACAGAAAGATCGGAAAAAGCGTTGGACCTAGGATGGAGTAGGGAGGAACGCCTGCGTTCGTGTGAAAAAATCTGTTTGTACATTTCTTTTCCAAAAAATATTTATGAAATTTTTATCAAAAATGTTCATTTTTATAATTTTATAATACTTTGATCCAGTTTGGAGGTTAACTATTTGCCCATCGCTGGGATCCAAACAGGTGCTACCATTAGAGTTCAGGTTGGACATGGGAACAACCTCTCAATGCATTTTATCGTCAAACCGAGGTCCGATGTATTTTAAGGTTTGGTGCATGTTCCGATATGATAATCAAAGAAAAAGCATATAAGAATATGATATCAACCATAAACTGTTTATTTTCTGTTTATAGTTACATTAGGAAAACAATGTTCTTAATGTCTCGTGTGTGTAAATGCAGAGGACGTTCGCTGGATATGCTTTTGAGCAATACTGAAAAAGCTATATTTAGCTGTCCCTCCCAGTAAGGGCAACATGTGACACATGGTCAGTTTTTATAACTGGGATTTCCGGGCTACATGGCCCGGTCAAAAAATGCCTGTCTATTTTTGCCCAGTCGTGCTTCTACCCTTCGGCGGAACCACGACTGGGTTAGTGCTCTCTGCTCAGAAGCAGAGAGCGCCCTCTGCCCGGAGGCAGAGGTCTGACAGTGAGAAATTCTTTCGCAGCGAGAAAATTATCTGTGACAAGCAATACTGAAAAAGCAAATGGCCGCCTCGTTTTCACTTGCGTTTATACACTCCAAGGGTAGATAACTCCGTTGAACTCTATAGAGTGGGAATGTCTGTTTTTCTTTGCGTTCAGGAGTTGGAGTAAGTATATGCATAGTATTAATGGTTGAGCTCAATTCCGTAGACTTGAAACAAACAAAGGGCGGTCTTTACTTAATTTCTCCATTGAAATTACAAACAAGGCTGCGTGATATTCGTTTTTCTTTTTTTTTTAATTAAAACAGTGTAAAAAAGTATAAACATCGAAAACATTGTCGCGTTCAGTCAACCTTGTTATAAGTTGGAAAGCTTGATATAATTCATAGGTGAAATTTATTGAATGACTGTCTACATGTTTTCTAACGTTTATCAAAACGTGGGCATCTTGCGTTGAAAAGTGAAAACAGAATTCAATTGTCCGTTGGCAGGGGAAACTATCATGCTCTAGAAGGGAAGTAGTTAATACGCGGTTCTATATTTTGGAGCAAAAAAGCAGAATGAGGTGACGCAGATAAATATATGCCTTTTTATAGGCTCAACGAGCGCTACTTAACGTTTGAGGACACTTTAGTGGGGTGATTGTATTTGCAGTTCCTTTACTAATATCATTATGGGGAAATGCATTTACTTTTTTTCATTATTTATTACTATTTTATTTATCGATTTTATGTATTTTTCCCAGAGTTCCTCGCGACATAATTGTATGCTATGTTTGTTTGTCTTTCTTTCTCTCCTCACTACACACGGAGTACGATCGATAAATTGTCTTCTAAATTATGCAAAAATGAAAACATCACTGACATCTCAATTTAACAGATATCTATATATCAAAATTACACAAAAATATCTTGAAATACTAAACAGTAAATCTATTTCATAAAGTCGCTATTGGCTTCAACCACGGCCTCCAGACCACTTCTCCTGGTCTAAGTTGGTGAATGCATACATAATTTTTTACTTGGCGTTACAAGGAGTTTATTGGTTTCTCCTTCAACCGTGCCTACCACATTGCTGTGATGTTTGTAAGAAAACTGACAACAACGTATTTTATTCTCACTAGAGTCCTTTATTTAAGCGTCTAGAGACTAGTTATCAGAGTTTGGGTGATCATGTCTCGAAAGACACATGACTTATTGGGTAGAAGATTATCCCGCAGTAGGTTGCCATTGCTTTCTGCGGTAGACTGGTTGGCAGCCAAGGCTATAGAACCCTATCTGTCCTATTATTTAACACATTACTGAAAGGAAGAGACGGATTAATACATTTCCTAAGGGTAATGGTGCGTAAGTGAATGCAAGGAATTTGTTCGGAAGTCACCTCTTTTCACACACTCTATGGACTCTTCCATGGTATACAAATAATCCTTTCTACACAGAACGGGTTGTTGTTTGTTGTTAGAGTTGATGTTTGCCAGAGCAGTTGAACCGCCGCTCGTTGGTTAGAAAGAATATAGACTATTACCAAGACTTACTTCTTGTATATATTTGACTCCTACTAACAAACATTCCTGAATCCACCAACCGTGTACAGGTTGTATATCCTTTGTTCAATATATTTACATTCTTCCTCTCATATCTGTTTTTGTTATTATATTGTGTGGCTTTCGAAACAAGAATCCTGAACAGAATTCAAATGGAATTCGAACTCGGCACCCCAAACTCTCGTTCCGAGTGGATATCCACAGCGCCACAACGCACTTCTATACACTTTATCACACAATTGTGTAAAAATGTATATAATATATACTCTCGCAAAATAAAAGAGAAAGATGGGATAGACATTTACGTCCACAGATTCTTCGACTTCTATGTGCCTTGTTCGATCAGGACGTAGGCGATCATGGCCTTCCACGTCTCCCTATCCCTTGTGGCTCTTAGCACGCTTTCTCCTGTTACACCACGCAATATCCGTTCGGTCATCCACCTGATCAGGCCTTTCAAATATGTTATTCGTTGCTTTCCCGTATCTCTTTTTCCCCTCGATCTGGACTGTTAGTATCAGGTTCTCCAAGACCTCCTTCCTCATTGCATGTCCCAGGAACTTCAGATGTTTCGTCCTGATGTTTAGTATTAATTTTCTTTTTGTTTCCATCATTTCCAAAACTTCATCATTGCTCACATGCTCGATCCATGATATTCACAGCATCATTCTGTAGAACCACATTTCAGTAGCTTCAGTTTTTTCTTTCATCTTTGATAATATTTGCCATCATTTAGTGTCATATAGAAAAACTGTCATCACATAGCAATCCAGTACTCATTTCTTTGTTTCTAGCGAAATTTTTCTGTCTCTTAATACTTTACTCAACTTCTGGAACGCGGCATTCGCCATGCTAATTCGCCTTCAGATGTCACTATCGCATTTTCCGTTGTCTGTCAGAACACTTTCCAGATATTTGAACTTATCTACCAGCTTGATTTTAGTATCCGCCACCTGTATTTGGTATTTTGAGTTGCTCTTTTTACTGATGAACATGCATTCGGTTTTCCTGCAGTTTATTTTAGTCCATTCTTGTCACTCTCTTCAGCTACCTTCTGTAGGAGGTCTTGTAGTTTCCTTTCTGTGTCCGCTATCAGCACTGTATCATCTGCGTACCTTGTTGTTCAAATTGTTTTTTATCAAATCATTTCACCCAAAGCAAGGCGTTAACGCCACTGATGTGAAAGGGGATTACATAAGAGAGTTGAAGTATTAGGCAGGAGAAGAGTGAAGACAAAGACGAACCAGCTACAGGAGGTGAAAGAGAAAGGGAAAAAGAAGGATGTGAACACAGAAGTAAAGATATTTGCGAAGGTAGAGAGAAAAGAAAAGAACAAGATACACGGAGTGATGTAGAAAGAGCTAGAGTTAAGTGGACAAATGATGGAAATTGACTTTGCATTTAAATTCCTGGAGCTTGAAGCCGACAGGAAAGCAAGTATATGGAAGGGAGTTCCACGGGAGAGAAGCGCGAGTAAAGAATCTGATAGAGTAGAATTTTCGCCTGCATTTGGTTGATCTAACTGTAAAAGGATGGGAGCTTATTGCCAGTTTGGTTGTCCGAGTAAATTTTTGTGGAGGGGGCTTTAGTGACCGAAGTTCGTCAGAGCAGAGGCAATGAAAATATTTATAGAAGAGACAGAGATAAGCCACATCCTGACGATGAGAAAGTGGCTGGAGTAGAGCAGCCAGGTTGGGACCAATCACATTACAAATTCTTCTCTTGAACACTGAGATGAACAGCAGGGGCACCTGACCAGATATGACAACAGTATTCTATGCATGGTTGGATGGTTGATTTGTATATGAACAAGAAAAAACTTCCTGGCTCGACACAGTGACCCAACCTTCCTAGCAGTTGATTTAGCTGTTGATTCAATGTAATGATTTCACAGATAGTGTAAGGCCTGGAAGGAGCAGTGTATTGCTTTCAGGGAGAGTTGCATGGTCCATGCTTATGGATGGTAGGAGAGATTGCCTTTGATGGTTGACAGTGGCCTCCAATGACGAATCCTGGCATAACGTCTAGGGTTCTCAGAATAGTTAAATAGATTCCGGTGAAATGACATATCCTTGTCTTATGCCTTTTTCTATCTTTGTATATCTGCTGAATTCGTTACCTATCCGTATGCTGCAAGTAGAGATTTTTGATTAAAGACTAAAAAGGCAAAAAGGAGAGAAGGAAAAGAGAAAAAGAATAAGGGAAACCAAATATTTAGAAAGGCATTCATATAATCATATGCGAAGTCTTTTCACTTTTATCTGATTTTATTAAAAGCACGCACAGAAAAAAAAGCAGAAGCAAAACGCTGAAAGAGACATTCGCAAAAAAAAAAAAGGGTTTTGTAATTATAACTGTAAAAAAAAGTTACATCTCTTTTTTTTTACATGCAAACTCATTAAAATATTTCATTAATATTTTGAAATGGCTGCTTTTCAAAGTAATTTAAATTCAATCGACAATTTCTGCCAGGTCACATCACTCAGTTAAATTATTACAAACACTGAAACAAAAACAATTTTTCATACACAGAAAGATTAAACCAAAAATGTTGGTTACTTGAATAATAATAATAATGGTAAAAATAATAATAGTAATAATAGTAGTAGTAATAATATTAATAATGAAATTTCTAGTAATAATTTTAGTAAAAATATGAATAATAGCAGTAATAATAATAGTATTAATATTAATAATAAGAATACTAATAGTAATGATAAGTATATGAATAATAAAAGTAATAATAATAATAATGTTAGTAGTAGTAGTAATTGTAATAATAATAATAATAATAATAATAATAATGAATATCACGTAGCACCGGTTACAGAAATAGAAGATGTCAGTTACAGAAACAGAAGATGTCACCATTCTATGGGATTACACCATATACACAGACAGAAAAATTGAAGCAATTAAACCAGACATTATTGTTAAAAACCAAAAATAAAAATAAAAAACTTGCCTACTGATTGATATGGCTTGTCCATCAGATTGTAACATAGCAACCAATAAATTCGAAAAAAATATAAAAATATAAAGACGTGGAAATTGAAATAGAAAAAATATGGAAATTGAAAACAATAGTTGTACCAGTAACAGTAGGTGCACTTGGAATGATAAATAGACAAAAAACACATTGAAAGAATCTCTGGAAACCCCAGCTTAAGATATTTTTTTTAATCATTTCACCGCAGGCAAGGCGGTAAAGCCACTGATGTGCAGGGGGCTACGCAACAGTGAAAAGATTGGAAAAGAGAAAGCTGGAAACCACATCCTAAACAGGGAAAAAGGGATGAGCCTCTTCACCTGTTCAATAGACGTGGGTGGAGTGTGAACCGGGTGATAGTTTAATCTATCTACTCCAATTACAAAAAATGTCTTGTTAAGTACAGCCCACACACTAAGGGGAACTTTGTCTATATAAAACTAGAGATGTTAGGGGAGATAGAAAAAACATGAAATGTAGGCATAACAACACACCGCGTTCTGCCTTAGGGTTTTCCGCAGACTTGGTAGGTAGTGCGACCATAGCAGAAACAGAATTATGATGAAAAATGACAGCGCTATCTGATAGAAATATGTATATTGAAGAATATGACAAAATATCAAAATATAAAGACGTGGAAATTGAAATATAAAAAATGTGGAAATTGAAAATAATAGTTGTACCAGTAACAGTAGGGGCACTTGGAATAATAAATAGACAAAAAACACATTGCAAGAATCTCTGGAAACCCCAGCTTAAGATATTTAGAAAAATGTCTTAAGTACAGCTCACACACTAAGGAGAACTTCGTCTATGTAAAGCTAGAGATGTTATGGGAGATAGAACAAACATGAAATGTAGCCATAACATCACACCACGTCCTGCCTTTTTTCCGCAGATTTGGTAGGTAGTGCGACCATAGCAGAAACCGAATTGTGATGAAAAATGACAGTGCTATCAGATAAGAATATGTATGTTGAAGAATAAATACTTTCATGGCTCCTGCTCGGACGAACTTAAGTTACTGGTGCCTCCTCAACAGGTGTTTACTCGTGCAACCAGACTGGCAACTGGGTCCCACCCATTCACAGTCAGATTAGCCAAATGCAGACGACAATTCTACTCCAGCTTCTTCTCTCGCACTTCCCGCCTGTGGAACTCGCTCCCATATTCTTGCTTTCCTGACGGCTACAACCCCCAGAAATTTAAATGCAATGTCAATACTCATCTATTAACCACTGGACTCTAGCTCTCTCCCCAACCCCGTATATCCTTCCCTTTCTCTCCACTTATGTATCTGTCATCGCAACTGCATTCTCAGCTTTCTATTGCTCCTTTCTAACTAGTTTCTACTCCTCACTCTTTTCTAATTAATCTTTTTACAGTTATGTAGAGCCCCAGCTCATCAGTGGCATTTCTGCCTTGCTCGGGGTGAAATGATTAAAAAAAATATATGACAAAATTAATAAAGAGAAGTATCTTGAGCTTGAAACACTGGGTTTTATTGATTGATTTGTTTTTTTACGGCTTATAATTCTTTTTCTCATTCTTTTAAATCTCAGAAAATATTTTTAGATTTGTTTGGTGATAATCAAGATTTACTAATACAAGTATTACTAAATTAATTAATAGATGTAAAAATAAACAGGAACTTTGTAAGCATAATATTATATGGTTTAACCCACACTTTTATCGAAATGTTCAAACAAATATCGGAAGTTTTTCTTAAATTTAATTCATAAGCGCCTTAACCATTCACCAACACTAAAAAATATTTAACAACAATAATATTGAGATTAGTTATAGTTGCTTTAATAACATCGATAAATCTATATACCAACCTAGCAATGTTTTATTAACTAAATCTATTTCCAACAAAGAGAACGCTGTTTTAAAAATAAATGCAACTTCCGAAAAAACATATGATCTGTCCATGAAACGGTCAATGTATGAAGGATAATATATTCCAGGCTAATATACATTCCGGTAAAGATGTTAACATTTGCTTCCACTGAAAACCATTGGATATTTCGTTTCTACCATCATCGAATGACATAAGATAATATAAGATACATAAACAAAATTCCATTTTCTGAATATTTCTGATAATTAAAGAATGGTGGTATTTTGCTTGTCCCCTACTTGGATGTCATTGATAGAGCTAAATATTTCTGGCAGTTAAAGAATGGTGGTATTTTTCTTGTCCCCTACTTGGATGTCATTGACAGAGCTAAATCTTAAAACGGTAAAGGAAATAGATGTAATTATTGTGATACTGAAAAATTAATTATCTTAAAACACTTTAATAAAACTAGTTTATTAAACAAGAGAAATTAATTGATGGCTACATGTAGGCATAGAAATAAATATATGATAATAATAATACATAACAAATGTATCTAATACATTGATCCATAGATTGGTTTATATATATATATATATATCGCATGAGCATCACTCATTCAATAATGAATTGGAGCACTCTGGCTATTGGGCGTGTATAATGATAATATACGCGCTAAAAGTCTGCCTTCTTCTACCGAGAGCCCATACCCCAGAGGTAGAATCGCCGACTGACGCCAATGCGGTTGGGTTTCAATCCTGGGTTAAAAGCAATCGGAGTCTAACCGTACTGATGAGCTGTGATACAGCAAAACATATCTGTCTGCGGATGACTATATATATATATATTTTTTCAAAGTGTACCATTCTTCCAGAGTGCTCAATCAGCGTAAATAGTTATCCGTAGAGAGATCTGTTTCGCTCTATCGTAGCTCCTCAGTATAGTTGCTTTTAGCCAGGATTGAATCCGGAGCGAATTGACATCAGTCGGGAATTCTACCTCTGGGCTAAGGAGGCAGACTTTTAGCGTGTGATATACCATGTAAATATAAGAACAGTAGCTAAGAGTACATATATATATATACATATATATATATACATATATATATATATATATATATATATATATATATATATATATATATATATATATATATATATATAGTTTATTTAAATCATAAGTATATTTTTTAAAATCAAAATAAAAAAAAATCCCTGTAATCCCAGTATAATGTACAGCTAGGCTAACATGCAGATATGATTATTACAATTAAATTTACGTAACTGTGAGTTTATCATTAGCATTTGAAGATTGTGATGTACCTGAAACTCCGAGTCTTGCTATCGGTGATAGTAGTAATGTGTATGTTAACATTCCAAACAACTTCAAACAAAAGTGTAGGAAGGAACCCTCTTCAATACTGGAAAGTGCAATCATGCATACAGGGTCCGAGAGAGGTATTGTTCTAAAAAGTGTTTCAACAGAAAGATCTAATAAATATTGACTGTGAACAGTACTGGCTGCTCGGTCAATGAATGCCAACAGTTTCCTTATAGAGAAACGTTTAATATAACCATTACCTAAACATTGCTTGTACAGGTGGCTAGCTTGCAGAATGCAACCGGGACGTGGAGACGATTTGGAACGTCTCTACTGAATCTTGCAAAATACTACAGAATGATTAGGGATTCAATTGTATAAGACGAGCATCTAGTTTTCGATGGCACAAGAGATTCATGAACTCTAGAAAGAAGGTAAGACACGATGATAGATTAGAGAGGAACGTCAGAATATCAGATCTAGTTAAGAAAATTTGCAATTTGTTTTAATGAAGACCGTCGTGTCTATAACGACATAATTCGTAAGATTTGGAATTGTTATGGCAATTGTATACAAAATTATTAATGGAAATGTGAACATGTGCAAAATTAAGTGTTTTCAGTGTGCTTAGCGCCGAACCAAATGCACAACACGTTGCTGACAGAGATAGATATAAAACATGTACCTCACCCTCAATACAGTCCTGACATTGCTCCCTGTGACCTTTGGTTTTCCTCCAAGATTTAAGAGAATGTTAGTTGTTTTGAAGACATTGAGACAATGAATGTGGCTGTGACAAGTGTAACAATACTGGATGACTTCCATGGAGCCTTCACTAAGAGTCTGGAGCGCTAAATTAACTGCATTCAACTGAGAGGATCCTATTTGAAAGAGATTAGAATTCTGCACTTCTTTGACATTAATGAATATACCAACTGAAAATTTCTTTAAAATATCACTCTCATTTTCCAACAGTACAATAGAGTTGATATCGTAGGAAATCGTGATAAGTGTTTTCTAATGACCCTTGAAAAATAAATTACTAAATATCCTCTCACTTGAAAAACAATGCGGTAATATAATTCGGCGGCTTCCTATAAGTTTGCATGCCGGAAATGTATTTTTGCTAAGAAATTTCGGTGCAAATTTAATTTGAAGGGTTCCTTCCAGAATTTAATGCATATAATGCTATTTAAAGTGCCCGTCCGTATTTGTTAACAGAGAAAACAAAAGCCCTGACAAGTGAAAACATCACAACGGTGACTTCACGAAACTTCGAGATAGGCATAACTCTGCTACGCTAAGTGACAAACTTCTCCACATAAAATTTATTAAAACTCTAATTCTCGAGCAATTTATGACCCCCCCCCAAAAAAAAACAAAACAAAACAAAACAAAAAACCAACCTGCTTGCCAAAAATTACTTTATACCAGTAATATAATATAAACCAGCAATCTTAGCATTAAGCCTCATCCCAACACACTCTCTATGTATATACATATATATTTTATATATTGTTTGAACATTATTTTTACGTATCCTTCGGTAGGATTTTTCCAACAAAATTTATTTTTTATTGTAAAGTGCTTGATATCGGGATAGAGATATAGCGGCGTTGATAAGCACAACCAGTTTGCCACCTTAATTGAGAAGGTTCATGCCGACCTTGAAGTTTCGTGAGGACACCGTTATGGTGTTCTCACGAAACTTCAAAGTGGGCATGGACCTTCTCAGTTAAAGAGACAAATTCTTTGTGCTTACGTATACACACACACACACACACTCACACACACACACACACACACACACACACACACACACACACATATATATATGTAAAAGATATGAGAAAGTGGAAACAGTTTTTGTGTGACACGTTAGACTAATGGATTCCTAAAATTGGGAATGAGTACTCCTGAGTACACGGTAACTTGAATAAAGAATAAGGAAGTTGTTAACTTACACACGACCATAAAAAAGGTTTGGAAGGAAGCGCCAATTAATACTCGATAGACTAATTTCTCCATTGCTATGGTTGTGCCTGCACAAATCCTTTCAATAATATTTACCTTATGAATACTATTTAAAACATTCATTTTAGGTCATTTAATGTCGAAATCTGCGTTGTGGCGCAACGGATATCCATTCGAAACGAGAAATTGTAGAACCTAATCTGCTATCTAACCCAAGGCTGGAGGAAGAAGTGACGGATTAATACATTTTCTAAGGATTTTTTCACGTAAGTGAATGCGACCGGTTTAACTAAAATTCGAATCGGTTCTCCAATTTCTCGTTCCGGGCCGACATCCACAGCACCACAACTCATATCCATATATATACTGTAATTAAAACAGAAAATAAGGAGCACATAGACTAAACTATCGCCCGGTTCACACTCCACCCACGTCTATTGAACAGGTGAAGAGGCTCATCCCTTGTTTCCTGTTTAGGATGTGGTTTCCGGCTTTTTCTTTTCCAATCTTTTCACTTTTTTTTTCTTACGGAGCCCCCTGCACATCAGTGGCGTTACCGCCTTGCTCGGGGTGATATGATTAAAAAAAAATACGATAATTAAACAGGAAATAAAGAGTATATACGGCAATTAAAACTATAAAAATTAAAGTGTATATATGTTAAATAAGACAGAAAATAAGGAAGCTCTTAACTTTTCTTACTACCATAAAAACAAAAGGTTTGAAAGGAAACTCCCATCGATAAACCAATTTCACCATTATCATTACTGTACCTGCAAATCTTTTAATGTTATTTACCTCATGCGAGGAAGTGCGCTGTGGTGCAGTGGATATCGACTCGGAACGACAAATCAGCGAGTCGAGTTCGAAATCCTGTTGATCTCCTTGCATTCACTTACTCACAAATATCCTTGGGAAAGGTATTAATCCGTCTCTTCACTTCAGTGATGGGTTAAATAATAGGACAGACTGGGTTCTATAGTCTTGGTTGGCAACCAGTCTACCGCAGAAAGCAATGACAGATTACTGCGGGATAATCTTCTGCCCAGTTAGTCATGTTTTCTTCGAGACATGATCACCCAAAACGTGTATCACATATGGCATTTAACTGACTGATCAACCTCATGGCGTAAAGCGGTCCTCCATCTAATCATTGACGAGACTCTACGTTCCTTACCTTCGGCGATCGTTCGGGAACTGGAGTTGAAACGTCATGTGGCCGTAAGCCTTATGCATTTGTATCTATGTGTGTGTATATGAACGGTTTTATGTGTAAGCTTCTGCGATGATGAAATAAGTTGCAATTTCTTTCACGAAATAAAAAAATAAAAATAGCTCGAACTCTTTTATTGTCTCATATAATTCCTTTGAGAAGAAAACTTCATTTGAGGAAAGGCAAGAGTGACATGTTTCTGCCATCAGTTCTTGAAATATTGGCATGCCAGAAATGGTGTTTGGAGCCCTGGAGATTTTGGGCAAAAGGGGAGTGACGTAAAACAATCAGGAAGAGGGTCCATGCCAGAACTAATATTACTACGCACAAATAGACATCCCATCGTCATTCAAACTAAGATTAATTTGCAAAAAAACAACAGAAATATTGAGTAAATGAAAAATATTTTTGGCTGAAAAAGATACAAATTTATCTATATAAAGTACTCCCTCGGGAGCCAGAAAAGTCAATCTAACTACATTGCCCTGCACGCTCTCACTTTCTTTCTTTCTTTCTTTCTTTCTTTCTTTCTTTCTTTCTTTCTAAACATACCATCCTCTCGGTATTGCATAAATGTCTATTGATCTACATCGCCTCCTCTCTCTATCTCACCTAGTGATTTCTTTCTTTTCATTTCTTTCTGCATATCTTCCTCTCGGTATTGCATACCTACAGCACCACCTCCTCACTTTCTATCTCCTCCTGTCCCTTTCTTTCTTTCTTTCTTTCTTTCTTTCTTTGTACACACTATCCTCTAGGTATTCATATCTTGTTATCAGCCTGAACCACTCCAATCTATCTATCTATCTATCTATCTATCTATCTATCTATCTATCTATCTTTACATTGTGTATATAACAAGCTAAAATTCGATTTCCTCCACCGAGCTCCGATAGCTTAGAGATAGAATCGCCGACTAATATCATTATCGTCGGTTTGTCAATTCGGCTAGAAGAAATCGGATGTTTAACAGTGCTGATGGGCTGTGATAAAGCAAAACAGGACTGTCTGCGGATTGCAACGTTCAAAATATTAATTTGAAACAGTGCTTAATTTAAAAATACACTAATGAATTTTGATTATTACAATAGAAAATATGAAAACTACAAAACTGTGAATTTTGTTTGGACATTGAAAGAACAATGTCTCATCAAGTAGTTACCAATGTCATTGTTAACTACCTGATGAGAAATTGTTTTTCAATAAAGGAGTTTGTAGTTCTCACATGTTCTAACGTAATAATAATAATAATAATAATAATAATAATAATATATATTCTTCATTTGTAAACGAGTTATTACGCGACCTAGGTTTCTACCATGTGGTGTCTTCAGGCGATTTTCAATAACTGATTTTACCGTTTATCATGTTTTAAGAACGCTCATATAACGGTGTTTTTTTTGTTTTTTTTTTTGGACACGCAATGTTTAGAATTACAAGAAATTATAACGTTCTTCTCCATGTTGTATGAACCTAATAAGTATTTTTTAGTATGGTTACACTTAGTCATAATTTCTGTTCTTTCATTCAGTAGTTCATTTTTGTTTGGGAATAGCATAGTCGCTAACTTTTCTTCCTGGCAAAGTCTACATATTTTGCCTCCGTTGCAAGGTTTGGCTGTTTTCACTATACTCCGCGTTATATCTGTTTTTTTTTCCATATTTTGATTTAAATTTCCACACGTGGCTAGCCAGTTTGTACAGTTTGTTAAGTTTTCTATTTTGAATGTAGACTTGTGATTGAATCAACAGGACTTAAAGGTGTCTTTGGTTGATCCCAAATATATATATATATATATATATATATATATATATATACTTTGTCTTATTTTGACCATTTAAGTCATGTACTTTCTAATACAAATGTGCACTGCTCTAATTGTATTATGAGCAAAGACTAAGTAATTAAACAATCGATCAATCAATATATATATTTATTCAGTTAGATAGGTGTGAGTTTGTAAACCTGGGTTTCATGCTTATCGTCAGATAAACTGATTAATTTTTAAAAAATATTGGATATATGTAGGGCTGCGTATATTAGTGAATTTTTGTGGAAGTGTGAGGAAAATTGGGAAGAAAATTTGTCGTGGTGACGTCTCTCATACAAACGCAGACATAGATACAAACTTGTACACCCATTGACGTACACAGACACACACACGCGCGCGCTCACCCACCGGAGCTCACCACTGATACTGAGCGCTTTTATATATATATATATATATATATATATATATATATATATATTATAGGATGGTTCACCCTGTACAAAGCTCGAAGGCTACTCAAGGTAGAGCTTTACGTTAAGGTATAGTTTATAGGAGGGGAAGGTAATGGTTGACTCTAGACTTGAACAAGATTGTGGTGATAGGTGAACGATCCTGTTGAGAGTTTGTGCCATATGGGAAGAAGTGGTTTCAGTGGAACTTAGTTCTCGCCGATGGAATACGGAAAGAGTGTTGGTGGTTTCCTACTCTGTTGTTGGTTGGTTGTTTTTGTTTTATGGCATATCAACCTCGGCGAGTCGTATATTGCCAACTAAATTTTATTTATTTATTGCTGGTAATACCTTTTTCTTTCAACAATTTATTGTTGTTTTTTTATATAAGTTTTGTGTCTAGTATTACTTTTTTCTTTTCGAGTATCAAGATTCATTGGGATTTGTTTTTCTTAAGGGCAGGTTCCCCAAGTCCTACTCTGTTATTTAACCCATAACTGAAGGGAAGGGACGGGTTGATACCTTCCCCAAGTGAACCAATGCTTAAGTGAATGCAGGGTATTCAAATGGAATTCGAACTCGGCTCACCGATTTCTCTTTCCGAGCCGATATCCACTACACCACAACGCACACCCGCCACTAAACGCTTACAGCACCTGGTATTCCCAAGCGGTCACCCATCTAAGTACTGACCAGGCTCAACGTTGCTTAACTTCGGTGACCGAGCGAGACCCGGTGTATTCAACGTAAGCCTGCTCCTATGTAAGTTGCATTTGTGTGTCATAGCCACCAAAGGCAAGACCAGGTTGAACCAGAAGATGGAGTTAGTACGAGCGCTCCTTCTCTGTCCACTCTACTCTCATCAGTATTATCATCCTTCTCTTACCTTCCTGACACCCCCTATAACCTGTCACTATTTCTCATATCTTTCCTCGAGTTGCAAAGGTCACTGAAATTCAAAATGGCTTCTCTAAATTAAATTTGAATGTGATTTTACATCAACGGTTCCTAATTAAACATTTTTTAAATAAAATATTTGAAGTATAAGTAAACACACGCGCACACATTTAAGAGGATTAGACAGGTTCGCCTATCTTTTGATTTACTCTCCTTCCCCGAATTTTGAACAGAAGTAAAGGTTGACCTCTTGTTTTCTGTATAGTATTCGGTTTCAGGTTCTTTCTAGTCTTCTCATTTGCTTTCACTCCCAGCAAAACCGTGTGTTTTTGTGGCGTTATTGCCTTTATTTGAGTGAAAGGAATATATATAAAGTCTCTTTGGAAATTTAAAATGTTATTTCAATATCAATTGAACAGGTAATTGTTAGAAAATGGGAACTTTTTTTTTTTTTAATCATATCACCCCGAGAAAAGGCAGTAAAGCCACTGATGTGCAGGGGGCTACGTAAGAGTGAAAAGATTGGAAAAGAGAAAGCCACATCCTAAAAAGGAGACAAGAGATGACCCTCTTCACCCGTTCAATAGACGTGGGTGGATTGTGAACCGGGTGATAGTTTAGTCTATCTACGCCAATTGAATTATTTGAACTAATTCAATACATCTCTCTCGCTTGCCTCTCTCTCTCTCTCTCTCTATATATATATATATATATACTATAGTCATCCGCAGACTGATCTGTTTCGCTGTATAACAACTATTACAGCTCATCAGTACGGCTTAGACTCCGGTCGTTTCCTATTGTGTTTTATTGTGACAGTATTTAGTGCCAAGGTTCTTATTTTTCAGGGATTATTACTGATAAAAGGTATTTTAGCAAGCAAATTTTTATCGTAAAATGTCATGAGTTTAGATAGAGCGTTAATAAGTACAAAGACTTTATTCCTTAATAGAGCAGATTCATGCTGACTTTGTGATAAGTTTCGTGAGGATATCGCTCTCACTCGTCAGGGCTGTTTATCAGAACAAAGTGCCCAGACAAGTGAGAGAATCATAACAGTGTCCTAACGAAACTACAAAGTCGGCATGAATCTGGTCTTTTAATAAGATAAACTCTTATATATATATATATATATATATATATATATATATATATATATATATATAATCTGAGTCGTTTCCTGATGTAGGATTTTAAATCAGTCTTTCAAAACTAGCATATACGTGTACGTACATATATGCACAGGCACCATGTCATATACATAGATCAGAGATTTTTGTGTATACTTGTCAATCGTAACATAACAACTCATATATATATATATATATATATATATATATATATCCACTCACACATATATATACAAGTATACATAAAAAGATATACAAGTATATATATATATATATATATATATATATGTATAGCATAATGATGATCCAGGTATACTGTTTAATATGTATGGGAAAAACTACTAAAAAGTTGTACGTTTAAAAATGTATTTTTTGAGAGTATTTACTTATTTCTATTATTATATATATATATATTTGATATTTCAGAAAATTTTTTAAGTGTATCTAAAAAATGTTTAACTATTGAAATATTTATAAAGATTCAAAACACCTAAGTCCCTATTTAACCCTAGACTATATGTATTTAATTTTAAAATCCAGTATTTTTCTTTCTTTCTGCGTGAGTTACATTTTCTAGATACACTTAAAAAATTTCTTTAAAACAACATTTAAAAGTATTAGTATTTGCGTTTAAAAATATTAAACTACTCTCTCGCTTTCTACGTCACATGATGTAAACATATCTCGACGAACGTTCTCGTGGCGAACGCTTCTAGTTTAAATTTTAAAATCATTTGTTGCTGATGAAAGGCCGGGGCCGGTCTGAAATATCAAATATATATATATAATAATAGAAATAAATAAATACTGTCAAAAAATACATTTTTAAACTTACACCTTTTTAGTAGTTTATATATGTATATATTCATATATATATATATATATATATATATATATATATATATATATAAAGTCTCTTTAATGAGTATATACATATATATAGTAATATTTTTATTATAATTTTATAACAGAGACATAGTTTACTGCAACAGAAAAGCCGTTGTGTTTTGGTACTATAAGTCTTGTCTTTCTTTGATTCTAACAAAAAAGAGCTGACTCTCGGCGAAACGCGTCGTTTATAAATTTTCTATTTTATCTTATCATCTTCATATACATATGTATATAAATATATACACAAGAGGAATGTTTTAATTTTTAAACAGGAGGAGCACATTGTAGCCGTCTTCATAGTTGATGTGCTTGGAGTGTTTGAAAAATAAAACAACATCTATAATTCTAAATGCATGCATAAAAATCCATGTATTCCGATAAAATTAAAAGTAAAATCCTCCTTGATAATGGCTAAAAAAGTAACCGAAATTGCTTAGACATGCAGAACATTAAGACCTTTCTATATCATTTATGTCCAAAAAAGAAAACAGCAATAAAACTCTCTCAGTCGACCTCAAGTGGAATGACTACAGCGGATCCATAGCTAAATTTGCTGCTAGGAAGGTCGGTTCATTGTGTAGGGCCAGGAAGTTTTTTCCCATCTAAATCTATCCTGCACGTA
Organism: Ascarosepion bandense; assembly: GCA_037127315.1. Classification (NCBI taxonomy): domain Eukaryota; kingdom Metazoa; phylum Mollusca; class Cephalopoda; order Sepiida; family Sepiidae; genus Ascarosepion; species Ascarosepion bandense. Next base: position 841,878 of record JBBBDQ010001353.1, read on the forward strand.
CATTAATTACCCGTTTATTGAATACTGCTGCCACATCTGTTCGGTTGCCCCTTCTATTCACCTCGAGGTTCTTGACAAAATCCAACGAAGAATCTGCAATCCCGACTTCGTAATGTGGTTTCTCTATGTCGTAATGTGGTTTCTCTATGTCTCTTCTGCAAATACTTTCACGGCTTCTGCTCCGACGAGCTTAGCTTACTGGTGCCCTGTCTGCATGAATTTACTCGAGCTACTAGACTAGCAACTAGGTCCCGCCCTTTTACAGTGAAACCAATGAAATGTAACTCCACCAGCTTCTTTTCTCGCACTTCCCCTGTGGAATTCCCTTCCGTATACTTGCCTTCCAGACAGCTTCAATGTTTAAGAATTTAAATGTAAGGTCAATTGTCATCTCCTATCTCTCTGACTCGCATCTCATACTACTCTTAGCCATTCTGTGACCACCCACTATAACTTGTTCCTCTTTCTCATGACTTTCCACCTATGTAACCCCCTGTGCACCAGTGACAGTAAACTGCCTTGCTTGGGGCGATATTATATATATATATATATTTGACGTTTCCCGTGAATACCCGTCTATTTTCTTTCTTTCTCCATTGTTGTCGGCGTTTTGCTTTTTCTTCTTCGCTTCTACTCTTTTCGTTCTTAGCTGTTTTTTTTTACGATCTCAACAATCTCGCTTCTTTTTTTTCTTTGTACCTTTTTTACGTCCATTATTTTCTCTTTCTGTCATTTTTCCTCTTTATTCTCCTTGTATGGGCAATTAAAAAATATAAAGTTTTAATTGAACAGATTATTATTATTTTTGCTGTATGTGAAACGAGAGGGGCAAAGAATAAGAATTTTTTGAGTGACAAATACAGGATCACATATACATGTCGAGAGAAAAATAAAATAAAATTAGTGCTGTAAGGATACAAAATATGTTTATCTCCCTTTGGTCGTGATAAAGTCACGTGGTCATATGGCAACCACTCGTGACATCACTCCTGATAATGAACCCAGCACTAGTCACTTACTCTTTCTGCAATCGAGGGAGAAGGTTGTTTCTCTTCTCCCAATGCGTTTGGATCTAAGCAGAATCTGCTTACCGACTTATTCCATTGGGATATCGATGAGTTCGCTCTCTCCAAATCTGAAGTTATGGCAATGGCCGAACAGATGTATCTTTAATTTAAGTCTTCTTTTCTTTGTGTTCCTTCTGATACTTTGCTTTGCGTTAGACATAATGGATATGTATTTCTCCACATGTAGACACCTATGTGTTCATATTTTTTTTTTTTATAAGCGTTTCACCCCGAGCAAGGCATGTCACTGCCACTACTGTGCAGGGGGCTACGTAGAGTGGAGAAAGGCTGATTAAATATAGGAAATAACAGAGGGTGGGTGATAGGCGGGTGAGGATACCGAGAATGAGGGTTGGGTAGATGAGAGTGTTGTGAGAATAGTTGGGAGTTAGTGTGATAAGAGGTGTCTATTGACCCTACATTTAAATACCTGGAGATTGTAACTGTCGGGAAAGCAGACTTGTGGAAGGGAGTTCCACAGGCGGGAAGCGCGAAAAAAGAAGCTGTTGGAGTAGAATTTACGGTTACATCTTATTTGTTTAACTGTAAAAGGGTGGGACCTAGTTGCCAATCTAGTATCTCGTGTAAATTCGTGCTTAGGCGGCACCAGTGATCTAACAGTGTTGTAATATAAAAGTCTTTTTGAGAACAAGCGTTAATTCATTCATTTATTCATTTCATTCCTCCGTCCCGCTTTATCGCTACATGGTGACCCTTCTTAATATTAGTAACTAAACCACGAGGAAATGAGAAATAAGACATATCTCTTCACTAGTAACCTTACAGTACTAATACTAGATCAAGATATGAATAGTTGAATACTCTCAAGTATCTGAAAGAATAATTGTCGTTAAACTGGAAAAGAAAACTTTCAATATATTTATAATGATTGCTTATTCAGCGACAGCACAAAATGTAGAAAAAAAAATTGAAAAGTTTTACTGTACTCTAAATAACGCCAGGGTCTACGGCTATATTGTGTTGAATACACCAGTTCCCGTCCGATCACCGAAGTTAAGCAATATTGAGCCTGGTGAGTACTTAAATGGGTGACCATTTGGGAATACCAGGTGCTGTAAAGATAAGGACCAAGAATGGTCCACCAGTCCTCCAGGTTTGTGGGTTGGGTGCAGGGCTAACAACCCTGCCCCGTAAAAAACAGTTTATTACAGAAACTGCAACAAGAAGTTGCTACCCTATGCACCATCCGAGTGTGATGGATAAATGATGATGAAATAATGCAAAGTTTCAATGCAAATCGCAAGAAATTCTTCTTCTTCTTCTGTGTGCCCTGTCCCTTCAGGACGTAGGCGATCATGGATCTCCACGTCTCCCTATCCCTTGTGGCTCTTAGTATGTTTGCTCCTGTTGCTCCTGGCAACCCCCGTTCCGTCATCCACCTGATCAGACCCTGCAAATATGTTATCCGCTGCCTTCCTCTGTCTCTCCTTCCTTCTATCTGTCCAGTCAGTATCAGGTTCTCCAGGCTCTCCTTCCTCATTGCATGTCCCAGGAACTTCAGTTGTCTCTTCCTGATGCTCAGCATCAATTTCCTTTTTGTTGCCATTCTTTCTAACACTTCGTCGTTGCTTGCATGCTCAGTCCACGATATCCGTAGCATCCTTCTGTAGAACCACATTTCGGCCGCTTCTAGTTTTGTCCTCATTTTCGATGATATTGTCCAGCATTCACAGCCGTATTGAAGAACTGACATCACGTAGCAGTCTAGCACTCTTTTCTTCGTTTCTATTGAGATCTTCCTGTGTGTTAGTATTTTGCTCATCTTCTGGAACGCGTCCTACATGGGATAAATGAATGACAAAGTAGGGAAAATGGATATGGCAAAATAATTGATAAATTTAGACTAGTATCTCGTAATGAACACGGAGAATGATAGGTCCAATAATGAACGGCGAATGATTAGGTTGCAACAAACACCTAGTTTCAAAAACATTCAAGACACATATGGACATGGGGAGTCCTAGAAAGAGTGACAACAACCAAACTGACAATATAACTATTAATATGTGATTCAGAAATGCACACTTGCACTGCAAACATACTCAAGTACCGATTGTGGGAGTGACAATCTTCCAGTAGAAAGTGAAAAGAAAGAACTAAACATCAATTGCAAGAAGACTGAATGCATGGTTGTTGCAGAACCGAACAGTATAAAATCCAAATTCAAAACCTGAGATACTGAAATCAAACAGAGGCAACACAATGATACCTGAGAAGCGTATTAACAGATGAAAGAAAGCGCGACGCGGAAAAGCAAATGGGAGAGCGAAAGATGCCTTACAAGAGCTAAGCAATCGATGAAAAAGAGACCTGGAGCAAGAAATCTGTGATTCTACAGAAGGATGCTGGGAATAAAATGAACCGAACACGTGAACAACGACGACGTTCTAGAGACAATATCATAAAAGACACTTATACTTAATATCGGAAACAGATAATTGCTATATATCGGGAACATAATAAGCAAAGAGAATTTGAAAATAAATTTCTCACAGGAGAGGCTGAAAGTAAGAGGACCAGAGGAAAGCTACTAACAACTTCGTCGGTCAGGGTTGACTATGTGTAGCACCCTAGTTGTCTGTTTGGCTGGAGCATCGGGGTCTGTGAGTGTAGAAGCCGATGCAACGGTCTTTGTTGTAGAGGCTGCATTTATATTTTGTTTCTAGCCTGTCGGAGCTGTTACATTGCTTTCTGCGAACCTGCCTCTCCATGCCGACTTGTGGCAGTTGCTTCTCCATTGATTTGAGTTGTTGGGCTAGGGTTCCTCTCCATTTGGTCCGGTTGGCTGCTACGCTCTTCCATGACTTCGTGTTGCTGCCATATAGAATGTCATTCTATATCACAGCACATGTTGGACGATCTCCTCAAAGATGAAGGAGAGAATCAAAGCAACAGAAATATGGTTCAACAGAAAGATGCTGAGGACAGTATAAACTGAACAAGTAAGCAACGACAAGGTTTTGAAGGGGATGCGGACTTATTCATCAGGAAGCGACAGCGAAACTTACCTTACGCGCTTCAGTGAATCAATGGCGGAGTTGGGTTTGGAAGAGTTGGCAAAAAGACAAAATTTATTAAGCTCTAAAAAGGAGAGAAAATTGTGGAAAAAGATGATTATTATCGTCCTTAAGAAACATGGCACATAAAGAAGAAGCTATTCTTCATTTCTTAGTTTCTTAGCATTTTTTCTTCTTACACTTTGTTTCTGCTTCTTCTCCCATCTTCTTATAAATTATTTTCATATGTGTGCAATGAGAAATTTCTTGTGAAATTAAGTGAAAAAAAGAAGCTAATAGTTAGAATCAAAGAGAATTAGCCGAAATTCCTGGGACCCGCAAAGAGAAAACAGAACCCGGACAATTTGACACTCACATGGCAAACAAAAAAGCAGGGAGAAAGTGATGAACAATACCTAAAGGGCTTTTCTAAGTGGGTGGCAGAACATGAAATAGGAGGGATAAGTAAAAGAGAACCCTTAATAAGAGCTATAATGGATGATAAATTTGGGAGTTTCTTATGCGATCTGAAAAGGCACGTCACATAGAAGAAGAAAAAGAAGAAGAAAGAGAGGGAGAAGAATAAGAATATTTTTTGTTGTTTTCCTCTTGATTTATTTCCTTCTTTCTCGTTTTTCCTCCAATTTGATTCTTCTTCTTCTTCTTCTTGTTCTTCTTGTTCTTCTTCTTCTTCTTCTATGTTATTCTTAAAATCTCAACTTTTTCTTTCGTTCCGCCAATATTTTTTCCGTTTGATTTCATTCTATTTATCGTTCACCTTTTTTTTTACAATTACGATTATGCTTACTTTTTTCTTTCAGTTTTCCTTAATTTTTCTTCCTATTCGCCCACCCCAATTTTTTTTTCTTCTTTTGTCACCTTCTTTGTTTCTCTTCCCACATGTTTCCCTCACCATTGCTTTCTCATCGTTCTTCCTCGTTTTCTTTTCTTTTCTTCACGGTTCCGGTCCTCGCATCTCCTTTTTCGATTCTAAATTCTTCCTTTGCACTCTTTCTTCAATGTCTTTTTTTACTGTTTTATTTCTTCATTCTGGTACATTATACATTTTATCCATGTCCTCAGACTTTCTCAACTGTTTTGATTAAAATGGTAAACGATAAAACTTTTTTCAAGTATTGTGAGATCAGACAGATGAATCGCTATCTACCCAAAATAGATGCATCAAGGTCTCTTTACCATGTTACCACGAAACCAAAAAGTGGGGAAACATATCTCTCCGTATCACAATGTAAGCACGACATCTATATTTTGAAGAGTTGATGACAACTTTTCCTCCTAAGGAAACGAACGTTAAAAAACCCAATAATATATTTACATTTATAAAAGGTTATATATCTAATGGCATTCAATTGATAATCGATGCCATATTTTTTAAATATATCTTTTACTTTCATAAAAAAAAAGACTGAAGAATGACGCACAAATCCATTATATATCAATTTAAAAAGATCAGCTTAAACATTATGAAAATATTTTTACATGTAAGTGATATGTGATTCGTATATGAAACGTGAGAATTGTTGTCAATATTAAATAGAATGTAGAATAAGAAAACCTTTTTGCGAAACATGGTGAGGAAAGAGAAGGTGGATAATTTAACGATTACAGGATGCATCAAAGACAATAGAAACGCAGTTCTCAAACTTTTTATTCACTGACGATTTTTAACCTCCTAAGAAATTGATAGAGAAGGAGGTTATTTTATTTTTACTAATAGCTGTATTTAAGAATTGTATAATAGAAATCTTATATGTATATGCTTTCAATATTTTAGCAAATGGTGGACAATTTTCTCAAAGAATAACGAAAGACTTGAAACAACCGAAATGGGGTTCTACAGATAGACGCTGAGGATACTATGGAAGGAGCACATGAGCAATGATGAGGATTTAAAGAAGATGGTCACAAAAAGGAAACTGATACTTAAAATTAGGAAAGTACAGCTAAAGATTTTAGAACAAGTAATGTAGAAGATGTGCGTTGTGATACAGTGGATATCGACTCGGTACGACAGATCGAGGAGCCGAGTTGGAATTCCAGTTAAATTCCTTGCATTCACTTACACACAAATGCCCTTAGGAAAAGTATTAATCCGTCTCTTCTCTCCAGTTATGGATAAAATAATAGGACAGATTGGGTTCTATGGATTTGGCTAGCAACCAGTCTACCGCAGAAAGCAATGGTAACCTTCTGCGGGATAATATTCTGCCCAGTCAGTCATGTCTCTTTCGAGACATGATCACCCAAAGCGTGTATCACGTATGGCACTTGACTGAATGTAGAAGAAAGCCTTGGAGAACATGATGCCCACGTGACGGATACAGGGCAAAAGAGAAAAAGGAAAAGCAACGCATGACATACCTGATAGACTTGAACAGAAAGATGGTGGAGTGGGGATTGAGTGAAATAACAGAAGAATGGTTATCAAGAGCAAGAAGTGATGAGAAGAAGTGGAGGGCCATAATCGCCTACGAAGGAACACAGCGCATAGAAGAAGAAGAAGATATGTATTTCCTTTATTTTGAAGCAAAACTAATTTAATGAAAATAAACTTCTGTTTGCATTCGGCTCTCCGATTAAGAAATTCGATTCAACATCCTCGCTTACAGCATCTGATACGTCCAATCAGTCACTAATCTAGATACCGAACATGCTTGCGTTGCTTTTGTGATCGTACGGAAACCAGTATTTTAACGCGATGTAGCCGTAAGCCTGAGGTTAAAAGAAGCATATGCTAACAGAGTAATCTTTATAACAGGTTTGTGCAAACGTATGGCTAAAGAAGGAAAAACTGCGATACTAAAAGTACGAAAATTCTCAGAACAATAAAAGGTAATAAAAGTTATTATTGTCCAGATAACGAAAAATAAAGGAATATATGTTAAATGTTATCTACTTTTTAGTCGGTATCTACCACCACGCATGTCAGTAAAGGCACTAAAACACAAAGGGTTTCAGCGCGTGAAAGAAGTGGAAACAGAAACATTAATAAACATTAATAATTAGCGTGAAGAGAAAAGTGTAATCAGGTGGACAGAGATTTAAATTTTTGCCGATTTAAATTTGGCTGGAAGGCATGGAATTGGAATGAGTTCCACAAGCGAAAAGTGCAAGAAAAAGAAACTGTTAGCACAGAATTTACGGCCACATCTAGCCAGATCAGCTACAGTGGCCGTAAATCTTAATGAAATCTTAATGCCAACCTAGTAATGCGCTTAAATAAAAAAAAAGACTATGTACCACAGCAAAAAAAATTATTCAAATAATTACCGTGAAAGTATTTATAGAATAGGTAACCCTATTTCCACAAAAAATATACATCTTGATTTAAAACAATGGAGTGAAAGAAATTATTATTAGTGGTATTGTTGATTTTGCAGTTAATTGTAATGCGCGAAATGAGATTTGCTTGGGGAATATTTGATACTATTTACTTGTAAAATCCAAAAGGTGGAGAAATTGGCTGGAGACTAGAGAAAAAGAAAAAAAAATTAGGAGATGGAAAGTGCAACACAGAGATCCGAAGGCGAATTGGCATGGCAAAGGACGCGTTGCAGAAGCTGAGTAAAGTACTAACACACAGGAACATTTCACTAGAAACAAAGAAAAGAGTGCTGGATTGCTATGTGATGTCAGTTCTTCAATATGGCAGTGAATTCTGGACAATATCATCGAAAAATGAGGACAAAACTTGAAGCTGCGGAAATGTGGTTCTACAGAAGGATGCTGCGGATATCGTGGACTGAGCATGCAAGCAACGATGAGGTGTTGGAAAGAATGGTAACAAAAAGAAAATTAATACTGAGGAAGAGACAACTGAAGTTCCTGGGACATGCAATAAGGAAGGAGATCTTGGAGAACCTGATACTGACTGGCCAGATAGAAGGAAAAAAGAGTCAGAGAAAAGCAGCGGATAACATATTTGCAGGGCCTGATTAGGTGGATGACGGAACAGGGGTTGCGAGGTGTGACAAGAGCAAAAATACTAAGAGCCGCAAGGGATAGGAAGACGTGGAGAACCATTATCGCCTGCGTCCTGAAGAGACAGGACACATAGAAGAAGAAGAAAAATGAAAGCGGACGATAGTCAAAACAAGTTGTCAGAAACTTCTGATGGGGTTAGGGTAAGATCAGATCCATAGTCCCCACATTTTGATGGGAAATGATTTAAAAATTTTTGAAAACCTAAAATGATGTAACTATTTGAAGAAGAAGGCGAAGAGAAAATTACGCCATGTGAGGGGTTGTTGCCTCATTCGTTAAACCATAACTCCACCTCAAAAATGTGTAGGCGGAAAAGACATTTTGTTGAAATTAAATAATCTCATTGGTCGGGGTTTTGATTTGCATAGATACCCGGTGTCAGTCATCCATTCCCCGGGAGTGTTGGGGAAAACTATAAAAATCAGGACCCTTGAGTAGTTGAGTTGGCGTTGCAGTCGAGATGTAACGACTGAGGGAAAAGTGTTCTCAACTGGAGGCCTCTGGTCGCCTTCCATAGAGCTCCGGGCTGTAGATGTAAAGAAACGTAGAAAAGCCTGCCGCTGACCGACTTAAAAGAGTTAAATAAATCTAATAATGCGCTTCCGATAGAGTCCGAGCTAAAGATGTATAGAAACAAAATAAGCCGAGAAAGAGTTAAAGTAGCTGAAAGGAGATTTTTTATTGTCGAGCGAAGGAGACAAGACGAATCTACTATCATCACCAGAACGCCTTATTTCGGCCATTTCCGTAAGGCTTCGTTATGGAGCCAAATTATGTAGGAGCTGCCTAGCGGAAGAAGCCAGACGAATTTACTACCGTTGTCGCCAAAACACCCCATTTCGGCCGTTTCCGGAAAGCTTCGATAAAGAGCTGTGAAAAGACATTTTTATTTGGAAAACTGAAAGCTCTGATTATTCTTAACGAATACTTCGCTCCGTTATGAAAAGATGCCTTTTTTATTTGTTTATATATATATATATGAAGACTTTTTCCTTGACTTATCCAGGCGTCTTCGAGCTTATTCCTTTATTTTTTTTTTTTTTGGGTGCCGTGTTTATTTTTTTTCAACACAAATGCACACGTGTGTCTGGTCTGGTTTGAAGTGGTAGAGAAACGGCTACCGGGTTTCAATGTGTCTTTCCTAAGATCAAAAAAACACAGCGTGGGCAAGAAAATTCACTGTTGTAATAGACGTCTTGAATACCAGCTATTGTAAAGAGACCATCGCCACTATTAGCGATTCGAGAGCGTCATCATAATTGGTGCTGTTTCAACAGCATCAACCCACTCAGGTTCCGGTCATTATCATGACAACAGGTTCCGAACCAGGGGCAGAGAGTCAGCGGGGGACAATGTGTCACACAGAGAGGCAACTTTAAAACCGTGGAAATGAGACTGAAGTGGAGCTGCCAGATCAGGACCAATAATATTGCTGATTCTTCTTTGGATCTTATCAAGGAACTCAAGGTAAATAGTAGGGCCACCGGGCTATACATGGCAACAATATTCTCAGCTTGAATGAACGGTAGACTTTGAAATATGTGATACAGATTCTGGAGAAAAAAATTGTCTCGCTCGACACAATGAACCAAACTTTTTAGCAGCTGATTTAGCAATTGATTTAATATAGTGTTTCAATTTCATGTCAGCTGTGAACGTTAACGTCAGATAGCGCCACGGGTTACTTTACTGGAGGTTATCACCAGCCATGCTGATGGTAGACAAAGTTTGTGGCTGTGTTTGTGGCTGTGTTTTGGCTGTGTTTGAACAAAGTTTGTGGCTTTTTTCCGTCTGTTTCCTTTGAAAATGTAATTTCGTTTTTCATGCTACAGAAATTTATGAAATACGTTCCGAATGGTGACTTTTCAGATCGTCTTTTTATACGATTCATGTGTAGATTGTGAATTTTCAATGTTTTACGTTAAAAGGAAAAGAAAGAAAATAAGATACATTTGATCATTAGGTAATCTCTTATTTACAGAAAGAAAAAAGAACTTCTCGACAGGCTCCAAAGGAAAATCTGTAATGTGATCGGTCCTGACCTGGCAGCTCGACTCCAGCCACTTTCTCACTGGCGGGATGTGGCTTCCCTCTGTCTCTTCTATAAATATTTTTATGGTTTCTGCTCCGACGAACTTAAGTCACTGGTGCCCCCTCAATAAGAATTTACTCGGGCAACCAGACTGGCAACAAGGTCCCACCCTTTAACAGTTAGATCAACCAAATGCAGCCTATAATTCTGCTCCATCAGCTTCTTCTCTCGCACTTCCCATCTGGGGAACTCCCTTCCATATACTTGTTTTCCTGACAGCTGCAACCTCCAGGAATTTAAATGCAATGTCAATTCCCATCTCTTATCCGCTTCATCCCAGTCTTTCCCCAGTCCTTTCTACATCACCCCGTGTATCTTGTTCTTTTCTTTTCTCTCATTACTTTCGCAAATGTCATCACACCTGTATTCCCATCCTTCTCTTGCCCTTTCTCTGACACCCCCTGTAAACTGTTTCGTCTTTCTCTTCACTCTCCTTCTGCTTAAACTTTTACTGTCTTATGTAGTCCTTTGCGGATCAGTGGCGGTACCGCCTTGCATGGAGTGAAATGATTAAAAAAAAACTTGTAACAAATGTTAGAAATAAAAATAAAAATACTAGATATTTGCCGTTTTTGGAAAAGGTGCCATGACTGGGATTGCTGTTTGTAAGCGGTTCATTAATGGGAGGTTTTAATCTGTAATATCTTCAACAGTCCCGCTGGCCTGAAATTGTTAATGATTGGAACAAAAGAGGAAATATATGGTTGACTAAATCTAGCTACAAATATTTCGATATTGTCTTTAAAATTCAGTTAAAAACGGTACGAAATTTTGTTCCGACCAAAAAGTAACTCTGAAAAATTTGTTGTTTTTAAATTCTTTGGAGCCTACTTGGTGCTCCATTATCGTGACTTTGAATCAGATTTTACGAAGCAATTACGTTATTAAAAACTAGCACACTCCTTTATTCGAAACCCGACTGATCGGGATGCATTGCTTCAAATATCGCTTTTATGAACAAGTGTAAAATGCGTTCTTATTGTCCAAATCTGCTAAAATACGTTGCCCCGGTAATGGATAGGCAACGCCTTTCTTCTCAGCTATAAACTATAAAGAGAAAAATAGAACAGATATTTTCAGCAGTCTCGCATTCAAAGAGTTGCATCAGTAAGAAGCGCCAGTGGGCAAGAATGTGTCGATACGGCACAAACATCGATGGAGGCAAAGGGAATGAAGAAAAAGCATTTAACGGTTAGCGAGTTATCTCCCTTGTTGCACAGCATTGTTAACCACGCAAAGAACATATGGCCACACTCATTGACACGCGTATATATATATAACCAAGTATAGGGTACGTATGGATAGAATAACATTCCGTATCCAAAGAAAAAAAAAGAAAAAAAAAGAATGTTTGTGTGCATATTTGTCCATGTATGGATGTTTGTAGGTTTATTTATGTGCATTCTTTCTCTTTTTTGTTTAATAGATGAATAACTTTCTAAATCTGATAAATTGCTAAAATTAGAAGTTTTCAATCTAATAGTCAATTAATAATGTTGATCTCAGTTTAATCAAATATTAATACTAATGCCCCCCAAAATTATTTTTGAGTCTGCTCACATATTCTCCAAATTAAACGTTACTTTATTCTGATTGTTTCACACTGTTTATACAACAATGCCTTCCTGATTAAAGAGGTTTTGCTTGTTTTTAACCTTTTAAAACCTTTCAACTTGAAATAAACCTCATCGCTTGATAAGACACAAAATAGCCACTTTTGTAGTGGCTTATATTATAATTTATGAATATATATATATATATATATATATATATATATATAGAGAGAGAGAGAGAGAGAGAGAGTGTGTGTGTGTGAGAGAGAAGAGAGAGAGAGAGAGAGTCAGACAGACAGACAGATAGAGAAGAGGATAGAAAGAGGACAACTTGTAATAGAGAAAAGAAAATGTCATACAAAACAGAAATTGATGATGACAGTTCAGTCTAAGAACCAAAAATAAAAGGAAAAGAAAAAAGAATGTAAGAAATGCGATAAAGGAAAGAAAAGAGAGAAGGAAAGTTTAAGAAACAAAAGAAAGCAGGGATGGGGAGAAAGAATGAAAGAAAAAGGAGAAAAAGGCGGTATGATATGATGATGAGGAGGAGGTGTAGGAGAAAGAAAGAATGAAAGACTAAGAAACAAAAGAAAGTATGAAGCAGTGAAGAAAGAAAGAATGAAAGAAAGAAAGAAAAAGAAAGTAGACAGAGGAGAAGGAGAAAGAAAGAAAGAAAGAAAGAAAAAAGAAAGAAAGAAAGAAAAAGAAAAAAGTAGGAAGCATTAAGGAAAATATTAGGAAATCAAGAAAATTAGGAAATCAAGAAAAGACAGAAAAAGGAAAGAATGAAAAGTTAAGAAAAAAGAAAAGAGGAAGAATAAAAAAATGAAAAATGATAGCATAAATAAGAAAAAGGAACAGAAAGAAAGAAACAAACAAAGAAGGAAAGGCTAAGAAACAATAGCTTATAAAAAACGAGGAAAAAGAAAGAAAGAAAGAAAGAAAGAAAGAAACATAGAATAAAGAAGATGGTAAAAAGAAGAAAGAGGAGAAACAAAGGAAGGAAAAAAAGAAAGAAAAGTTAAAAAACAAAAGAAAATATAAAAAAGAAGTAAAAGAAAGTAAGAGAGAAAGAAAGAATAAAGAAGTTAGGAAATGAAGAATAGGAGAAAAGAAAAATTAAAAGCTAAGAAATAAAAGAAATAGAAAGCAAGAAAAAAAACGAAAAAAAGATAGGAAATAAGGAGGAGGACAAGAAAAATAGCAATAAAGAAAGAATAAAGGCCAAGAAACAAGAGAAAGTAAAAAGAACGTAGAAAGAAAGAAAGAAAGAAAGAAAGAAAGAAAGAAAAGAAGAAAGAAAGAAAAAAGAAAATATGAAATGAGGGAAGCAGAAGAAAGAAAGAATGAATGAAACGCTAAAAAACAAAAGAAAATAGACAGCAGAGAAAAAAAGAAAAATAGCAGGTAAGAATGAGAACGTGTAGAAGAAAGAAAGAAAGAAAGAAAGAAAGAAAGAAAAATGTCTAAGAAAGAAAAAAGTAGAAAGAAGGGAGACATAAACAAATAAAAAGAATGAAAAACATTAGGAGGAATAGGAAAAAACAGAAAAAAATAAGAAAGTAAGAAAGAATGAATGAAAGCCTACAAAACGAAAGAAACTAGGAAGCAAAGAGAAACAAAGAAAGAAAGAAAGATAAAAAGAAAGAAAGAAAGAAAGAAAGAACGAAAGACAAACCAAAAGACGGTACGAAATGAAAAGGAGTTTCAGTAAGAAAGAATGAAAGGCAAAGAAACAAAAGAAAGCAGGGAAAAAGAAAGAAAGACGGAAGACTTTAAAAAATTAGGACAAGGAAAAAGAGAAAGAAAGAATATTTGAGTGGCGAAGAAAGAAAAACAATTAGAATAAGGGTGAAAGAAACAAACAAAGAAAGAAAACAGAAGGTAGGAAATGAGAAGAAGGAGAAGAAAAATAAAGGTTGACATGCTAAAAAGCAAAAGAAAATAAATAAATGAGGAAGAGGTAAAAGAATGTAAAATTAAGAAAGAGATAGCTGAAAAGGAATTATATTTTAGGTGCAAACGAAAGAGGAAACAAAGTGAGAGGAAAAAGAATGATAACAGGTTTGCAAATAAAAAAAGTAAGAAAAAGAGAGTGAAGAAAAATTAAAACAGAGAAAAATACAGAAAATAAAATAAAGAAAGAAAAATTGAAAAATATAGAAAATGGAGTAAATACAGATAATATAAATAAATGTATTTGAGCAAAAGAAATGAAAGAAAAGGGAATAAAAGCGAACAAATAAAAGAAAGAAAACATAAAAAATAGCATAAAAATGAAAAGCAATCAGAGATTAATAAGAAAAAAATAAGGTCGGAAGAAAGAAAGAAAGAAAGAAAGAAAGAAAGAAAGAAAGAAAGAAAGAAAGAAAAAAGGAAGAAAGTAAAAAAGAAAGATGGAAAGATTGAAAGAAATGCAGAAAGAAGGAAAGGAAGAAATCAGGAGAGAACAAAAGAAATAAAGAAATAAAAAGAAAGAAAGGAAAAAGTGAAAAGGAAAGAAAGAAATACGGAAAGAGAAAATCTTTTAAAATAAATAAATGTGAAAATCAATGAGATTCCGGTGATTAATAAGAAAGAAAGAACAAAAGCAAGAAAAAAGAAAGAACTGGTGAGGAAAACACGTAATAGAAATTGACATAAACAATATATATATATATATATATACTTAAATACGTTAGCTGAACAGCAAGAGAAAATATGCAGAAATATAGCAAAATAAAAGTATAAAATAAAAGTCGAAGATGAACGAAAAATCAAAGAAAAAAAGGTATCAAGAACTCACCAATCCTAAATAAAAGAAAATATTGAAAAAAGATGGGCGAAACAAAATAAAAAAAATAAATCTACATAAAACGATAACATACGAAACGCAGAAAGAAAGAAAGAAAGAAAGAAAGAAAGAAAGACATATAAAAGAGAGGGGAACAGAAGCTGTCTTATAGGGAGATAACATAAAGAGTAAAATGAAGAAAAATAAAAAGGCGAAACAATGGGGAGAACGGGAAAGCGAAAGAGTAAAAAAAAAATAAAGCAAAAGAAAAAGAGTAAGAACTCGAAACAGACATCTCCCAAAGAGAGTGAAAGTGAAACGTCCCTAGCCCGGAGCTAATTTGTAACGGCACTCTTAATCAATAAAATTGCAAGGTCATACAGCAAATATATTTCTATTTATTTGAGCGGCGCATGTGCAGTAAGCAGTGCCTAGAGGTTGGAAAATGGCTGACATCGCGCGCCAAGAAGAGAAAACGTAGAGATCGGTCGTTGCTTCGGTTTTCCAGCTGCTACGACATTTAGAAAATACAGACGCCAAGCCTCGTGATTTAAGCTCTAGTTTTCCGAATGGGAAAACAACGAAAAGGATATATATATATATATATATATATATATATATATATATATATATATATATATATATTAATTAAGTAATTAATAATTTAAATGGGACTGGTTAGATCTTATTAGTGATTTAACTGAAAATGAAACGCTGTTTGCCTCATCGATTGGGAACAAAGTTACGTTCCAAAATATACTTAGCGGGTTTGACATTATTAAACGTTTACTTTAGTTCCACGACAAATACTTAAAAGTAAAATAATTAACTAGTCTATTTCACGAACCTATGTATGTATGTATGTATGTATGTATGTATGTATGAGTTTATGTAATACATGTATGTATGAATTTATGTAATATGTATGTGTGTGACACTGTGCGCCCGTGCATGTCATTTAATATGCATATATTTAAAGGTCTGACTACAAGATGTAACCATTTTACTCATATTTCACTCTTAAACTCTTCTCTTATATATTCGAGGCTATTTATATCTATCTATCTATCTATCTATCTATCTATCTATCTATCAGTCTGTCTGTCTAACGTATTTTACCTTTTAAATGCATTAGTCGTTCTATTTAATAACATTCATAAATCTTTTTCAGATCTTCAGAACTGTGTGTGTATTAACTTATTTTAAGTTAACACACACACACACACACACACACACACACACACACATATATATATATATATATATATATATATAGATGTAGAGTCGCCGACTGACGCCAATTTGGTCGGGTTGCGATCCTGGGTTAAAAGCAATCGGAGTCTAACCTTACTGATGAGCTGTGATACAGCGGAACAGATCTGTCTGCGGATGACTATTTTACGCTCTCACACCCTGATTGAGCACTCTGGAAGAATGGTAAACTTTGAAAAACAGTAGCTACTCTGGCATGTACGCATCGCTCATTCCGTAATGAATTAGAGTACTCTGGCTATTGGGCGTGTATAATGATAATGTATACGCTAAAATGTCTGCCTTCTTCTATCAAGCGCCCATAGCTCAGACGTAGAATCGCCGACTGACGCCAATTTGGTCGGGTTTCGATCCTGGGTTAAAAGCAATCGGAGTCTAACCGTACGGATGAGCTTCGAAACAAATCTGTCTGCGGATGACTTATATATATATATATATATATGTTACGTCAAAAACGACCGCAAGGAAGATTTTATTAAATCTTTTATTTAATTTTCCATTATTCTTACATGTTTCATTTTTGCTGGAGATAAGGAATGTAAATATTCCATAATTATTGACTTTCCAAACATTTTCAGACACTTTACTGGCCATTTTCAAGGATGTTATTTTTCGATGTTGTTATTTTATCCTCATGTAACGCTATTTTTTTTTTGTGTTTATAAAAGACGCATTTTTTAAAAGTTATCACGTGACACGTGCGACTAGACATCTCCTGCCCATTAAAAAAAAAACATTTACAACTTCGTTTGTTTGATACTTACTCAAATAATAATGCTGTACGATCACTACATCAGCGCAAATAGATATGGTAATTTTCTAAGCGCAGCTTAGGTGTGCTGCAAGGCCGAAAGTATGGGACACCCAGTGAGGATCGAACTCACTACTCAATTGTAATGTCTCTTGCTCTCCATTACACCACCTCGAGGTGGCCAGCCTAGACAGATATGTATGCCATCACTGTAATTCGCGACGCAATTAAGAGAATCGCGCTGCTCATTCGTTTATAAACCGACTTATGTATAGTGTACTGATGTGCGTTCTGGTGCAGTGGATATTGAGTCGGAACGACACATCGGGGAGCCGAGTTCGAATTCCAGTTGAATTTCTTGCATTCACTTACGCACAAATATCTTTGGGAAAGGTATTAATCCGTCTTTTCCCTCCAGTTATGAGTTAAATATCAGAACAAATTGGGTTCTATAGCCTTGGTTAGGAATCAGTCTACCGCAGAAAGCAACTGCGGGATAATCTTCTGCCCAGTCAGTCATGTTTCTTTGAGACATGATCGCCCAAAGCGTGTATCACGTATAGCACTTAACTGAGTGACTATGTATAGTCTGCCCGTTGAATATTTTCTTAAATTGTAACCACACGAGAAAATTAATACCTGTGTATAGCTACAAAAATGAAAGATTTATAAACACTTCTAAAATAATTTACTGAGAGTTCAACTGGTCACAGAAAATGCATGTTTTTTAACCTCATCAAAAAATAACTAGTGTATAGTGCAATCTCTCACTGAAAATGAATGATATTAAATTCTTAAAACAATGACCTAAGTATAGATCAATTGGAAAGAGGAAATGCATTATTTTAACCTCTTAAGTAATATGCCATGTGAGATTGCAGTCGGTCACCGAAAAAGTATGATTTTGAATAACTCCAAAATAATAACCTGTGTATAGTGCAATTTTTTACACAAAATGATTGATTTTGATAATTTTCATAACATGACATAACATATAGGTAGTGCAATCACTCAGAGAAAATATATAATTTTTAACCACTTAATTATAACACGTGTATAGTTCAAGGACTCACAGAAAATGCATGATTATGAACTTTTAAAAAATAACATTTATACAGTGCAATTAGTTACAGAAACTACAAGATTTTAAAACTCATAAAAAATAATCTGTGTAGAGTGCAATGGCTAACAGAAAATGCATGAAACAAACGTTTAAGAATCTGTGAATAGAGAAATCAGTCAAAGAAAATACACGATTCTGAAAATCTTCAAATGTTTTCACAGAAAAAGTATGATTATTAACAATTAAAAACTAACTTTTTAAAGGATATCTGTTTCAACATTCGAAAATAAAACCATAAGTTTTTGAAAATGCACACACAAAATGAGCTTACTTTATTTCAACTTTTCTATTCAAATACTTGTGCTGCTTATTTAGTGTGAAACCCGGGTCTGGTGTTTTTGTTATATATCGACAAACAACAAACACGGGTGTATATAAAAATATGACTTGTGTTTTTATTAATGACGATGGACCGTGTGGCACAAGGGCAGAGAATTGAGAGCGCGATTCTAATGGGGGTTCGACGGGAGTGTGGCCTCTCTGCTTAGCTCGTCTAGCTTCTTCTTCGACTTCTCGAGACTGACTTATCTGTGTTTTCGCAGTCTTTATATATCTTCCAAAAGCGGAAATTGTTTCTTCCGGTTTTTGCCTCGATCCGCGACGCCCACGCGATTCTCAGAGTCACCTGTCTGTTTGCCTGCGTAGGCATTTCCGCCGCTGTCGGAAATAGGGTCAAAGTGACATCCGCTACTTTTCATCAACCGGGAACACCCACGCTTCATCAGCCTTCTTGGGTGGGGCCAGACCGTTATATTACATTTTTTCTTTTTTGATTTGTGGCAATTTCTACAATGTTTGGTCTAATGTGTCATAAGCAGACCCTCATTTCTTCTTCATTTGAGTGTAGTCTTACTAGCTTCTTAGTTTTTATGTTATTTAGGTGAATTTATTTAGTGTATAATACAATCGGTTACAGAAAATGCATGATTTTGAACCTCATCCAAAAAAATAACATGTGTATAGATTTAGCGGTCACAGAAAATGCACGATTATAATCTCTTCAATAAATAACCTCTGTATACTGCAATCGCTCACATAAAAAGCATGTTTTTGAAATCTATTCAAAATAACCTATGTATAGTTCAGTCATCAAAGAAAATATATGATTTTACATTCTTAGAAAAACATATCTATATTACAATCGTCCACAGAAAATCAATGATTTTAAAACTCTTAAAAAAATAACCTTTGTATAGTGCAAAGGGTCGCAGAAAGTGCATGATAATGAAATCTACAACGTAATAACCGGTGGATAGTGGAATCGGTCACAATCATGACTTACTTTTAGCAATATTTCAAATAAATCTTTCCAGCCCGAACACATGCTATAATGCCAGTTGATAAAAAAAAGTTATTTTATTTTATTAGCCGAAGGAATGGGTGAGAGTGGGCGGGGTGGAAATTCAGCTAACTAGCCGGAAAGACTTGGCAAAAACGAAGAAACTGGAACAGAGGAATTTAGCAGAGGACTTAAGGACCAGTTAAAGAAATTTCTTTGAAAAAAAAAGACAAAAAAACAAAAACAAAAAAAAAGCTCGTTCAAATGACCGAGAAACGTTTAAAATTAAGCAAAAATAAATAAATGTTCTTAGCTAGGTTTTGTGTCGAGGTACCTATGATAAATATCGAAAATCGATAATCGAAGAACTAGGGTTATAGGTGTGGTCCGATTTTAATCAAATTTGATACACTCATAAACAAAGACATAAGAAACGATATTCAGAAGTTTCAAGGTTGCAGTTCTTACAATAGTGCAGAAAATTTGATATTGATAACAGGAAACCAAAATTTGATTTACATCCATTCCTTTTTTTCAGTCTAGGGTTTCGCTTTAACATGAAATAACTATTGCTTTTTAGTCTTTCGTGCCAACGTCCAAAGAGTCTGAGCTCCAGAACCATGGATTAGTTTTAAAGCTTTCATTACACCCGAGCAACGCCGGGCTATACTGCTAGTTTCAAATAAATCTTTCCAGCCCGAACACATGCTATAATGCCAGTTGATAAAAAAAAAGTTTTTTATCTTATTGGCTGTAGGAATGGGTGAGAAATGGGTGGAAAATGAATGATTTTAAATCTTCAAAGAATCATCTGTTTATCGTTACATCGGTCACAGAAAATGCATGATTTTGAATCTCTGTTAAAAATAACTTGCGTATAATTGTTCACTCAGTGACAGAAGATGTATCTTTTTTAACCTCTTCGAAAATAAGCTCTTCACATAAAATTCATGCTTATAAACTCTTCAAAATGAACCTCTGTATAGTGCAATCGGTCACTGAAACTGCATAATTTTGAAACTTTTCAAAAAGTAGTAGTGTGCAGTGCAATCTGTCACAGTAAATATCTGATTTTTGTCTTCATAAAAGAGAATGTGTATATTGCAATCGGTCATTGAAAAGAAATTTTTCTAAATATCTACAATAAAGAATCGTTCACAACATATGCATGTTTTTGAAATTCTTCAAGAACATTTTATTCGCTCGTGGAAAATGCATGACTTTAAAAGTTAAATAATGACACTGTGTTTATTGCAACATCCCATAATAAATGCATGATTTTTAAATTATTCAAAACTATCCTGCGTATAGTTAAATCGGTCACAGAAAATGCATGAATTTGTATCTTTCCAAAAGTTACCTAAATTATCTGCAATCAGTATAGAAAATGCATTATTAAAAGCACTTCAAAAATATCTAAATGTAGAGTAATCAAACACAGAATATGCATAATTTTAAACCACTACAAAAATAACCTGTATATAGTGCAATCGGTCACAGAATATGCATAATTTTGAACCTCTACAAAAATAAGTAGTGTTAAGTTTAATCGTTCACAAAAAAATGCATCTTCATAAAATCGTTAAAAATAACATGTCTATAGTGTAGTCGCTCAGAGAAAGATTATGATTTTGAACTCTTTAAAAATAACCCTTATATAATTCTATCGGTTACAAAAAGTGCATGATTCTGAACTTCTTTCAAAATGACATTTGTATAGTGCCATCGTTCTTAGACAATGCATGATTTCATACTTTTGAAAACTTACCTGTGTATTGTGCTATCGGTCACGAAAAATTCATGATTTTGACCTCTTTAAAATATAACCTGTGTATAGTGCAATTGCTCATAGAAAATTAATCAATATAAACTCTTCAAAACATAATCTGTGTATAATGTAATCAGTCCCAGAACATGATTTGATAACCTCAAAAATAGACTGTTTATAGGGCAATCGATCACAAAAATGCTTGAATTTAAAATTATTGAATTTGTATAGCGCAATTGGTCAGAAAATGTGTGATATTTATAACGCCTTCAAATAAAAACTGATGTATCGTGTAGTTGGTAACAGAATTTGCATAATTTTTATCATCTTCAAACAATAACCTGTGTATATTACAATCGATCATGGAAAATTAATGGTATTTGATCTAATAAAAAACAAACGTGTATAGTGTAATCGGTCACAGAAAATGTATGATATTTGCATCTTGAAAATGTTCTGTGTAAAGTGAAATCAGAAACCGAAAATGCATTTTTTCAATTTATTAAAAATAATCTTTATACAGTGCAATCAGTCAAAGAAAATGATTGAATTTAAACTTTAAATATTTAACTGTATTTAGTGCAATGGATCACTGAAAATGAACCTCTTCAAATAACAATATGTGTATATTGCAATCGGCCACATAAAATGCAATATTTTATATACACCAAAAAATAACCTGTCTATAATGCAATCTGTAACAGAAAATGCATGATTAAAATTCTTCAAAAAATTAACCTGTACAAAGTGCTCACAGAAACTGCATGATGTTTATTCTCTTCTAGAAATAACCGTTGTATAGTGCAATCATTGAGAGTAAATTCATGAATTTTAACCTCATCAAAAATAATCTAAGTACAGTCGAATTCCAATTGAATTTCTCGCATTCATTTACGCACAAATACCATTGGGAAAGGTATTAATCCGTCTCTTCCCTCCAATTATGGTTTAAATAACAGAACAGATTTGGTCCTATAGCCTTGGCTGGCAATCAGTCTACCGTAAAAAGCAATGGACACCTACTGCGGGCTAATCTTCTGCCCAGTCAGTCATGTCTCTTTCGAGACATGATCTCCAAAAGTTTGTATCACGTATGGCACTTAACTGACTGACTGAGATTCAATCGGTCACAGAAATGCATGTTTATAGACTCCTCTAAAAAATAAATTCTGTACACTACAATATTTCACAGAAAATGCATGATTTTAATATCTTGAAAAAATCTAAACTTATTCATAAATGGAACATTGTCTGCATGTGTGTGTGTGTCTGTGTGTGTGTATCCGTTACCTATAGACTCCGAAACGTCTGAACCGATTTTCTTGAAAAGTTACAGTTGTACTATAAGCGTCTGCGAGTGTTCCTAGCTAGGTTTTGTGTCGAGGTAGCCCCGATAGATATCGAAAATTGATAATCAAAAAAATCGGGTTATAGAAGGAGTGGTCCGATTTTAATCAAATTTGATACACTCATAGACAAAGACATAAGAAACGATATTCAGTAGTTTCAAGGTTGCAGTTCTTACAATGGTGCAGAAAATCTATAATATATAAATATATATAAAAGCCAAGATGTTTATGTGTGTGTCTGTTTATCTGCCTGTATGTCTGTATTTTTTTCAGTCGTTTTATTTTAGTTTTTGCTTCGGGTTTGGCTCTAAGTAAGTATAATTGTAGTTCTTAGTCTCGGCCATGATACCATTTACTCAGAGGACTTATTTAGCTTTCAAAATTCAGTTTATGAAGAAAAACTTATTTCATATTGATGCCAGGAAATCAAAATTTTGACTTACATCCATTCATTTTTCTTTCAGTCTACAGTTTCACTTTAACTGGAAACAACTATTGCTTTTCAGTCTTTCGTGCCCACGTCCAAACAGTCTGAGCTCCTGGACCATGGATTAGTTTTAAAGCTTTCATTGCACCCGTGCAATGCCGGGCTATACTGCTAGTAGCTTCTATATAGTTAAAGCACTCATGAAAATGGTTGATTTTAATTAAAAAAATAACTTGTCTATAATTCAACCTGTCATTGAAAATGTATAATTTCCAACCTCTTCAAGTTATAGTGCTACCGATCACCAAAGGTTTCTGTTATTTTCCTCTTAAAAAAAAACACTTGTCTTGTGCAATCGCCTACAAAAAGTAAAGGATTTTTAAATTCTTCAAAAAAAAAAAAATTCCTGTGTGTAACACAGTTACATAAAATTGATGATATTTAAATTTCTAAAAAATCACCTGTTTAGTGCAACCAGTTACAAAAAATGCATGAGTTTTAGCCCTTCTAAAAATAAGGTCAGTCATATAAAATTTTAAAACTTTTCAACATATTAACCTTTATAGAGTTCAACTGGTTAAAAATATTCTGTGTAGTGCAACCTGTCAAAGACAATGCATGATTTTTAGACTATTCGAAAAATAAACCGTGCATAGTTTCATCGCTCGCAAAAAAAAAAAAAAAGAGTTTTAACCTCTTTAAAAGTAACCAGCGTATAGTTCAACCTGACACAGAAAAATGAATGATTTTTACACTCTTCAATAAAATCACTGGGGTGTAATCTAATCGGTCACAGAAATCACATGGATTTTAAAATCTTTAATAAAATAACCTCTGTATAATGCTACCGGTCACTGAAATTACATGATTTTTTAGCCCCGTCTACAATCTTAATATAAGATACAGAGATGATACTTTGCTGATAGCAGACATGGAAAGGGAAATAGAAAGGGAAATACTTTGCTGATAGCAGACATGGAAAGGGAAATAGAAAGGGAAATACTTTGCTGATAGCAGACATGGAAAGGGAAATACAAAGGGAAATACTTTGCTGATAGCAGACATGGAAAGGGAAATAGAAAGGGAAATACTTTGCTGATAGCAGACATGGAAAGGGAAATACAAAACCGTCTAAAGAAAGTAAATGAAGAAAATCGGAAGAAAGGATAACAAATAAACTACGAGAAAATCGAATACATGGTCATCCGCAATCAGAGGAGCCCAAAATTCTAATTACAGGTGAGGGATATGAAAGTCAAGCAGGTACAAAAGTTTAAATACCGGGAAAAATGTTCTAACAGAAAAGAGAATGTGCGACACTGAGATCCGAAGGTGAATTAGCAAGCCGAAGGACGCATTTCAGAATCTGAGCAGAGTATTAAGAGACAGGAAAATTTTGTTAGAAACAAAGAAGAGAGTACTGGATTGCTATGTGATGTCAGTTCTTCTTTATGGCAGTGAATGCTGGACAATATCATCAAAGATGAAAAGGTTGAAGTAACTGAAATGTGGTTCTACAGAAGGATGATGAGGATATCATGGTTCGAGCATTTGAGCAATGATGAGGTTTAGGAAAGGATGGAAACGAAAAAGAAATTAATACTGAGCATCAAAAAAGACAGCTAAAGTTCTTGGGACATATAATGAAGAAGAAGGGCTTGGAGAACCTGATACTCATAGGTCAGATAAAGAGAAAGAGAGACAGGGGAAAGCAGCAGGCCTGAGCAAGTGGATGACAGAGCAGGGTTTCGGTGGGGTAACAGGAGAAAACGTGCTAAGAGCCACCAGTGATAGGGAAACGTGGAGGGTTTTGTTCACCTACGTCCTAAAGAAACATGGCACATAGAAGAAGAAGAAGAAGAAGAAGAATCTGTGTCTAAAAAATTCAAGACTTTTAGACTTTACAAAAAAGCATGATTTTTAACTCAATAAAAAATCTTGTATAGTGCAATCCATCAATCAAAACTCATGATTTTGAACCACTTCAAAAAAATATGTATAGTGCAAGATATCCTAGCAAATGAATTATTTTCCAACTATGAAACAAACAACCAGTGTATAGCGGAAATTTTTACAGAAAATGCACGATTTTAACTATTAAAAAAAGCATCCTATGTATACATAAATTGGTCACAAAAATGCATGATTTTTTAACCTTAAAAAAGCATCCTATGTATACATTAATCGGTCACAAAAGATTCACGATTTTTACCATAAAAAAGCATCCTATGTATACATTAATCGGTCACAAAAGATTCATGATTTTTACCATAAAAAGCATCCTATGTATACATTAATCGGTCACAAAAGATTCACGATTTTTACCATAAAAAAGCATCCTATGTATACATTAATCGGTCACAAAAGATTCACGATTTTTACCATAAAAAAGCATCCTATGTATACATTAATCGGTCACAAAAGATTCACGATTTTTACCATAAAAAAGCATCCTATGTATACATTAATCGGTCACAAAAGATTCACGATTTTTACCATAAAAAAGCATCCTATGTATACATTAATCGGTCACAAAAGATTCACGATTTTTACCATAAAAAAGCATCCTATGTATACATTAATCGGTCACAAAAGATTCATGATTTTTACCATAAAAAAGCATCCTATGTATACATTAATCGGTCACAAAAGATTCACGATTTTTACCATAAAAAGCATCCTATGTATACATTAATCGGTCACAAAAGATTCACGATTTTTACCATAAAAAAGCATCCTATGTATACATTAATCGGTCACAAAAGATTCACGATTTTTACCATAAAAAAGCATCCTATCTATACATTAATCGGTCACAAAAGATGTATAATTTTTAACCATTAGAAATAGCATCCCATGTATACATTAATCGGTCACAAAGATGCATGATTTTTAACCATTAAAAGAGTGTCAGATGTATATATTATTCGACCACAAAAAGGCATGATTTTTAAGCATTAAACAACCAACCATCTTATGTATACATTAATCTGTCACAAAAGATGCATAAATTTTTACCATTAAAAATGCATCCTATGTAAACATTAATCGGTCACAAAAGATTCATGATTTTTTACCATAAAAAAGCATCCCATGTATACATTAATCGGTCACAAAGATGCATGATTTTTACCAAAAAAGCATCCTATGTATACATTAATCGGTCACAAAAGATTCACGATTTGTACCAAAAAAAGCATCCTATGTATACATTAATCGGTCACAAAAGATTCACGATTTTTAACATAAAAAGCATCCTATGTATACATTAATCGGTCACAAAAGATTCATGATTTTTACCATAAAAAAGCATCCTATGTATACATTAATCGGTCACAAAAGATTCACGATTTTTACCATAAAAAAGCATCCTATGTATACATTAATCGGTCACAAAAGATTCACGATTTTTACCATAAAAAAGCATCCTATGTATACATTAATCGGTCACAAAAGATTCACGATTTTTACCATAAAAAAGCATCCTATGTATACATTAATCGGTCACAAAAGATGCATGATTTTTAACCATTAGAAATAGCACCCCATGTATACATTAATCGGTCACAAAGATGCATGATTTTTAACCATTAAAAACGTGTCTTATGTATACATTATTCAGTCACAAAAGATGCATGATTTTTAACCATTAAAAGAGTGTCAGATGTATACATTATTCGGCCACAGAAAGGCATGATTTTTAAGCATTAAACAACCAACCATCTTATGTATTCATTAATCTGTCACAAAAGATGCATAAATTTTTACCATTAAAAATGCATCCTATGTAAACATTAATCGGTCACAAAATTGCATGATTTTTAAGTATGAAAAAAGCATCTTATATATTCATTAATCGGTCACGAAAAATTAATGATTTTTAACCATTAAAAACGTGTCTGATGTATACTTTTAATCTGGCAAAAGAATGCATGATTTTTAAGCATTAAACAAATATCTTATGTCTACATTAATTGGTCACAAATAATGCATGATTTTTAACCATTAAAAAAGTTCCCTATGTACAGATTAATCGGTCACAAAAGTTGCATAATTTTTGCCCAATAAAAAGCTTCCTATGTAAACATTAATCAGTCACAAAACGCGCATGATTCTTAACCACTGAAAATCATTCTTTGTATACATTAATTAGTCACAAAAAGTCATGATTTTAACCATTAAAAATGTCCTATGTAACCATTAATCGGTCACAAAAAGTTCATGATTTTTAAGTATTAAAAAAAGCATCCTACGTATACATTAATCGGTCACAAAAACGTCATGATTTGTAACCATTAAAAATGTCCTATGTATACATTAATCGATCACAAAAATTAATGAGTTTTAACCATTAATAAAGCATCCTACGTAGACATTAAACGATCACAAAAATGCATGATTTTTAACAACTTCAGACAAAAGAACCAGCGCAGAAAAGCAACCCTGTATTTCATTCGTAAAAAATAAAATCATATTAAAAGCACGCATTATACTCGAGTATATCTGGTAATTAGTACAGAAAATAAAGAAGCTGTAAACTTTCCACACTAACATAGAACAACACCTTTGTAAGTAAACTATCATCTTGATTGACGAATTGTAACATTCTTGTAGCCGCAAATAATTTTAATGTTATTTACTCCATGAAATTATTTATTACGCTTCGCTTAGTCCAGAGAATACCACATAAAGCAGGAAATTAAAAAAAATAATAGAAAAAAATTATTCAAATTTTTGTTTGAACGCCACATTTACCATTAGTGTTTTTGTTTTAAGCGACTAAATTTCTATCCTTTGCTTTTGTTTCAAATAACTGTAACAAAAATTCCAACAATTAAATAAATTGTACTAAATTGCATTCTTTTTTCTGAGGGGGGAGTTGTTGATCTTCTGACAGAAAATAAGAAAATATTGACTCGGGCTTCCTGTTTTGAATCTATTTACGTGATTTTTTGTTTTTATACGATGTATTTATAAAACAGATTTGCTCTTAGGCTAATTCGGTAGAGCTGCTTTTTGATTTGGAAAATAACCTAACACTTGTTTACGTACGTATATGTGTATAGATAAGGCCAGCTCTTTTCAGACAAAAAGTTAAGGTTAAACAAATACGTCTTTACGCTTTGACTTGGCCAAGATAGAAAGGGCAATGATGTCATGAAAGCGCCCTTTTTTGTTTTTCATCGAAAAACCTATTAGCCAAGTGTCTAATGCTCTTGAACGCGTTATTCTGAAAAAGAAGGAAAATTCGCTGATATTATGAACGCAACCTTTTTTGTCTCCCTGCAAAACCCTATGACCCAAGTGTTTAGTGCTCTTAAACACGTTATTCTGAAAAAAGAAAGAAAAGTCTCTGATATGATGAACGCATCTTTTTGTCGTTCAAAACAACTTATGACCTAAGTGTTTAATACTCTTGAACATGTTATCCTGAAAAAGAATGTGAAGGCGTTAATGTCATGAAAACATCCCTTTTTTCTACCACCAAAAACCCATGATATAAGTGTCTAATTCTTCCGAACGACTTCTCTGAAAAAGATGGAAAAGTCGCTAATGTCCTGAACGCAATTAATTTCGTTTTGCTACACAACTCTTGACAAAAGTGATTTATATTCTTAATGGTTCATATTGAAAAAGAAGGAAAAGTTGTTGATATATCATGATCGCATCTCTTTTTGTCTTTCTACAAAAACCTATGACCTAAGTGTTCAACGCTCTCGAACGCGTTATTCTGAAAAAGAATGAAAAAGTCGCTGATATCTTAAACGCATCCCTTTTTGTCTTTCGTCAAAAACCTATGACCCAAGTGTCTAATGCTATTGAACGTGTTATACTGAAAGGTAACATTAAAATACCAGCAGCGTTTAAAAATATTGGCAAGCATTTTCTTTGTTCAAACATTTTTTTATCATTTCAGTCCAAGCAAGGGGATAAAGGCACTGGGACACAAATGATTACTGTATGTGAAAGAAAATGAGAAGAAAGCGGAAACCCAAACCTAAGCCAAAACGAAGAAATAAACTGCCAATCCGATTCAAAGGTTGTGGAAGGATTTTGGACCAAGTGACAGGCAAAGCTCTAGACCTATTAATGAATATATATTCTTACCTCCAATCCATATTGTACTGGGGTAAGAAATGGCTAGTAAATTTTAATGCTTCTAAAACGAAGCTACTCTCAATTAACCATCATCGACAATCTCACCTACCTCTCATTAGCATGGACCACGCTTACCTCCCAGAGAGTAAAACACTACGCCTCCTTGGTCTCACTCTCAGCGGACCTCAAATGGAATGACTATATTGAATCCATTGCTAAATCCGCTGCTATGAAAGTCGGTTCTCTGTGTAGGGCCCGGAAGTTTTTCCGTCTAAATCTATCCTGCACATATATATAAATCTATCATCCACCCGTGCATTGAGTACTGCTGCCATATCTGGTCGGGTGCCCTTGCTATTCTCCTCGGGCTTTTCGATAAGGTTCAGAGGAGGGTCTGTAATGTGATAGATACCGACTTGGCAGACCACCTGCAGTCTCTCTCCCACCGGCGCGACGTGACTTCCCTGTGTCTCTTCTATAAATACTTTCACGGCATCTGCTCCGATGAACTTAGATCACTGGTGCCCCCTAAATAAGAATTTGAACGAGATACTAGATTAGCAACTAGATCCCACCCTTTTACAGTAAAACCGATAAAATGCAACAGTAACTTCTACTCCAACAGTTTCTTTCCTCGCCCTTCCCGACTGTGGAATTCTCTTCCACACGATTGCTTCCCCGACGGCTACAATCTCCAGGAGTTTAAATGTAAGGTCAATAGACACCTCCTAACACATTAATCTGCTCCCATTCTATCAAACACTCTTCCCATCTGCCCAACCCTCATCCTCGCTATCCTTACTCATCTGTCACCTTCCTCCTGACATTCCCTATGTCTAACCACTCCTTCTCTTTACCTTCCCCTATGTAGCCCCATGCGCAATAGTGGCAGTGGAATGCCTTGCTTGGGGTGACATGATTAAAAAAAAATATATTAATACTGATGCATGAAGAGCTTTCAGAACATGGCTCTCCATATAATTTTATTTATATTGGTTACTCTAAGTAAATTTTGTATTTTGAATTTTTTTTCTTCTTCTACCGTCCATTCATATAAACTTAGATATGTTAGTCTGTTCCTTGGCTGTGTTAAATTCTCAGAGCCTACTTACCTCTTTATATTTATTAATAATTGTCAGCGGTCCCATTTTGCTTATAAGTATACTTACCTCGAATTAAATGTTGTTTACATGGTCTCTGTATGGTATTTCTAATATTTTTTAATAGTTATATATATATGACTTTAAACCACTTCTTTATATGTGAGGAAATTGTCCAGCATTCACGTACATTTTCTTTTTACGTATTAAATATCAAAGCAACAGTTATTGTTTCGATATTTTCCTGCATCTTCCCACACAAATTTTGCATAGTTTCTGAAAGGCATATTTGGTTCCTCCAACGGAAAGAAAACTACAAGTCCTCCTAAAGAAGGTATCTGAAGAAAGCTGGAAGAAGGGACTACAAATAAACTACAAGAAAACCGAATGCACGGTCATCAGCAAAAAGAGCAGCCTAAAATGGCCAATACAGGTGGGGGATACTAAAATCAACCAGATACAAAATTTTAAATATCTAAGAAGTGTTCTAACAGAAAACGGAAAGTTTGACGCTGAGATCCGAAGGTGAATTGGCATGGCGAAAGATGCATTCCAGAAGCTGAGTAAAGTATTGAGAAACAGGAAAATTTCACTAGAAACAAAGAAGAAAGTACTGGATTGCTATGTGATGTCAGTTCTTCAATCTGGCAGCAAATATTGCACAATCTCATCAAAGATGAGGGAAAAAGTTGAAGCAACTGAAATGTCGTTTAAAGAAGGAGGCTGCGGATATCATGGATCGAGCAGGTGAGCAATTATGAGGTTTTAGAAAAGAATGGAAACGAAAAGGAAAATACTGAGCATCTGTAAAGGCAGTTAGTTCTGGAACATGCAATGAAGAAGAAGAACTTGGAGAATCTGATACTCACAAGTTTTAATCGTATAAAGGGAAAGAGAGACAGAGAACAGACGCTAGAAACATACTTGACGGGCCTGAGCAGGTAGATAGCAGAGCGGGGTTTGGGTGGGGAAACTGGAGAAAGTGTGCTGAGAGTCACTAGAGGATAGGGTGATGTGGAGGGCCATGATCTCCCACGGGCTGAAGAGACATGGTACAAAGAAGAAGAAGAAGAAGAAGAATATTCATCCGGATTTTTGGGTCACACTTTTCTTGTTATTACAGAATCTAGATAATTATTTTTTTTTTAATATCTTGTTGATTTTGATATGTATATCACGTCATGGGTTGTATTTTTGTAAATGACCGCCTTCTTACAGGTAAGATTTCTTTCTTTCTTACTTTTACTGCATTATCTAAGTGTTGTGACCTGGTTAGGGGCCAGGAATAAAGACATGAAGACAAAATAGAGTTAAAACGAATATATTAACAAGGAACAGTAATACAGATAGAAACATGTGAAGATCACTAGCGTGACTGTATTGGTCGGGCTGTCAGTGCTATCTGCTGGTATAGACCTCTCTCTCCACAAAACAGAAACTGCTGTTTAAAACTCCTGCTTATTTATAGTTTGAGAGAGTGCATTTGTGCATGGATAAATTACGATAACACTAAAGGCCTTTTCAGTTTTCAGGTTAAATCTGATATTAACACAGGGTCATTTGCGTTGCTTACATTGTGAAGATTAAACCACCCAGTCTAAACCCGGATAGAACAAATAGATGCACTGGTTGTAGAGGTTAATTGCATCCGGTATGACAACGAATCTTTTCATGGTTCACAATCTATTGTAATCGTTAATCATTTTATTCTTAATTCTCTTTGATCCGTTATTCTAATAATACTTTCAGATTATTTTGTGTTTGTCCTCAACAAAGTTTTATCTGACAATTATTCATTTTTCTATTCTTCTGTATTCAAGTTGTAATTTATTGGCTTAATTTTAAAATATTCCTCATCTATGCAAGCCTCTTGGGGTTATTTTGCAAGGAATTTTATTTTAAGCATCTAACTCCAAGTAAAACAATAAATGACTATGGATGTGCATTGTGGTGCAGTGGATATGCCGTAAACAACGGCATATCACGCTGAATACACCGGTTCTCGTTCGATCACCGAAGTTAAGCAACGTTGAGCCTGGTCAGTACTTAGTTGGGTGACCACTTGGGAATACCAGGCGCTGTAAGCATTCAGTGACGGATGTGCGTTGTGGTGCAGTGGATATCGGCTTGGAAAGAGAAATCAGTGAGCCGAGTTCGAATTCCAGTCGAGTACCCTGCATTCACTTCAGCACTGGTACCCTTGGGAAAGGTATTAATCCGTAACTTCCCTCCAGTTATGGGTTAAATAACAGGTTGGGGCCTGGAGGCAACCAATCTATTGTTGGTGTCACAATAAAACAATCACCCTTGGTAGCCATGGCGAAGCATCAAGTATTCAGCTATTTGACAAGATTATGAATTTCGCTGAAAACTGTGCCAGGGTTCCAAATGCACAGGGAATACTGGAGGGGTGTAGTGAGTTCTATCTCGACCAAGGCCGCAAGACAACGACGCAGTGCATAAGAAATCGGCTCGGAACGACAAATCAGGGAGCCGAGTTTGAATTCCAGTTGAATTCCTTTCCATTCACTTACGCACAAATACCCCAGGGAAAGGTATTAATCCGTCTTTTCCCTCCAGTTATGGGTTAAATAACAAAACCTATTGGGTTCTATAGTCATGGCTGGCAACCAGTCTAACGCAAAAATTAATGGCAACATACCGCGGGATAATCCTCTGCCCAGTGATATCTCTTTTGAGACATGATCACCCAAGCGTGTATCACGTATGGCACTTGATTGATTGACTGAAAGTCGTTAAAACGAAAGGAATTACCGAGTAAGAAGGCACGGTGACGAAATCGACACCAGCTTGGATTGAGGAATCAGAGAGACGAGTTCGAATTCCAGCCGAACATTGAAGGAAGGCGAAGTAAGAAGAAAGGAGTTAGCGATTGAGTTTGCATTCAAATTTTTGAAGATCAAACTTGACTAGAAAATCAAAAAATCAGTAGACACTTCCATATGTTAGAGACTAAATTCTTTGTATAGAACTTACGGTTACATTTGGTCATTTCAACTGTAAAATGATGATAGCATGTTGTCAAACTAGTTAGTTTATTAAATGCCATACGTGATTCAAGGTACAGAGGAGGGTCTGTAATGTGATAGATACCGATTTGGCAGACCTACTGCAGTCTTTCTCCCACCGGCGCGACGTGGCTTCCCTGTGTCTCTTCTATAAATACTTTCACGGCTTCTGCTCCGATGAACTTAGATCACTGGTGCCCCCCTAAATACGAATTTGCACGAGATACTAGATTAGCAACTAGATTCCACCCTTTTACAGTGAAACCGATAAAATGCAACCGCAACTTCTACTCCAACAGTTTCTTTCCTCGCCCTTCCCGACTGTGGAATTCCCTTCCACACGATTGCTTCCCCGACGGATACAATCTCCAGGAGTTTAAATCTAAGGTCAATAGACATCTCCTAACACACTAACCTGCTCCCATTCCTCCTGACATTCCCTATGTCTAACATTCATTC
Organism: Ascarosepion bandense; assembly: GCA_037127315.1. NCBI lineage: Eukaryota > Metazoa > Mollusca > Cephalopoda > Sepiida > Sepiidae > Ascarosepion > Ascarosepion bandense. The sequence goes on from JBBBDQ010001353.1 coordinate 875,041, forward strand.
CTCCTGACATTCCCTATGTCTAACCACTCCGTCTCTTTACCTTCCCCTATGTAGCCCCATGCACAATTGTGGCAGTGGAATGCCTTGCTTGGGGTGAGATGATTAAAAAAAAAGATACACGCTTGGGTGATCATGTCTCAAAAGAGACACAACTGGACTAGCAGAAGATTTCCCGGCGGTAGATCACCTTTACTTTCTGCTGTAGATTGGTTACCAACCAAAGCTGTGGAACCAAATCTGTCCTGCTATTTAACCCATTGCTGGAGGGAGAAGAGACGAATTAATAAGTTTCCAAAGTTAATGTAACGAATTCAACTGGAATTCGAACTCTATTCTCCGATTTCTTATTCCGAGCCGATACGCAAAAACTGCACCGAAACGCAAAAAATTGTAGTACGATTAAATTCAAAAAGTCTAGATGCCAAAGAAGAAGGCTCATTAGAACAATTACAGTTAAAAAATTTCATAGAAACGGCAGAGAAGCTACGTTATGGCGGTGAGAAAATGATTGACGCCGTGACACCGCGCCAGGACCAGTATTATTGCAGATGCTATGAAGAATGTCTCAATACATAGCACCTTGTCAGGATGTGCCAGTATGCATGGATCAAACGGTAGACTTTTAAATGTACAAAATAGATTTTGGAGAGAGAATGGTTTTCTGTATGACACTGTGAACCAACTGACCTTGAAATTCTACATTTTAGAAAAGAGTACCAATTTTTTTGGTCTGCAGCTATGTGTTCTTCCATTAAAATTCTAGTTGCATTTCGCAAACAATCATCAACCTAATCATCATCTTTTCAAATATCAGGAATGAAAGTCATAGCGGTATTAATCCATCTGTAGCGTGACCTGTGTAAATAGATCTGCCGGGTCCCATTCCTTACTAGATCAAAATACAGTCAACGGTCTCAAACTCGAAGGCTCGCGTTGACCACTAATTAACCAGGGCAATTTAATCAGCCTTCTCCCGAACAATGGCGTGTAATAAACGCACTGGCTACTACCGTAGCTATAGAGCGCACCCCTAACCATTGTGCTTGCTAACCGTTGAAACTACAGGAAACTTCAACCACTTATTGACAATCCTTGCTTTTAATGTCTAGCACCATTTCTCACCAAAAAAAAAAAAAAAAAATATATTAAGTCGCCGATAAAGGATTTAGTCACCGATAACTTAATTTTGGCACAGGCAATACTCAGTTACTGTGTCTCAGAAATAACAAATTATAAACAACAAATTACCCATTTGGTTTGGTCACCCTAGTGAAATTTTTCTATAAGTCCTCGGTCACGGAATGACAAGGATGATGGCACATGCAACATAATTTTGAAAAAAAAAGCAAAAAATAGGAAAAAAAGAACACTAGGGGAGATAGAAAAATCAGGCGTAGCTGACAACATATGGTGGGGAAGGGGTAACACCGCCCCCTATGGGATGAAGTTGAAATAATAGATAGTGAACGTCACTAGAAACTACGTAAACTAAAAGAATCAGCGCATAAGCTAGGCTACAAAAAACTTCTAAGCCAACCAAGCATAGAGATGAATATAATATGGGAACCAGTAATACAGAGTGTCAGAAAAAATCATTAGTGTCAAAATTGCAATATGAGTGCTAGCAAAAAAAAAAACCTAATACAGAAAATCATTAACATAAAAAATTGCAATATGAACTCTGTTAAAAATGGCTGCTGAAAATTAGGTTTATAAATCCCAGAAATTCAATTGTTTAGTGGTTATAGACGTTCCAGTGGCTTGACCCAAACAGTTGTGAGTTCAATATCATGCTACAACAGTGGTGAACAAATAATTTAGAATGTTAGATTAATTTAGAGGGAGATAAATTATGATTACCAGAAGTGGCTTCGCATAAGGAATGGGAATAATATACACCGGTGATCATAATAAAGGGTTCAGTTCGAAATTCATAGCACCTGAAGAAGGCCGGAGCATACAACGGCCGAAACGTCGTGCAAATGGCAATAAAGATGAAGACAATACTCCGAATAATGTAAATAATGTAAATGCTACCTCATTCCAGAAATATAGACATACATGTAATTAATAATAAAATTCATATTATTGTTATTTAATTTTGTATCATGAACTGCTTGTAAAAGAAACCCAACAGGTTTATGAGTAATATAGTCAGGGATAATTTCAGGCCTGAGCACATATGTGATAGATCTTCTTATTAAAAAAAGAACATGATAGTCATCTAAGATTTTATGACGGAAAACAATTCCAAGCAGACTATGCGGACTGTCTGTCATAACGGATAGAGGAAATTTATGTCACTTTTGTGACTATGTGGGTTGCCAGTTGGGTTACTTGAGAGTACATAAAAAACTAATAAACTCGAAGACCATACATACGTCGTTAGGCTATCATATATGCAGCAACGATTACCACATTGAAGAGATGACCATATTCTACTAAGAAGTATATATATATATATATATGGCAAATGAAAAAAAATTCTTATGATGTGTTTCTTTCTTTAGGAATTCATCAGACAAACATTATGTTGGTGTCACTACAAATGCACAAGAACGAGATATGCTTGGAATTTTGAATTATTTTTTCATAGTCCGATCGAGTATTAAAAAACGAAAAGCGTCACAAGAAAAAAAGTTTTCTAATTTTTCCTACATTTTCCCCCGATATTGTTCTTATAAAAAATGATTTTTAAATTGGCCCCCAAAGCAGTTGTTTTGTACTTTAGATAAGAGAAAATTATTATACATGGTTAAAAAAGTGAGACATGTTTTTATTAGAAATTTTATTATAAAAAAGAAGCCATTAACTCGAGAACACTAACAATGTGACTATAGTACCCAGCGCAAATGACGCCATATTAATTACAATTTAATTAAATTTTACAGTACCTGATTTTCTTACATAAATATGTTTTTCAGTTTTTATTAATGTTAACTCAAAGTATAAATTTTAAAGTGCTTGCATTTAAAATATTTCAAATAAATATTTACATTTAATATTTTTTATATTTTCAAAATTGTGTATGATATACCCATGGCTAGTGGTGGTGTAACTTTAATTGATGGTTAGTGTTCCAGCGTTAAGATTAAATTCTGCTCTCATCAATATATCTTCCTTTAGCCTTGATTACTGCAGCATACATTTTTAGCATCGATTGTAAAAAAATAAAAAAGGTATTCGCATTCACTTACGCGCAAATACCCTTGGGAAAGGTATTAATCCGTCTCTTCCCTCCAGTTATGGGTTAAATAATAGAACTGATTGGGCTCGATAGCCTTGGTCGGCAACCAGTCTACCGCAGAAAGCAATGGCAAGCTACCGCGAGATAATCTTCTGCCCAGTCAGTTATGTTTCGAAAGAGACATGATCGCTCACGTATGGCATATTCAGTCAGTTAAGTGCCATACGTGATACACGATTGGGCGATCATGTCTTGAAAGAGACATGACTGACTAGGAAGAAGATTATCTCGAAGTAGGTTGACATTTCTTTCTGCGGTAGACTGGTTGCCAACGAAGGCAATAGAACCCAATCTGTCCTGTTATTTAACCCACAACTGGAAGGAATAGACGGATTAATACCTTTCCTAAGGGTATTTGCGCGTAAGTGAATGCAAGGAATTCAACTGGAATTCGAACTCGGCTCTCCGATTTCCCGGTCCTAGTCGATATCCACTGCGCCACAACGCACATCCGCACTTGGCATTTTGCTGAACTGTCAAAATTTAGTGTTCAATTGTGACAGTGTTTAGCGCCAAGTTTGTTGTTTTTCAATGGTTTTTCATGATAAAATATATTTTGGAAAGCAGGTTTTTTTATCGTATAGTGCTCGATATCGAGGTGGAGATCGAGCATTATCAACGTGCCAAACGTGATACACGCTTCGGCGATCATGTCTGGAAAGAAACATTATTGACGGGGCAGAAGATTTTCCTGCAGTATGCCGCAAAAAGTAATGGAAACCTACTTTCTTCGGCAGACTGATTGCCAACCTAGTCTACAGAACCCAATCGGTCCTGCTATTTAAACCATAGCTGAAAGGCGAAGAGACGGATTAATACCTTTCTCAAGGGTATTTGCGCGTAAGTAATTGCAATGAATTTAACTGGAATTCAGACTCGGCTCTCTGATTCTCCTCCCGATATCGACTGCACCACAACGCTCCTCCACGATAGTGTTGTATTATCTTAAAGGTTATTCGGTAGGTTGTGGTAGTTGTATTTTAAATTATTGCAGAGGCTATTGAGTAGAAATTATTTTTGATCCGAATATTGTTATTTGTGGCAATTTTAGAGTGTTGCTTGTTTATATTTTACTCATTGTTATTCATTGATTTATTTTTTTGTAATCATATCACCCCAAGAAAGGCGGTGACGCCACTGATGCGCATGGGGCTACTAAAGAGTAGAATGATAGGAAAAAAGAAAGCCGGGAACCACATCCTAAACAGGAAACAAGGGATGAGCCTCTTCACCTGTTCAATAGATTTCATATTATTATTATGCAATTTTTATTATAATTCGATTTCTGCTATGGTTGCACTACCTACCAAGTCTGCAGGAAGACCTAAGGTAGGTCATAGTGTGTTGTTATGGCTCCATTTCATATTTATTTATATCTCCCTAACATCCCTAGCGTCATATAGACAAAGTTCTCCTTTGTGTGTGGGCTGTACTTAATAATATATTTCCTTTGTATATCTTTTAAGCTGGGGTTTCCAGTGATTCGTTCAATGTGCTTTTTGTTCCATTTTTTATCATTCCAAGTGCACCCACTATCACTGGTATGATACTTATTTTCAATTTCCACATTTTGTTTATTTCAATTTCCAGGTCTTTATATTTTGACAGTTTTTCGAATTCTTTGTTGCTATGTTACAATCCGCTGGACAAGCCATATCAATTAATAAGCAAGTGTTTTCGTTTTTGGTTTTTAACAATAATGTCCGGCATATTTGTTTCAATTTTTCTGTCTGTGTAGATGGTGTAACTCATAGAATGGTAACATCTTCTATTTCTGTAACTGGTGCTGGGTGGTGTTCATACCAGTGTTTGTTTACATATTTTCCAGAGTGTTTGCACATTGTCTAGTGTAAATATTACTCCACTCTATCGTGACGATTTTTATATTCATTTGGGGCAGGTACAGAACATCCTGAGATTAGATAGTTTATAGTTTCTTGGTCTTTCTCATAGAACCTGCATTTTGGATCCACGTTATTATGTATAATATTTGCCTGAAAGTTTCTAGTGAAAAGACATTGGTCTTGTGCAGCAAGAATTAAGTCTTCAGTTTCAGATTTTAATCGTTGTACGCTGCGCCCTTCCTCGGGTGCTAAGGATTTCGAACCGACCCCTTTATTAGGATCATTGTGTATATCATTCTCATTCCATGACCATTCGTGGCCCAGTGGATATAGACTTTGGCTTGTTCCAGTGACTTAACCAAAAGAGTTAAGAGTTCAATACCATGCTAAAACAGTGGTGAACAAATAACTTAGAGAACGATATACACCAGCGATAATAATAAAAGGTCCAGTTCGAAATTCCTAGAACCTGAGGACAACCGCAGTGTACAACGGCCGAAATGTCGTAAACATGGCAATAAATATGAGGACAATAGCCCAAACAAAGGAAATAGTGTAACATTATCTGTGTTGTTGTAGATGGTGCATATATTTGAAATATTCACGGTATACGGTTTGTACAAGGTTCTGGATTTTAGGTTTCGATTTTTAAACAACAAAGTAAACATTTGTTGTCGTGTCTGTATTTTTGAGATAAATTCTCCAATTTCTTGTTCCGAGCCGATATCCAATGCACCACAACGCACATCAGACAATATATGAATCCAAAATGTCAGTATGACGAACAGACTACCTATCAAAATACATAAAAAAACTTAATGAAGAAAAAATGACCAAACTAAGAAAACATTAAAAAACAGTTCTCAACACCTAGTCTATCCTGACAGAAAGAAAAAAAGGTTTCACACTGTCAACTTCAACAATATATGTGTTCGACTGCACGTCTGTGTGGGGGTGGATAGCCAAGAAAGAAAACGTATAGATTCAATATTAGATGAGGATATTCAGAGCAAGCAAGCGAAAGATTCAAATGCAAATAGAAAAAACAAATAAAAAAAACAAAAAAACAAAAAGAGATATAGCGATAAGTTAATTTTTTACGGGCAATAAGAGCAAGTAAAAGACAAATGATAAATATATATATATATAAATATTTGTGTGTTTTCTTTTTCGCATATGTAATTAATCTATCTCGAAAAGTTCGAGGGCCGAGTTCGAATTCCAGTGGAATTTGTTTAATTCACTTACTCACAAATATCCTTAGGAAAGTTAAGAATCCATCTCTTATCATTTCAGCTATGGGTTGAATAGCAGGACAGATTGGGTTCTCTAGCTTTGGTCAGCAACCGGTTTACCTCAGAAAATAATGGCAACCTACTGCAGGAAAATCTTCAACCTAGTCAATGATTGAAAGAGACATGATCGCTCAAGCATGTACCGTATATGATATCTACCTGACTGACTAAATTAATCTATGTCCGTATAGCAGTTACAGAAGAACATCAACGGTTGAAATGAATAAGAGAAAGAACGAGAAGATAGAGGTAAAGAGGAAGAGATCATAGGCATGAGATTATGAAAACGCTTTTCTGTCCATACTGGTAGAATTTTTAAAGTGTCCACCTAGTATAAAATTATAAAATATTTTCCAACATCCTATTATGTATAGTTTTCTCTACTTTCGTCTGTTTCTTCGAGCAAACACACGGGTCTAAGTATCGTGTTAAAGAAAAATAAGAAACTGGCATACTGACGTGGGGAGCGACCAACAGACAGTTAATGAAACAAACAAGCCATAAATGTGCCAAATATAGACGACGTAGATTTACAGTGAAAAAGACGATGTTTGTTTCTTCCCTTAAGGCCATAAAACATAACTGTCAAAATTTGGACGCTGCTATGGAAGAGACGTCTGTTTCTAACATTGGTTCATTCTTGCCGAGAATTCATATTCTTTCTTTCTTTTTAGTTCATAGTTAAAGTTTTCTCTCTGTCTTTCTTTGGTTCTTACCTTCTTTTTTTAACTTCATAATTAGACTTCTCTCTCTCTCTCTTTTATTTTGTTTTAACTACTTTATTTAATTTCTTGGCGATAGGTGACATTTTTGATTCCCTCATTGGTTTTTTCTCTTCAGGCAATCTTTTTTTTTCTTTTATTTTACTGCATAATTTAATTTCTCTATCCATCCTCTATTCTTTTTTTTATTTTTATTTCATAATTTAATTTTTTTCTTTCTTTATTTTTCCTTCTCGTCTTATTCCATTCATTCTCTTTCATTCACTCTTCCTTTTTACTTTTTTCTTTACTGCATAATTTGTTTTCTTTCTTTTTTTATTTATAATTCTTTTTCATTTTCTTTATTTGTTTGTTAGATTTTATTCTTCGTCTTTGGTTCGTTATTTATATTTTATTTATTCTGTAAATGCTTTTCTTTTTCTTTCTTTCTTCACTCTTTCTCTCTTTAATTAATTCATTTTCTCTTTTACTTCCATTCCTCCTATTTCGTTCCCTCTTTCTTTCTTGTTACTTTTTTCAGTCATAATTAGTCTTCTCATTTTTTCCTTTCTTTTTTTTGTTCTCCTTCGCTTGTTTGTTTCTTTCTTTCTTTCCACTTCATAGTTTAACTTCCTCTTTCTTCATCTTTCTTTCATTCTTTCTTTCTTTTTTGTCTTTTCTTCATTCGGTATCTTTCTTTCTTTCTTTCTTTTTACACTCATTTTTTATCCTTCTTTTATTCGTTCTATTGCTTATTTCATCTTCTCTTTTTCTTCCATTCACTCTATTTCATTCACTCTTTATAATATTCTTTGGAATGGATAACAAGTTTTCAGTCTTTTCTTCCCCGCTTAAACATTCACATTTCTTTGTTTCTTTCTAAACTACTTTTCCATTTTCTTTCGTCATATTTCTCTTTTCTCTAATATGTATTTTCCTCTGCCGGTCATTAAAAAGTAAATAAATCATAGTTTCTTCTTGTCTTTCTATCATTTTATTTTATTTTTGCACTATTCTTTTCTTTCAAAGTCGCCACCATCTACTTTTCTATCTAAAGGCCGAAAATATTTGGGTTTTATTTAAACGACACTATACCAGCAAATGAACTCAGACAGTTTTATCGGGGCTACTACCAGCCATTCTTTATATTCTTAGCTATTAAATAAATGTTGTCTGTTATTGCCACTAAATAATTGCATCCATTATTACTTTTTGACAAATTAAGACAGATTAATTAAAAAGAGGGAAAAACAAATCGTTAAATTTGTCTTTTTTTTCTTACTGTCTATTTAAGTGTTCTGGTATATATATATATATATATATATATATATATATATATATATATATATATGATGTGTATTTAGGTAGAACAGCAATCTCTCTTTTATGCATGCTTCATTAAAACTTTCAGACGTAATTATAGTTAAGATTTTTATATAATTTTTCATGTGATGATATAATTTAAAAAAATATAAGATCACATAAAAGTATATAAAAAACCATAATATATTTACTGTGTTTTTTAATGAAAACTGCACATATATATATATGTGTGTGTGTTGGCTCTTTACTATCACATATGAAAGCTCTTATTGCATGTTTGCTCTTTAACAGTGCCTTATTATCTTATTTTTTGCAATAATAATGTCGTCGAATAACTAAGAATGAATATATATATAATCGTCATGCGCAGACATCTGTTTGGCTGTATCGCAGCTCATTAGTACGGTAAGACTCCGATTGCTTTTAACGCATGATTGAAACCCGATCGAATTGGCGTCAGTCGGCGATTCTACCTCTGGGCTATGGGTGCTCGGTAGAAGAAGGCAGACCTTTTAGCATGTATATTGTCATTATACCCGCCCAATAGCCAGAGTGGTCTAATCCATTACTGAATGAGCGATGCGTACATTCCAGAGTACCTACTGTTTTATAAAGCCTTTCAGAGTTTTACAAAGTCTTCCAGAATGTTCAATATATATATATATATAGTCATTCACTTAAAAGCTTGTTTCGCAGCTCATCAGTGTGCCTAGGCATCCGCTTGCTACCAGCCGGTTTTGTATCAGACGAAGTGTCTGTCTAAGCTATTGACGTACGAGAGAATCGAAAATTTTAATGTGTTATATATACGCGGTGTATACACACGTCAGCAGCCGAAAGAATTCAATTCCTGAATGATGAGTAATGCGTAAATTACAAAAGAGGTCAATGCTCTTAAAATTTTCCTCTCTAGAGAGGTTAATCGGATATATATATATATATATGAAATAGTTCAACGGCAGAAATATTTTGTTTAACGATTCTTTGGGTGGTGAATTCGTCCTGTTTATAATTATTGTGCATCTGGTTGCAGTAAAATACGTTGGTGTTTTGTGGTGTGGTATTTTGATTACTGGCTGCATGGATATTTTGTAAGAATAATTTTATTTGTTTATCAGTGATGTAGTTGGGAAAATTATTATTTTATGCGTTTTACTTGGCTAACAAATATCATTTGGGAGGAGGAATTTTGGTATGATCTGTTTAAGAAGATAGTTATTACTGCTTTTTATAACTTTCCGTGGATTGGCAAGAGTTTTTTTTTTACTGGTGAGTTTTTCTTATACAGATAAGTGATAAATTCTTTGTTTTTTGGTTCCACATTAATATCAAAAACTGGATTTTTTATTGTTCATGAGTTTATAAGTGAATTTTAGCGATGAGTTATTTTCAAAATTTATGATAGAACAATAAGTTCCTCGTCTGGTAAATTCACACACACACACACACACACACACACACACACACACACACACATATATATATATATATATATATATATATATATATATATATATATACACTTTTCCGATAATTATTGACATTGATATTTATATGTACATTTTATATCATAAATTATACGAGGACTAATTCGAAAAAGACTAAAAAGGTCTTTAATTTTGAATACCTATAACTTACGTCTGTTTATTGGAAATCGTAAATAACTCAAAATCTTTTGTTTTTGTATATTTACTTGGTCTGGCCGAGAAAATGCTAAACAATGTTTGTAAGACCTTCGAGGTAAAGACAGCTGATATTTCTATTTTGAATCGGGTTGGAAGATAGCAAATCACGACCTCAGTCCTATATAATTTTGTATTCTTTTCCAAAGTCGAATTTGAAAGTAATTTATGATTTCATGATGGCAAACAATACCGAAGATCTTATATTGAAAAAGTATGCAGGTAAGAAGCAGGTTTTAAGCCTCACATGAGTGTGCATAATAAGCGAATAAACTGGAAACTATCCACAATGTTGCACTCTGCTATAAACCATAGCATATAATTCAAGGCCTACAAGAGATTACGTTTGCATTGCGTATGACGATAGACAGAGTTTTTTTGTTCGTTCCTTCACATGATTACAGACAGAGGTCCATTTACGATAAGAATAGGTATCAGAACTGGCTCTGGGAAATTTTCCAGGCCGAAATATTTCTTCTAAAATATGTTCAAATACCTAAAAAATCTCATATTAGTTTTGTCAGGGTATAGAAAATTTGAGCACATATTCGAAGTTATTATATTCGTAAATATTTTTTATGAGATGATTTTTAATGAACTTTGTTCACCTAATGCAAAGTACTGAATGGGGTTATCGAAAGTAAGTGACGGTTGACACAAGAATAGATTAAGAACATAGTGATCGATGAAATCTGTTTAAAAAATTGAAAGAATTTTGGAATCAAAAGCCCGGAAAACGAAAGAAATGAGAATGATTCGACTATGTGGATGTGGTGTAGCCGGTCTTAGCTGTAGATATTTGAACTGGAGGAACTAATATATGAAGTTTGTCAGAAAACTTGCCGTGTAAATCGTGATAGTAAGGGTTAACATACGATGTTTGTCATTAGAAAAAGGGGTTGTTGGCGTGTAAATATTTAATCGCGCACAAAGCCATGGAGGTATAATAGAGATTTGCTAAGGCTGGTAAGTAAAGATTGTGCAGCTCCACTCCAGATATAAAAGCAATAGTACGTTGTTGATCAGGTCTGACACTTGTAAAGATAGAGAAGATTAACAAGTCAGATACTTTGTGTTAGAATGAACTGACCATTTTCTCAGCCGCTTGCGCAATAGATTCTATATACGATCAGCACATATACAGGGTGTCCATAAAGTCTGCGTGGACTTTAAAAAGTTATAACTTTATTTGTTTTTGTGATAGAAATAATCTGTAAAAATGTTAAGATGGAACTCCTTGTCACTTTGCTCTGCGTGCTAGACAGTTTCTAAATCAGGAATTTCCTAACAGCTTAATCGGAAGAATTGGTCCATTTTATTGGTCTCCATGTTCGCCAGATTTGACTCCATTAGATTTTTTTCATGTGAAAGCAATTGAGTATGCAACCAAACCTAGTTCATTAGAAGATTTGAAAGCTAAAATAACTAATGTGATTTCACATCAGTGGTAGACATGGTGAAGTGGAAGCCATACTGCTTGTCAGAGAACACGTTGCTAGATGTGAGATGTTGAATCATTTCAGTATTGATAGTAACCTCGGACACTTAGCCAAGAAGGGTTAAAAGACTGATGGGGCGTTAGAAGGGTTGAAGGGTTCTCGGAGGCACAGTCAGGAAGATTAAAAACTTGTTCCAAGGTACTAAGGAAGTCATGGAACGCCTCCTAGCTCTCTCTTTGATAGCAGTAAGATAAACCGCTGGTAGAAGGTTCATTAAAGAAGAGAAAGCGGAAAGGGATATTAATGAAAACCACGGCATGATCAGAGTTGCTAAGAGAACAGAGCTGTATGGCATGGCAAGAGTCAGGTATAAAAGTGAAGCCAGTTTCTAGCAGTGAGGCGAGTCCATCAGGGTTAATGGGGAAACGCGTAGGAAAATACGCACTTGCGTGAAATATTGAAACGTTCATTATATGAACACTAGCAAGATTTGTGACAGAGTTTTCAGTCACTTGGCATGGTGGGCATTAATGTCACCGCACAAATATATTAACGAACGGATGAGAAAAAATAGCTTTGTTTATATTATCTAAAATGCTGTCTAGAACCGAACAGTCAAAAGAGGAAGAGAGAGCAGCAGAGAAAGAAGATAGCTAACCGGGTTTAGTAGAGATTGACGGAGACGCATGTAAGAATAGTCTTGAGATTCAAGAGAAATCCCCGTAGCTAGAGAGAGATGTTCGCTGACATCAACTTCACGGCCATTCGAGTTCTGCTTAAAGAAGGAAAGGCAACCAGGGATAAAAATCAAAAGAAAGCATTAAAGAGCTAAGGCTAGTTTCCCAGAGAACTAGGAAGTCAGGTGACAGTTCGTGGATAAAGGATTCCAAACATTAGTACCTATACCACCGATATTTGAGTAAGAAATGTTCAGGGGTTTAGATGATTTTCCTTTGGCTGGTTTAGCTTTTTATCTTTGTGAATTTTTATACATTGGGTTTATTTTAGGTACGACGAGGCCAGAAGCAATCGTAATAGCCGATGGTTGTCATCTACGTTATGTGTAGGAAGGAAACTGGCACAGACTACAGCATAGTGTGATAACCAGGCGCGATTGCTGGGATGCGCGTTATCAATTCGCGTCATGGCACTGCAAGAACTTCGATATTATGCAACTGTTGATTACAGCAGCCACTCAAAACGCCACCAAAGGGTTAGGTCAGCAACAAGAAAACTCAGTATAAAGGGACGTTGCTACCACCCACACATATCAGAGAAATTTTGCTAGAGCACCACTGTAAGGCCTGAGGAGTGAAAAGAACCGGTTACCCGTTCTTAAATTAGGAACAAACGGACGAGCCTCTACTCCTGTTCAAAAGAAGGGAGAGGAGTATGAACTAGGCGATAGTAGTATATATCTATCTCAATTAAAAAAAAAATGAAATAAAAACTAAATTAAATAAGTGAATATAGCCCTGAGGTAGAATCGCCGACTGACGCCACTTCGGTCGGGGTGTCAATCCTGGGTTAAAAAGCAATAGGTGTCTAACCGTACTGATGAGCTGTGATACAGAGAAACAGATCTGTCTGCGGATGACAATATATATATATAAATTAAAGAAAACAAAATTTAAGCAAGTTTTGCGCTTCACGATCGTCAAGCTGTCGTATATATTATTTCATATGGCGAAACATTTACCACATTTAATGTTTGTTTATCTATTGTGATCAATTGTGGGACGCATGAAATATCTGCGTTCAATATTATTCTCTCTAATCATCTCATTTAAATATGCTGTATTGTTTCCGTTTGATGAGGCGACTGGAGTTGTCGCCCTTGGCTACTGGTCGTATCCTCACCAAAACGGTAGGATAGAGTGACACTGTATTAAGTTATCTGAGTACATAGCAGATATGAAGTGATAATGAAGCCAGACGCATAATGAATCCTGATCAAAATATCTGGAGGCAATGCAACATTTAGACTGAAGTAAATCGTTAAATATAGCAAAAAATAATATCTGCCTGCTAGCAAAAAATTTACAAATTGAAAAAAAATACTGTTTTCTTTGAATAATTTTAACGATCGAATTGTATAATTTTAAAACCAGACAACTGTGTTTATTTCCAACTCTCGTTGCCATCGCAATTTAAGTTCTTCAAATGTGATATTATATGGTATGTTAATAAAGTCATTCATTATACTTAAACCTATTAATATAGCATTATTTTAGCATGAGATGCACAGATGAGACGACAGCTGACACAGGAAGGAAACTATAAGAATAAGGTAATTAAGGAAAGCAAAAATATAAAACTAAACAACAACTGCAAGAAGACTGAAAGCATGGTTGTTCGAAAAAAGGGATAACCAAATATCTAAGTTAGAGATATCGAAATAAAACAACTGCAAGAAGACTGAAAGCATGGTTGTTCGAAAAAAGGGATAACCAAATATCTAAGTTAGAGATATCGAAATAAAACAACTGCAAGAAGACTGAAAGCATGGTTGTTCGAAAAAAGGGATAACCAAATATCTAAGTTAGAGATATCGAAATAAAACAACTGCAAGAAGACTGAAAGCATGGTTGTTCGAGAAAAGGGATAACCAAATATCTAAGTTAGAGATATCGAAATAAAACAACTGCAAGAAGACTGAAAGCATGGTTGTTCGAAAAAAGGGATAACCAAATATCTAAGTTAGAGATATCGAAATAAAACAACTGCAAGAAGACTGAAAGCATGGTTGTTCGAAAAAAGGGATAACCAAATATCTAAGTTAGAGATATCGAAATAAAACAACTGCAAGAAGACTGAAAGCATGGTTGTTCGAGAAAAGGGATAACCAAATATCTAAGTTAGAGATATCGAAATAAAACAACTGCAAGAAGACTGAAAGCATGGTTGTTCGAAAAAAGGGATAACCAAATATCTAAGTTAGAGATATCGAAATAAAACAACTGCAAGAAGACTGAAAGCATGGTTGTTCGAAAAAAGGGATAACCAAATATCTAAGTTAGAGATATCGAAATAAAACAACTGCAAGAAGACTGAAAGCATGGTTGTTCGAAAAAAGGGATAACCAAATATCTAAGTTAGAGATATCGAAATAAAACAACTGCAAGAAGACTGAAAGCATGGTTGTTCGAAAAAAGGGATAACCAAATATCTAAGTTAGAGATATCGAAATAAAACAACTGCAAGAAGACTGAAAGCATGGTTGTTCGAGAAAAGGGATAACCAAATATCTAAGTTAGAGATATCGAAATAAAACAGAAGCAAATATTTGAGCAGCGTATTAACAGAGGACAGAAAGGGTGATGCGGAAATCTGTAGGCACATTGGGATATCGAAAGTATCTTTTATAAGATACAAATCCTATATAATCCAGCAATTAACTGAAACGAAAAAGTAAAATTTCACACCAGCAAAAATGGATCAGGATGACTGAAAACATTTTGAAAAAACTCAGACCAAAGCAAAAATTCATAATCAAGTCTGAAATTTAATTTTGACAAATAGGAAAAGGATTAACCCCGTGCTGAAAGAAAAAAGACGAAGACAGATTTCGCGATCAGATGTTAAATTTATTTTCTAACCAATGAAAGGACGCGATTTGCAAAACTGAGAGAAAAGTTAGCTAACTAGTGTGAAAAGATGAATCAGTATAAAGTGAAAGTCCGACACAGTCAGTTAGAATGGAGCATAGAAACGACACGCTACAATGTAAAAAAAAAGATTTCAAGACGCCGACCCTGTCATGTCTCTTCGACATACATTCGTTCTTCCCAATTTTCCTTTATTCGTCTTCACTATTTCACTGTCAAAACAACAACAACAAAAAAAAAAAACAAAAAAAAAACAAAAACAAAACATCAACAACAAGATACCTCAACTAACTCCTAAAAACTAAATTCAGATAAGTACAATTTCCTTTATTGCATCACCTTCATTTTCACTCTCTCGCCGGTCAAAAAAATAAAAAATAAAAATAAATAAAGAGGAACAGAACACGAGTGTTGGATTGCTATGTGATGTCAGTTCTTCAATACGGCAGTGAATTCTTGACAATATCATCGAAAATGAGGAGAAATCTGGAAGCAGCGGAAATGTGGTTTTACAGAAGGATGCTGCGGATATAGTGGACTGAGCATTAAAGCAACGATGAGGTGTTGGAAAAAATAGAAAAAAAAAGGAAATTAATACTGAGCATCAGGAAGAGACAACTGAAGTTCCTAGAACACGCAATAAGGAAGGAGAGCTTGGAGAACCTGATACTGACTGGCCAGATAGAAAAAAAGAGAGACAGATGAAGGCAGCGGATAACATATTTGCAGGGCCTGATCAGGTGGATGACGGAACGGGGATTGCCAGGAGTAACAGGAGCAAACATACTAAGATCCAAAAGGGATAGGTAGACGTGGAGAACCATGATCGCTTACGTCCTGAAGGGACAGGTCACATAGAAGAAGAAGAATAATATTTCTACATACACATATTCTGCTGCTATCAACTATAAGCTGGATTCATTTAACCCCTTACTACTATTTCTCTGGAACATTTAACTACGTACATTTTCTCTTTGAGCATTTTTCTTACGAATTTGTTATTTTGTTTAGTTAAATAAATTTTACTTGAACATAAAAAAGGAAATATTTTATTCTTTCACATCCCAACATCCCACCTTCAACCTTCTGATTTTTTAAATGGTGGGGACTTTGGTTGTGTTTGGCACAAGGCCGGTTTAACAAACATAACCGAAGCCTCTACACTTTTAAAAAACTATGCAATGTATGAAGAAACAAAAGAATATCTTTAGAAACAAAGAAAAGAGGAATGAAATAATATGCAGTATCAGTCTTCCTATATGGTCGTGAATGTTGGATAATTTGACTACGGATGAAGAAGAGACCTGAAGCAAAAGAACTGTGAATGTACAGATTGATGCTGATAAAACCAGAGACCGAACGTATGTGTAACGACGGATTTTTAGAGACAATGAAAACAAACAGGCTACTTATGTTTAACATCAAGAAGAGGGGATTGAAATTGCGGGAAACATATTAACGAAAGGGGTCTTGGATAATTTGATACTCACAATGTTGCAACTAAATGGGAAAGAGGAAAGAATGCATGACCTAAATAATGAATATAACTATTTTGAAATCTGTCAAGGCTGAAAAAAGTGTATTGAGCATCTCCAACCCAGATGCGGCATCAATATTCTAATTTTGGCCAGACCTGACTGTTATAAAAATAGAAAAAGAAAAGAAAAACACGAGTTTAATGAACACATAGATTGAGTATAGATTAATTTAGTGCGACAAGCGTACGAATGATATAGTGATACGCCTTTGCGACCCACTTTTTGTCCCTGTTCTATGAGCAGACGTTCTGCTCATAGTAGATGGACGAGTCCATATTTCATTAATACGTTTAGAGAAGGTTAGTCAATCTTTCTACACAACAGACTGCATCACCTCATCTTGTACTTTTTCATATTGTCAATTGTTTTGTATATTTATGAGCTGAAGTGACATTAATGAGGACTTTCATTGATGAATTGGTTCAAGTGAAAAGAAAAAACGCGATTCTAATGTAACAATGGCAGACACTTGAACAATACAACAACAAAGAAAAGAAAAACAACAAAAACAATTATTATTATGTCCATAAGAAGGCTATTATCAATAAAACGGAAATATTGATTTATTACGATTAGGAAAATAATAGTTGCAACAGAAAAATAGCGCTTGTAAAATATCAATTATAAAATTTTTAAACATCATTGCCATAGTCATTAAATTTACAAACAAAGAACTTCCATAGGGTAAAAATAATCTTAACTGGCCAAAATTATTATTTTATAGCTAAACTAAAATGCATTGCACAGTTTCCAATGTACCACGGTTCGGGCCCTGTGTTGCATGTTTAAAAATTCCTTTTTTGTCGAATTTATATATAACTATTTTATATTGTTTGATCTCTCCATCTACGTACAATTTTCTGTGTTCTATCATACAGTAGAATGTTGCAGACAAAACAACTTTGGTATGTCTGCGCAGAAGGCATTTTAAAAGAGGAAGAGTTCTAGAATAAATATAACATAACCAATTATATGAAACTGATTCAGATGCAAAGTAATGCTTCTTATTTTATTATCAGCAGAATTTAAACGCTGCCGACGAAAAACTATATTGTTTAATATAGGTTAGGGTTAGGGTTAGGGTTAGAGTTAGGGTTAGAGTTAGGGTTAGGGTTAGGGTTAGGGTTAGAGGTTAGGGTTAGGGTTAGAGTTAGGGTTAGGGTTAGGGTTAGGGTCGGCCATTAAAGTAAATATGAAACAGAGGTCTGCCTAAATAGTTGTGGCTATTTTTATTCATCGATGTTTGCTTACCGTATACAGAGAGTAAATTCTTATTCATATCTGGCGATACTTTATCGTCATTAATTGTTACTGTTGGCAAGTATAGAGTGCTGCACTGAATCTATTGTAGTTTCTGAGAAAAATAGGAGGAATATTTTCAGAGTATTCTTCATATATACAGAATGCGAAGTATGAATTTTCGTCTAGATGAGTCAGAAATGAAAATAAAACTGGCATTTAATTTTAATAGACATATTTACCTAAATTACGCAAAAATATCGTGAACAAGGAAAGTGTCAATTTATTCAATGAATTCATCATTGGCTTCAACTACAGCTGCCAACCGACTTCAGAATCTCATACATCTCTTCTGAACGGTCTCCGTGCTTAAGATGGTGAGTGCTGCCATTGCATCTTTAGAGTTACAAGGATTTTTGTTGGTCTCTCGCTCAACTGCACCCACTCATGTTAATTAAGGTTGTTCTAGTCTAGATGGCTAAATATAATGGGTGATGCGGTTGCAGAAAATGCCTGACAGCCATAACTGGTTTTCCTGCTTGTGTGACATGGTGCTGAGTTCAGTTGCTAGGCATCGAGTGTCATAGCAGCCACCTTATTGACCTAGAACAGCCCTACCACTTCAATCCACTTGATATAGACCACCATGTTAAAATTCAAAATATAAAATGGCAACAATTTACCCATCTCACTATTTATGCAAAGCCTCAAGTGGAATAACTATATAGAATCCATAGCTAAATCCGCGGCAAAGAAAGTTGGTTCTCTATGTAGGGCCAGGTAGTTTTTCCCGTCCTAAACAATCCTGCACATATACAAGTCTACCATTCGCCCGTGCATTGAGTATTGCTGCCATATATGGTCGGGTACTCCTGCTATCCACTTCGGTGTCCTTGACCGAATTCAACGGAGATTATATAATATGATCGATCCCGACTTGGCAGATAGCATGCAGTCGCTTTCTCACCGACGCAGTGTGGCTTCCCTGTGTCTCTTCTACAAATACTTTCACGGCTTCTGCTCCGATGAACTTAGCTCACTGGTACCCCCTATATACGAATTTCCTCGAGCCACAAGATTAGCAACTAAGTCCCACCCTTTTATTGTGAAACCAATAAATTGTAAACGAAAATTTTACTCCATCAGCTTTTCTCGCACTTCACGCCTGTGGGATTCCCTTCCGCTTACTTGCTTTCCTGACAGTTACAATCTCCAAGAATTTAAATGTAAAGTCAATAGTCATCTCCTGTCTCACTAACTTACATCTTCTCTCTCATGCTTTTCTACATCCATCCCACTCTTATCAGTACTCTCTTCCCTCTCCTACTCCCTTCCTGACACCCCCTGCCACCTCTCACTCTTCGTAACATTCCTTCTATGTAACCCTCCGCACAACAGTGGCAGTAAAATGCCTTGCTTGGAGCGACACGATTAAAAAAAAAATAACAGTGCTCCGATATGTCCTTCAAAGCTATTACAGATTTTGTGGGATGTAATTGTTTTAGCAGACACCATATTAATAAAATATATCGAATGTTCTTCGTAATGTTTGAACTAGAACTCAAGCGCTTTTTATTTTTATTTTTTGATAACTAATATTAAACTTATTTAATAAACTACAATATTTTCGCGGAAAAAATAGTCTGTTCAAAAATGTAATGACGTAAAGCAATCTAGGGGAGTTAATTCACTATTTAACATATGAAACGTCCGATAAAATAATAAAAAAGCACGGAAAAATAACCGTGAAACTTTATCCAGGACCGGATCAAAGCTAAAACCTTTTTCAGTTCATGCCAGTCGTGAGGCCAATCATCTCTGAAAGTTTCATTTGAATTTCCGCAGCGGATTTTGAGATATCTTGGCTACGGACAGACAGGCAGACAAATGAACAAACAGACAAACATAACCGAATCTTCGCCATAAGGCAAAAGTAATAATAATAATAATAATAATAATAATAATAATAATAATAATAATAAAGATAAGCGTAATTTGTACAAAATATGATTCTTTTTCTACATTCTTATTTTTATATATCTAGAAAAAGATTTACTGTTAAAATATTGTAAAACATTGCTAAACATTTTCTTTCCTCTACTGATATTCTCCGAGAACGATTTTACTACTACTACTATCACTAATGCTAATAATAATAATAATAATAATAATAATAATAATAATAATAATAATAATGATAATAACAATGAAACTAGCAAATATCAAATCTTTAATTGTGCCTTTTCATATGAGACAAGAATGAACTAAAGTGAAAACATTGAAAAATACCGGGACTACCAGATTTAAAAAAAACAGTTCTAACAGATTTGAAAAAAAACAAAACAAAAAAAACAAAAAAACAAAACAAAAAAACAAAACAAAAAAACAAAACAAAAAAAAACAAACAAAAAAAACGCAGGTCTACCAGATTTAAAAAATGCAAAGTTAAGCTGATATGAACAATGCCAGTTTTAACAAATTTAAAAAATACCAGGCTTCCCAGATTTGAAAAATACTATGTCTAACAGATTTAAAAAATAGCAGTTGTACAAGATTCGGAAAAAAAAAACAAAAAAAAAACAGGTCTACTAGATCTGACAATACCAAGTTTACCAGATTTGAAAAATACCAGTTCTACTAAATTTAAGAAATACCAGGTCTACCAGATCTGAAAATTACCACGTCTACAAAATTAGAAAAAAAAGGTATGCCGCAAGTAATTCCTGTACTAATAGGTGCACTTGGAGCAATAAATAAAAGTTGAAAAAATATTAGGGAAATTGTCACTGAGACTAAGACTGTAGCCCTTAAAAAGCCTGCATTATTTTCTTTGCGAAAATTTTCCGAGCATTTCTTGAATAGTGAATTTTCTTGCAGACAACAGACCTCAAGAAAAGAATTTCGATCAAGTACGCCAATATTCAATACAATATTAATAATAGTTATTATTATTATTATTAGTAGTAGTAGTAGTCGTAATAGTAGTAGTAGTACTAGTTTTATTAGATGCAATAATATTTTGAAATTACAAAGAACTGAATAAAGAATAAACTTGAGAAAATAATGACAAAATAAACACCATTTAAATTGGGAATGTTAGAGACATTTACGGTTTAGAAATGAATTCCCGTTCTAGTAACTGAACTACCTATCGTCCGTTTTTCTCTTGTTTCGAAGAATTGTTTTCACAACAATTGATTCCAGCTTCCTTTAATCTTTGCAAAAACAATAATAAACTAGAAAGGTGGAAGTAATAATAATAACAATAACTAGAAAGAGCACTCAAAGACCGCAAACCTCCGCCAATGCAATACTGAAATCATCTTAGCAATTGGCAAGAGATGATTATTAAAATGAGAAAGAATAACTGAAATGAACTTGGCCGCTCTCAAGAGTGAAAATATAAAAAAAAAAAATACAAAAAAAAAGAAATAAAAAGAAAATCAAAAATCAAATGAACACTTAAAATGAAACGAGTGTTAATTCACTATTTAAAATGATCTATGGGAGGTAATTTAGTATTTTGCATTTGAAAAGCAAAACTTAAATTATATTAATAAAACCGGGAAAATAACCCAGAAGTTTTATCCTGCATCAGATTCAACCCAAAATCAATCAGGAGGCCAGTAATTCCTAAAAGTTTCATCTGAATACACACAGCGTGACTTGAGATATCTTTTAAACAGACAGACAAACATTAACAGACAAACATGACCAAATACAATACCTCCGCCTTAAGGTAGAGGTAATAATAATAATAATAATAATAATAATAGAAATAATGATAAAATTAAGCTTCTTCTGGCTTTAATTCTTTTATTGTTACAGCATTGGTCTAAGCTAATTGAGGATGTTTCTTGTAGCGATCCACGTAAAACTGTATCTTTAGTCCATTTATTCAAATTGAATTTCATTCCAATGTCTTCAGCGAAACATTTTACAGTTTGCAGAAAACCTTCCAGCTCGTTATCATTCTTAGCATACAACTTTAAGTCATCCATGTAAAATAGATGGCTTATTTTCTTTTGGGCTATTTTATAACCACATTCTGTTTTGTTGACTGGTTAGTGCTATTAATGATATGCAGAACGGTAAGGGAGACAAAGAGTCACATTGAAATATAGCTCTTTTGATGTTTATTTCACCAGACTTATAGGTTCTATTTATATGATTGAGGTAAAGGGTTGTTTTCCATATCGACATGCATTGTTTGATGAAATTGATGATGACGGGTGATATCTTGTATATATTTAAAGTCTTTAAGATCCAGGAATGAGGTACACTACTGCATGTCTTACGATAATCTATCCAGGCAGCACTAAAGTTTTTCTTTGCATTGTAGCAGCTTTCCAGAATCATTCTGTTAATAAGCAATTGGTCTTTACATCCGTAACAGCCACGTTTGCACCCTATTTGTTCAAGCGGTATCATGTCATTTCTTTCTAAGAATAAATATGTCTGTTTTGTTAAAATAGATGTTAATAGTTTGGATGTTGTCGGAAGGCATGTAATTAATCGGTAATTTTTCGGGTTGTTTGTGTCACTATTCTTGGAGAGAAGAAATGTAATTCCTTTGGTCATCCTTGCAGGAATTTTAGTGGGATCGTTAAGCATTTCTTGAAAGTCTTTGGGTAGTTTTTTATGTGCTGTATTTAAATAATATAGCCAAAAGTTAGACATTTTAGCTATCCCTGGAAATTTCTAACTGTGTGCTTTTATTCAGTGCATATTTAACATCCTCTTCTGTGATTCCAGTCTATGACTGTTCTGGTTTATTTTTGATTCGTTCTATCTTTTGTGCAATCCAATCTATTTCTTTTTTATGTTCTTTAGGGCAAGTCCATATTTTTTCCCAGAACTGTATAACTTCTTCCATTTTGGGGAGGACTGTCACTTCAACACTTTTTTACCTATTTCCTTGTAAAATTTTTTAGCATCGGTTTGAAAAATCTTGTTTTGTCTGTAGAATCTTGATCTTTTCTCATAGCGTCTTATTCTTTGAGCCTTCAGTTGTATTGTTTGCTTTATTTTTTCCTTAGTTGATAGGACTTAATTTTCATTTCTAATGTATTTTCTTTCAACTCTTCTGCCTTTTCTAGTTCTTACATTTATTCCACTCAGTTCATCGAGTACTGATAATTCACTTCTAAGTTGTTCGATTTCTTTATCTATTTTTCTTTTCCAAGGTAGATTTTCATGTCTGCGAGACTGCTTTGTTTTTAATTTGATGTTCAATGTTTTTGTTGCTGCTATTGCTGATACATATATTGCTTCAGTGAGATTTATCAGAGTGTCTTCTTCATCTAAAATGAATTCGTGTGCTGCTTTGTAGAGCTTAATAGTTTCGAGGTTATGCTTTATTGACAGTAATTTTGGGAGCTGTTCTCGTTCCTCCATTGCAATATTTTGTATTTGACTTATATGGTCTTGATTTCTTCCTTGGCTTCTTGTATACTGTTCTTGTTTCCCGTAAAATCATCCTGTTCAATGTGTTCTGAACTCGTTTTATTGCCGTCTTGTAACTGACTCAGATCACAGCTTTCCAGCACATCAAAACTTACAGCATTATCTCCACAGTGATTTGTTCGTATCACGGTTTCTACGTTATGATCTGTGGCTTGTTTGATGTCATTACTTTTGATTTCTGATTCCGGTTCCTGTTCATATGTTGATTCGTCAATTCTGGTTGCAATTCTTTTTATCTCATTAATTTCAGCCTCTGTCAATCGGTTATTTCGCATGATGTATCTTCGTACATTGGCTAATTTATTTTCATCAATGTATTTTCTATTTGTTTGTCCAACCTTTTCTCTCCAAATGACATATGTTTGGCGAGTGATGTTTTTTTGAGGTTTGAATAACGCTTCATGAAATGCAGTCATAACGACTTTGTACTCCTCACGAGACCATTTTTTTCTTTCTTTAAATATACGGTTATAGATCTAGCTGGAGAATTTTCAGAGCCATCATTAGGATTATCCGGTTGTAGGGACCTGAAGATTCATTCTTTGTGTAGGAGTTTGTTCCTATCGCAGATTTTTCGACCTCAGGGAGGTTTCCTCGTGAGGGACGGACTCCCTGTTTGTCCACTGGAAGAGCCATACTGGACTTTTATTTCTATTTGTAATTCTCATATTTTTCCCCACGAGTGACACACAGGTCCAAAAGTCTACCCAAAGTTGCCCGTGATGTTGGGTAACGGTGTTTTACAAACAGGGTCCCGAAGCCTTTAGGGGATCGTTTGTTACATCATAACGCAATAGCCATTCACTCATCGGCACGATTAACACCTTGAGTTGCGGGTGGTTGTTCGGAGTTGTCCTTCTTCTAAATGGGTTGCCAAGCGACAGCTGATTGAGACGCGATTGGAATTCAAAGAGAAAGACGGTTTAAAAAAAAATCTTGGGCGTAGCAGCTGCTCAACGAAACAAACATCACTACACTAGAGTATTGTTGCTACTATCACTAGTCCAGAAGAAGCTTATAAATACCTAGGTGTAAATGAGAGTGACAAAAATTCACCATAAAAAAATGAAAGAAACAGTGCGTAAAAAGTACTATAGAAGGCTACGACTGATATTAAAAACTGAATTGAATTCTCTGAACAGAATTATGGCCATTAATAGCCTGCAATCCCAGTTGTCCAATATAGTTTCAACATCTTAAACTGGAATCTAAACGATATCAGGTGAATGGATTCTAAAACAAGAAAGCTCTTTTCTAAGCATAAGAGGCATCATCCAAAGGCTGATGTAGACCGTCTATACATACCCCGTAAAGAGGGTTGAAGAGGTCATAGAATTGTCAAACAGGACCACAACTTTTGGTTGAGTAACATACATAGAAACAACAAAGGATTGGATGATACAATTAATCAAACAACATGAAAACAGAAAGAAAAAATATTCAATGATAAAAGAAGGCAGTAAATACAAACAAGATTTACATTTAGTAGATTCTGTAGATAAGCAAAACAGAAGCCAAAAACCAACTATTGCGGCAAAGAAATATGAAAATGAAAGCCAAAGATAAAGCTCTTGAACAGATGAAACAACACTGGCATGACAAACCTCTACATGGCCAATATCCAGAACGTGCCAGTAAATCCAATGTTGATAAAGTTAATACTCATCGATGGTTACGTGCATATGGATTAAAGTCTGAGACTGAAGGCTTTATTCTTGCAGCGCAAGACCAAAGTCTTTTTACTAGGAACTTTCAGGCAAATATTATACATAATAATGTGGATCCAAAATGCAGATTCTCTGATAAACACCAAGAAACAATAGACCATCTGATCTCAGGATGTTCTGTACTTGCCCCAAATGAATATAAAAATCGTCACGATAGAGTGGGGCAATATTTACATTGGACAATGTGTAAACATTATGGAAAATCTGTAAACAAATACTGGTATAAACATCACCGAGCACCGGTTACAGAAATAGAAGATGTCACCATTCTATGGGATTACAACATCTACACAGACAGAAAAATTGAAACAAATAGGCCGGACATTATTGTTAAAAGCCAGAAAGAATAAACTTGTATATTAATTGATATGGCTTGTCCAGCGGATTGTAACATAGCAATAAGGAATTCGAAAAACTGTCAAAATATAAAGACCTGGAAATTGAAATGGGGAATCGTGCCAGTGATAGTAGGTCCACTTGGAATGATAAAAAATGGAACAAAACAACACATTAAAAGAATCCCTGGAACCCCAGCTTAAGAGATATACAAAAATTGTCTTGTTAAGTACAGCCCACACATTAAGGAGAATTTTGTCTATGTAACGCTAGAGATGATAGGGGAGATAGAAAAAACATGAAATGGAGCCATAACGACACACCACGACCTGCCTTAGATCTTCCCGAATACGTGGTAGGTAGTGCGACCATAGCAGAAATAAAATATGATGAAAAATGACAACGTAATAATAATAATAATAATAATAATAGCAACTTTTATTATTATTATTATTATTATTATCGTTATTATTATTAGTATTAGTCAAATTGTATCAGTTGCAAGAATAATTTGAAGGCACAAATAACCGGAGAATTAATAAATAAACTAGAGAAATAAAAACAAAAACACCGATTCCATTGTGAATGTCTGGGATATTTATGGTTTAGAAATTAATTCCCGTTCTATCGTCCGTTTTTCTCTTTTTTTCGAAGAATTGCTTTCAAAACAATAGATTCCGGTTTCTTGTATTGTCGGCCAACAACATATAATAAAAAAAATAATTAACTGGAGTAATGAGATATAAAATTTATTTTTGAATGCACATTGAGAGAGCGATGCGAACATTTTTCTATGCACCTCTTTTCTTGTTTCTTGACAACTTTTCCCTTTTCTCTTTTCAGCTTTCTAATCCATTTTCTCCCATTTTTTTTGTCACTTATACTCTATTTTTTCGTGGATAGAGAGCCATACTTTTCTGCAATGGTTTTGGTCCGTACGCAAAGGCCATCATATATTAACGTACACACACACACACACACACACACACACACACACACACACACACACACACACACACATATATATATATATATATATAAATTAGAGAAAATTTATATTGGCTCTGTATTCTTAATACATTGAGCTCGCTGCCTGCATCACTTTTTAATGTTAAAAATTTTAAATATTGATTAGGATCAGGTTCTTGGAATTTACCTTCCTACTCTACTCTTCCACTTCGGATTAAAGAAAAACAAAAAAAAAGTATATATATATATAAACATATTTATAAATGGAACTTTGTCTCTGTGTGTGTGTATCTGTTACCTATAGACTCCGAAACGGCTGAACCGATTTTCTTGAAGATTTACACAGTTGTACTATAAGCGTCTGCGAGTGTTCTTAGCTAGGTTTTGTGTCGGGGTACCCGGGAAAAATATCGCAAATCGATAATCGAAAAAATCGTGTTATAGAAGGAGTGGTCGGATTTTAATAAAATTTGATACACTCATAGACAAAGACATAAAAAACTATATTAAGTTCTTACAATAGTGCAGAAAATCGATATATATATATATATATATATATATATATATATATATATATATATAAAAGGCAAGATGTTTGTATGTGTGTCTGTTTATCTGCCTATATGCCTGTATATTTTTCAGCCCTTTTATTTTAGATTTTGCTTCGGGTTTGGCTGTAAGTAGTTATAGTTGCAGTTCTTAGTCTCCGCCATGATGCCATTTACTCAGAGGACTTATATAGCCTTCAAAATTCAGTTTACGACGAAAAACTTAGTTGATATCGATACCAGGAAATCAAAATTTGACTTACATACATTCGTTTTTCTTTCAGTCTACGGTTTCGCTTTAACTGGAAACAACTATTGCTTTCTAGTCTTTTGTGCCAAAGTCTAAAGAGTCTGAGCTCGAGGACCATGGATTAGTTTTAAAGCTTTCATTACACCCGAGCAACGCCGAGCTATACTTCTAGTATATATATATATAATCGGCTGTCGCTGACCGCGTCGTTACTGTGGTTCTGTGAAAGGATACATCCTTTTGTTTGTAGTATATGTCATGTCTTTACAGGATGTAGACGAACTAACTTTCAAAATTCCTTTTTTCTGTTGTTCTAAGTAACTTTTCACGCATTACAGTTCTTTTGTATATTCTCTCTGTGTTAAATTATTCAAATTTTTTGTTACGTACTTTTTTAATAAGGCTTCATGTTTTCTTTTCTAAGGCCAGTGCACTGATTATGAGTAGAAGCTATGCTGACAACATAGGTATACATTGTTTTGATAAGAATGATCTTGAAAAATGTCAACATCATCTACTAAGTTTTGCAAGAAATAAGGCTTAAGAGAAAAATTTCCAACACAGAAATTATGACCTGAAATAAAAGCACTGATAAAACCTTTTTATTTTTTAAAATATTTTACCCTAAACAAGATTTTAAATAGATTGCAAAGAAATTAAAAAATAAATAATAAAATAAAATAAAATAAAAATAAAGGGAAAGAAAAAGAAAAAGAAAACGAAAAAGAAAAAGAAAAAGATAGAATAAAATCAAATAAATAAGAAAAGAAAAAAAATTGACATCGTCTGGGTTCGCAAACATTTTTAATTTCTTTGCAATCTATTTAAAAAGGAAAAGTAGACTAATTTTTCTCCAGTTTCTGAAAGGTTTTTTCTGTTGCTGAGGTGATGTGTCGTCCGTGGGGATCTTCATATCGAAATGGCCATTCAACATCTTTGAATTAATCCTTTTTTAATATATATATATATATATATATATATATATATATATATATATATATGTAAACGAGTTACTTCGTTGTTATTAATAACTCGTTTGCAAATGAAAAATATTCAAAAGTTTTACAATATAATTGTATTGAACACTTTTAGTCTAACTGTACTGGTCTAATTCAATTATGACCAATATATAATATATATAAAATATATTGAGAGAAAAACTCAACACATAGTTAAATTGTTATAAATCAAGTTTTATTTTGATAATGTAATATTACATTGTCTAATTCAGATCATTGAAACCAAATACATTTATCTATTTATTTTTATATTTTTATTGATATTTACATCATATTTAAATTCATTTATTTATTTTTAGAATTTATTTACATAACATTCTTGAAATAAATATTGATTTATAACCGTTTAACTTTGTGTTAAGGTTTTACCTCAATATTTTAAAACTTATTGGATAATATATTTATCTAACAATTTATATTAATTGAATAAAATCATTTGGATTATTCTATCCCTCTGTACGGCTTTTTCATTCTCTCCTATATATATATATAGGAAAAACTACAAAAAAGTTGTCAGTTTAATGTATTTTTTGACAGTATTTGTTTATTTCTATTATTATATTTGATATTTCTATTATTATATTTGATATTTCAGACCGTCCTCAGCCCTTCATCAGAAACAAATTATTGATCATCAATATGTTATATATATATATATATATATATATATATATGTGTGTGTGTGTGTGTGTGTGTGTGTGTGTGTGTGTGTGTGTGTGTGTTGTATACCTTCTTATATACAGGAATGGGATCTTCCTATTCTTTTAAATACGTGGATACTACTGGAGTGGTAGAGTAAATATACTCACCAGCAATCGTTGCTGCCTGTCTTCCTCACTGTCTACGGCAGGAGGAACCGAGAAGGGCTCCGCCGAATGGTAGAGCTTCGTCTGGTGGAAATCGACAGTAGCTATGACCCGGCCTTGTGCAGGGTCAACGGGATATTTTGGGCAGAGCTTAAGGGCTCGGAGACCTCATTTTAAAAATGACCTTGTGCCGCATTCCACCTTTGTGGGGAGGCAGATAAATACAATCGCGTAATTATGGTAACTAGTAGTTACGAGCAGTGTATCTATTTTAGGCACAGTCTTGTATTTAACATATGCAATTATTTCTAATATCCTCTTTGGTAATTACTCAAGCAGTAACTTCTTAGAGTTAAAACAATATATATATATATTGTATATTCGGGCAGCCATCTCTCTTTTATGCCGGTTTCATTAAAAATGACAGGCACGGTATTATGGCAGTTATATTATTCAGGCTATTGTACTCATCTTTGTTGCCATCTGTACGACGTTTCGGCCGTTGTACGCTCCAGTCTTCTTCAGGTCCTAGGAATTTCGAACCGAACCCTTTATTACAATCATTGGAGTATATCATCCTCATTCCTTGCGTAATACCTCGATTGGGAGTCATGGGTTATAATATTGTAATAAAGGATTCAGTTCGAAAGTCCTAACACCTAAAGATTGTTTGGATGTACAAAATTTTTATACTTTTTCTAAAAACAAGGAATGTATTAACTGTCTCTAAGGCCTTTGTGTCCAACATCTCACCAGGAGAAAAAATCGTTGGATATTAGATTAAAAGAAGTGAAGAAAAAAAGGCGAAAATGGAGATTAAAAAAAGAAGGGAAACACGATAAAATAAATATACATATGAATATATATATATATACTCATAACGAAGGGAGGGAAATTCATGTTAAATTAGGAAAGGGCAGTTAAAATAAAATATCCACCAACAAATTCAGAGATTTTACAAATCCTTCTGATGCTAGAGAGAATGTCTCAGTAATGATATAAGAACTAATTTCAAAATCTTCAAATGATTATTGATTATTTGTTCTATGCATAAATTTAAACCACTCTTTCTTATACGACTTGGCACAGGCTATGTTCTCAACAAGATGCTGAGCGTATAGGATACAAACTCTATATCATCCACCAACTAACTAAAACACACTATGTGTTAGGGCGCCACTCCTATTTGACTACAAATGGACTGTTCCCTTTGCTATATATAGCAATGGTGGATTCTCTACAGGGAAGTCGTGAAGAGTCACTAGACTGACCACTCTACGACACTGTCAGCACTCTGTCTTCGGGTAGAGGGCGCTCTCTGCTTCCGAGCAGAGAGCAATAACCCAGTCGTGGTTCCGCCGAAGGGTAGAGGCACGACTGGGGAATAATAGTCAGACATTTTTTGGCCCGGCTATATGGCCGGGAATACCCACTATAAAATGACCATGTGTCACATCCAGCCTTGCGTGGGAAGGCTAGTAAATACAGTCGTGAAGAGTCACTAGACTGACCACTCTACGACACTGTCAGCATTCTGCCTTCGGGTAGAGGGCGCATTCTGCTTCCGAGCAGAGAGCAATAACCCAGTCGTGGTTCCGCCGAAGGGTAGAGGCACGACTGGGGAATAATAGACAGACATTTTTTGGCTGGGCCATATAGCCCGGAAAGCCCAGATATAAACTGACCATGTGTCATATGTTGCCCTTACTGGGAAGGCTAGTAAATACAGTCGTACAGAGTCACTAGACTGACGACTCTACGACACTTTCAGCACTCTGCCTTCGGGTAGAGGGCGCTCTCTGCTTCCGAGCAGAGAGCAATAACCCAGTCGTTGTTCCGCCGAAGGGTAGAAGCACGACTGGGCAAAAATAGATAGATATTTTTTGGCCGGGCCATATAGCCCGGAAAGCCCAGATATACACTGACCATGTGTCATATGTTGCCCTTACTGGGAGGGACAGCTAAATAATGAGTCGTAGAGAGTCACTTGAGAGTCTCTAATGTCAGTGCTAGTCAGTGAAGAGTTAGTCACACTTCCGGTGGCGTACCGGAAGTAATCACGTATACACACGTCTTACGACGGATTGGACTCTTGTATCTTTTCTATTGTAAATATTACTAAACACTTCTGTACATACTAACCGTCTTTCCGCGGAATACAACTTGTATTCTGATTCTGTTGTTGAGTTATTCATTTATACTTGGCGACATAACACTAAGCAAAACTGCTCACCTGCAAAATCGGATCCAGACGACTAAAAGCATTTTGGAAAACCCAACTATAACAAAATAAAATTGCACACCTGCAAAAGTGGATTCAAACGACTAAAAACATTTTGGAAAAACCCAGTCCAAGAAAAACTTACAAGTCAGTGTGAATTTCAAAATGCTGGATCCGAATTAGATTAGAAATAGAAAATTCATATATGACGTCAGTGAAAGGTTTTTTTCACACCTAAAGAAAAGAATTTTTGCCAGAGCCGGTCACATGAACAGATTCACTATTTCAGGACATTCCGTGAACCGTCAAAATCAGTCCGCATGGGAGCCGTTAGCTGAGGGACGTGTGTGGCAATGTAACAAAAGAAACTGACCTGTATGTAAGGGTGCGTCACAGATTTATTCGAACTCTTCTTCCAAGTTTCGTTTTCACTCCACACCCCCAAAAAGCAACAACAACAACGACACAGAACGTGCTAAGTACAATTTCTTTATTTGTTTAACTTTCTATCTTACTCTGTAACCAACCTATCAAAAAGAGGAAGGAGCATAAGACTTTACGTTCTGCTAATACACAACCATGAACTCTAAACCTCTGTGGACATTTGAATACCTACATTTCTCTTTGATCAATTTAAACGACCAAACTGCATGTGTTTCTCTATGAACATTTTTCTTCTCACAAATATGTTATAGTGTTCAGTTAACGAAATATCACATACATTTTTCTTCTTACAATTTTGTCATTCTGTTAATGTCCACACAAAATATTTTATCCTTTCACATTTCAACATACAACATTCGACCTTCTGATAATTAAAATGTAGGAACTTCGAACGTGTTTGGTACATGGTCAATTTACCAAGCATCACCGAGGCCCCTACAAGCGATAGCTGATTCCATATAAATTCCTAGTTTTTAAAATAGTATATATATATATATATATATATATATATATATATATATATATATATATATATATATTGGGACGAAAAAAATATATACATACGCACTTGATGTCCAGAAATGAAGATTCTTATAAGAACACAAGAAAAATTGAATTAAACTCTTAACATTGTTTATTTTCAGTCGTTTTAATGAAAAATGTATAAAAGAGGGATTGCTACCCAAATGTATAATTATATATATATATAAAGGGTGTGTGTGGTGGGTGTATATATGTGTGCATATGTTTGAAATTTGATATGCGTGCGTATGTGTGGCGTGTTGATGTCTATAAAAGTGCTTACAGAATTTAATTAACGTCGAGAATTATTACAGGCGTCCCCAACGTCTCGAGAACGTCATAAATTTAGAGGCATCATTATCGACTTCTCGCACACTTCAAATTTATTGATTCTTCCCAACAAGAAGATATTAAAAGAATTAACAAATTAAACCAATATTTAAAAAAATATCTCAGCCTATTATTGAACAACTAAAATTATCGATTAAGAATCCGAACTTTACATATTGCGCATAATAAAATTTAAAAGGCGAATAAAAAATAGAAGACAGAATTAAATTAAAATTAAAAAAAACAAAGTAAATACTAATAGCGAAAAAGCAAATAGAATTTTTGAAAGTTAAATTTTCAGTATAGAAGATTTTACTTATTCTATTCGGGGAGTGTTTCGTTAAAAAAATATCTGTGTAAATATTTCTCCACTTGTGCACGTCACTTTTATTTTGAGTGTTTGTTCTGTTTCCTTATCTAATAAAGAGATTTATTACACAGGATTATTAAAACGGGAAAACAATACAAATGAAAGAAGGAAAGAAACGCTGTTCCAAACAAAAAAGAAATATGGAAGGTGAAAACAAAAGATATAATTTTGAAAACTCTTTAATTGGAAAACGCTATATCACCCAGTTTCTGAAACGTAAAAGCTTACCTTGATATATCGAGGTTTTTTTAAGAAGTGGACTAACATACCAAGATATTATTACCTGTCAAATATATTTAATAATTTTTTTAGCCGAGATTTACGCTTTTATAGACTTCCCAAATCTCACTATAACCATCAACACAAAAACTAAAAACTACATCTAAATCTATAAAAGTGATGAGGGTGGACTTTATGTAAGTATTTGTTTGTTTGATAGATTCAACTTAGCGTCTGCATTTTACGGTCTAGCTCGTCGGGAGTTGCGCTCAGATGTAGATCAAAGTTTTAGAACGCTAACGACACCTTGAAATTTTTCAGAAAGCCAAAATTAGGGGTAGAGAAATATATATTATCACCACACAAAGTCAGGGATCAGTTTATGTATTGATTATGATATAGAATCGATCACCCCACTTTATATTATCTGTATCTATATATATGTTGCCCCTTCCCGTCCCACCCTAATCCAATAGACATTCTACATTGTTATCTGTAACTATAAAAGTGACGAGGGTGGATGTTGTGCAATTATTTGCTATGTAAATTGATCATATGTTTTTTTATTCTTATTATTCTTTAAACTACCCGAGTGAAACCGGACTAAATTGTTAGTATTGTCATAAAAACAATATGGCAGGAGACTTCCATGAATCAGTTCTGAACAAAATAAAGTACAGCTGCCGTATTTGGGTTGGAGATACAGAGTACTCACTATCCAACCTTGAACGAGATTGTTCTTCTATGTGCCAAGTCTATTCAGAACCTAGGCGTTCATGGCCTTCCACATCTCCCTATCACTGGTGGTTTTTAGCACCTTTTCTCCTGTTACCCTTACTCATCCCCCGATCTGCTATCCATCTGCTCAGGCCCGTCATGTATGCTAAACGCTGCTTAAACTTGTCGCCCTATTTGGCCTGTGAGTCTCAGATTATTCAAGTTCTACTTCCTTATTCCTGGGATTGGAAATCGGTTCAACAATTCCGAGACAGTATGGATTTATTTCTTTCAGGAAGTAAGCAATCATGGCCTTACACGTCTCCCTATCCCTGGTGGCTCTTAGCACGCTTTCTCGTGCTACATCACGCAACCTCCGTTCTGTCATCCACCTTCTCAGGCCCGTCAATTTAGTTGCACGCTGCTTTTCTCTGTTTCATTGTTTCCCTCTATCTGGCCTGTTAGTATCAGATTCTCCAAGCCCTCCTTCCTTATTGCATGTCCCAGAAACTTTAGCTGTCTTTTCCTGATGCACAGTATTAATTTCCTTTTCGTTTCCATTCTTTCCAAAACCTCCTCATTGCTCACATACTCGATCCATGATATCCGCAGCATCCTTCTGTAGAACCACATTTCTTTTGCTTCAAATTTTTCCTTCATTTTTAATGAGACTGCCAAACATTTGCTGCCATATTGAAGAACTAATATCACATAGCAATCCTGTTCTCTTTTCTTTGTTTCTAGCAAAATTTTCCTGTTTCTAAATACTCTGCTCAGTTTCTGGGATGCATTCTTTGCAATGGCAATTTTCTTCGGATCTCTGTGTCGCACAGATTTATATACCTGGGAAGTCTTCTAATAGAAGACTTCACAGGCATATAAATCTTTGTAACTGCTTGGATTTTAGTATCTCCCACCTGTATTTGGTGGTTTGGGCTGCACTTTTTGTTGATTATCATGCATTCAGTTTTCTTGTAGTTTATTTGTAGTTCTTTCCTGTCCCTTTCTTTTAAAAAAGGGATAACATATTTGAAGGACCTAATCAGGTAGATGATGGAACGAGGGTTGCATGGTGTAACAGGAGAAGGCGTGCTAAGAGCCACCAAGGATAGGGAGACGTGGAGACCATGATCGCCGACGTCCTGAAGGGACAGAGCACATAGAAGAAGAAGAAGAATGGCAGTTCACAAATTACATATAAGCGGTAAGTCATCCACGCCTTGAAGGAATATGGCATTTAAAATATAAAGCCTTTCAATTTCGGCCAAGTCACTTGAAGCTGTAGGGTTTTAAAACGGGATA
Organism: Ascarosepion bandense; assembly: GCA_037127315.1. Lineage (NCBI taxonomy): Eukaryota > Metazoa > Mollusca > Cephalopoda > Sepiida > Sepiidae > Ascarosepion > Ascarosepion bandense. Next base: position 910,203 of record JBBBDQ010001353.1, read on the forward strand.
TTATAAATTAAACCTTGAGAATTTAAGAACTATATATTTTGGTTGACCAAACACTAAAGGTGAATTTTGGAAAAAAAAAAAACAAAAACAAGAAAATACTGTAAATAGATATACTTTTTTCTGAAAACCGAGATAATTTGCTCTGAAACATTGACCAATTAAATATAATGACTCAAAGCAAATATCTCACTCAACCAAAAAGTGGAGACATCTATTGATTGGGATCCTCTAAAATCAGGTAAGTCTTCGAGAAGATATAATTAAATCAACTGTGTTTGAATTGAAGATTAAAAAAAACGACCAAAATTATAAAATAACGTGTTTATCGTTTACGATTGGCCAGTCAGTGACCCATTTTTATACAGTATTAGCAGTATAACCCGGCGTTGCTCGGGTGTAATGAAAGCTTTAAAACTAATCCATGGTCCTGGAGCTCAGACTCTTTGAACGTTGGCACGAAAGTCTAAAATACAATAGTTGTTTTTAGTTAAAGCGAAACCGTAGGCTTAAAGAAAAATGAATGTAAGTCTAATTTTGATTTCTTGGTATCGATATCAAATAAGTTTTTTTCGTCGTAAACTGAATTTTAAAGGCTAAATAAAACTTCTGAGTAAATGGTATCATGGCTGAGACTAAGAACCACAATTATACCTACTAGAGCCAAAGCAGAAGCAAAAACTAAAATAAAAGGGCTGAAAAATATACAAACATACAGGCAGATAACATCTTGCCTTATATATATATATATATATATATATATATATATATATATATATATTATCGATTTTCTGCACTATTGTAACAACTGCAACCTTGAAACTTCTGAATATCGTTTCTTATGTCTTTGTCTATGAGTATATCAAACTTGATTAAAATCGGACCACTCCTTCTATAACGCGATTTTTTCGATTATCGATTTTCGATAATTATTGGGGGTAGCTCGACACAAAACCTAGCTAAGAACACTCGCAGACGCTTATAGTACAGCTGTGTAAATTTTCAAGAAAATCGGTTCAGTCGTTTCGGAGTATATTCGTAACGGACGCACAGAAACACAGACACACACATACATACACACACACAGAGAAAAAGTTAAATTTATAAAGCAGTTTAGATAACCGCGTGCCATTATAAATTAAAAATCTACGTACATAAATTAATATTCCTGATAAAATATAATGAAGAATCCGCAATGTTATTAGTACTGACCTGACTTTCCCCTCTGCTGTAACGTTACTCCCCTGTGTCTTTTCTATATACAGTCTCTTTGTTGATCTTCTTCTTCATGTGCCGTGTTCCTTCCGAACGTAGGCGATCATGGACTTCCATCTGGCCCTGTCGCTTGTCGCGCTCAATTTTTCTTCTTGGTATCTCTCCTAAAACCTGCCCGTCATCCATTTGCTAAAGACTCGCGATGCTATCTCCTGTTTTTCTTTCCTTCTTTCCGCCCTGTGAGTATTATATTTTCCAGGCCCTCCTACTTTATTACGTGTCACAGGAACCTCATCTCTCCCTTCCTGATGTTCAGTATGAGTTTTCTTTTCGTTTGCATCCTCTTCGACACATTGTTGCCCACGTGCTGAGTTTATGATATGATCAACATCCTTCTGTAGAACCACAGTTTTGCTGCCTCAAGTATCGATTTTCCAATGAGATTTTTCTGACTTTCAGTACTCTGGTTAGCTTTTGAAATGCGTTTTTGGCCATGCTAACGCGTCTTTAGCCATGCCAACGCCTCTTCGAACATCAATGTCAAACTTTCCATCCGCTGTTACTATACCTCCAGGGTATTTAAATTTCATTCTCGTATATACCAAGGCTTTATTAATAATTTAAGCGCAGTACTAGATTGGCATCTTCTACTTCTTCTATGTGCCCTGTTCCTTCAGGACGTAGGAGATCATAGCCTTCCACGTTTCCCTATCACCGGTGGCTCTGAGCACGCCTTTTCCTGTGACACCATGCAATCCTCGTTCCGTCATCCACCTGATTAGGTCCTTCAATTATATTATCCGTTGCTTTCCCCTGTCTCTCATCCCCTCTATCTGGCCTGTTAGTTTCAGATTCTCCAAGCCCTCCTTCCTCCTTGCGTGTCCCAGGAACTTCAGCTGTCTCTTCTTGATGCCCAGTATTAATTTCCTTTTGGTTTCCATCATTTCGAAGACCCCATCGTTGCTCACATGCACGATCCATGATATTTGCAGCATCCTTTTGTAGAACCACATTTCCGTTGCTTCAAGTTTTTCCTTCATCTTTGATGGCATTGTCCAACATTCACTGTCATATTGATTGACGGACAGCACGTAGCGATCCAGCACTCTCTTCCTAGTTTCTAGCGAAATTGTCCTGTTTCTTTATACCTTACTCAACTTCTGGAATGCAAGTTCCCATTATTCTGTAGTTTGTATGGATAAATATTACCGCAGTCAGTCAGTCAGTTAAGAGCCATACGTGATATATGCTTGGGCGATCATGTCTCGAAAGAGACATGAATGACTGGGCAGAAGATTATCCTGTAGTAGGTTGCCATTACTTTCTACGGTAGACTGGTTGCCAGCCAGGGCTACAGAACACAATCTGTCCTGTTATTTAACCGATAGCTGAAGGGAGCAGACGGATTAATACCTTTCTCAAGTGTATTTGAACGTCAGTGAATGCAAGGATTTCACTTGGGATTCGAATTCGCGATTTTTTCGTTTCGAGCCCCTATCCAATGCACCACAACGACCTTTTATTGTATTCTCTCCTTAATAATCAATTTTTTTCATATCCTCTAACACCCACTCACCATATGTGTTTATTGCCTGGTAATATGATGGGTACAGGGGATAAGCTAAAACATCACTCTAACACGTTGTTATTCATTAGTTATATAATGTTACATGTTACCTACACAGATTTGAACTCGGGTGTGTAATTGTTGACACATTTAGGTTTAGTAATCTCTACTTCATAACACCAGGCCACTGTAAATAGAGATACTTTTTTCTGAAAACCGAGATAATTTGTTTATGTTTGAAAATCTACACGAGTTCACAGCAGTGGGCCACTCTGTGAGGAGCAAACAGTAAATGAAGTCCATATGATGATTCATATACAGTTATTGTACCAACGTCTGGTTTGATTTTAAATACCGATCTAACGTCAGTCAGTTAAGTGCCATGCATCTTTCTAGACATGACTGATTGGACAGATTATCTTGCAGTAGGTTGCCATTACTTTCTACGGTAGACTGGTTGCTAGAGAAGGCTATCGAACCCTATCTGTACTGTTATTTAATCCATAACTGGAGGGAAGTGACTGATTAATACCTTTCTCAAAGTTATTTGCGCGTAAGAGAATGCAAGGAATTCAACTGGAATCTGAACTCGGCTCTCCGATATGTCGTTCCGAGCCGATATCCACTGCACCACAACGCACATCTAACGTAATATAACTGAAATTCAGAAACTGAAAAGCTCCGAGTTTAAACGTTGCATCTTGTGATGCAGGATTTACTGTTAAGAAAACACAACTGAGTAGAGATTATTTGCATGAGTCACGTCACAGGAAACATAATATTTGAAATCTCGGTCCTAAATCAAAAGTGCCTTTTCTGGCAGAAACAGCTAGACGCTTGATGCAAATATATCAGCACCTTCAAATAAAATAAAAAGATGGCGTTACTTATTAATTTGTTGGCGTTAGGGAACATTTAAATACCATTGAAACGTCAGGGAAGAAATGAATCCAGTTAGTAGTCAAATTGGCTGTTGTTATGTCTTTTCCTTCCTTTATATTAATGCATAGCGACTTGATGAGCATCAAGTAATGAAAGTATTTAAGCGAACAAAGAATAAATTAAAAAAGTCACCGTAACCTGAGCTCTTTGGCAGTGAGAGGAGAGGAAGAAGTGAGTGAAGAATAAGAGTAAGAGAACGGGTTGAAAGTGAGCGTGTACATTGAGTGAAAAGATGAGGAGAGCTTAAATAAAAGAGGAGAGTAAAGAACACCGGGATACTGTTTCTATTTTAACTGAAAGCAATGGCAATCAAAATTTTCAAATGCAAGAGACAGGCTGTTATAATTTGTAGCGGGTGGGGGAGAAATGGAATAAATGCAGAATCAGTGAAAGGAAGGAATTACAATACGGAGATATTTTCTTTAATTTTTGTACAAACCTCTTCCTCTATGTGCCATGTTTCTTCAGGCCGTAGGCGATCATGACCTTCCACGTCTCCCTGTCCATGGTAGCTTTTAGCACGCTTTCTCCTGTTATCCCAACCAAACCCCATTTTGCCATCCATCTGCTCAGACCGTTCAAATATGTTATCCACTGCTTTCCCCTGTATCCCTCTTCCTCTATTTGATCTGTGAGTCCGATAGAGGGATTCCTTCCTCATCACATATCCCAAGATGCTCAGTATTAATTTCCTTCTCGTTTCCATTCTTTCTAAAACCTCATCATTGCTGACATGCTCGATCCATGATATTTGCAGCATTCTTCTACAAACTAATAAAGTCTTTATTGTCATATTCACGTTTCAACCGTTGCACGCTCTGTCTTTCTTCAGATGATATACGTTGGAAGTTCGAACTGAAGTTTTTATTTCCTATACTGGGATAGATTAGTCTATATTTGTGAGATGAGGTAGTATTTACATTGTTCGGACTATTGTTGCCATTTGTACGGCGTTTCGGCCGATGTACACTGTGTTCTTCTTCTGGTGCTAGAACCGAACCCTTTATTACAATCACTGGGGTATATGAACTCCATTCCTTTCTCAGTAGTACCTCTTTTGGTAGTCATGAGTTATCACCCTCTAACCCTTTAAGTTACTTGTTCACTCCTGCAGTAACCTGGTATTGAACTCACAACTCTTTGGGTTAAATCACAGGAACTAACCAACGTCTATATCCACTGAACCATTGAGCACCACGAGGTGGTGCAATGGTTAGCAAGCTTGTCTCGCTAGAACTATTGCAATTCAGTAGTGAGTTCGATCCTCACTGGGCGCTCCATACTTTCGGCCTTGTGCCATATCTAAGCTGCGCTTAGTAAATTACTATATCCACTGAACCATGTGTCCTTAAGAACAAATCAATTTTGGGGACTTTTAAACCTAATGTTCAGGAAACAATTTTTTACCAGAGTTCATATTGTAATTCTTTCGGGTTAATGGTTTTCTTTAGTATTTTTGATGTTATTAGTTTTCTCTAGTATGTTTTACTAGAGTTCATATTGCAATTTTGACACAAATGATAGATTGTTGGGATAGGTTGTTTGACTTTCTTAGTGCGGTATTCTTTCTGAATATTTCAGTTTCATTTATTTTTCAAAGGCGCATGCCCCAGTGACGAAAAACGTTGGTTGAAGTAACTCAGTGACTTGACCCAAAGAGTTGAGAATTCAGTACTTCGCCACAGCAGAGGTGAACAAACATTTTGACAGTTAAGATTTTTTTTTTTAATCATTTCACCCCGAACAAGGCGGAAACGCCACTGATGTGCAGGGGGTTACATAAATGTAAAAAGATTAATTAGAAAAGAGTGAGGAGTACAAACTAGTTAGAAAGGAACAATAGAAAGCTGAGAAAGCAGGTGCGATGACAGATACATAGGTGGAGAGAAAGGGAAAGTTATACAGGGGTGGGGAGAGAGCTAGAGTCCAGTGGTTACTAGATGAGTATTGACTTTGCATTTAATTTTCGGGAGCGAGTTCCACAGGCGGGAAGTGCGAGAGAGAAAGATGCAGGAGTAGAATTGTCGTCTGCATTTGGCTAACCTGACTGTGAATGGGTGGGACCCAGTTGCCAGTCTGGTTGCACGAGTAAACACCTGTTGAGGAGGCATCAGTGACTTAAGCTCATCCAAGCAGAAGCCATGAAAGTATTTATAGAAGAGACAAAGGGAGGCCACATTTCGACGATGGGGAAGTGGCTGCAGCCGAGCCGCCAGATCAGTACCTATCACATTACAGACTCTCCTTTGGAGCTTGTCAAGAACACTGAGGAGAACGGCAGGGGCACCTGACCATAAATGGCAGCAGTGCTCCATGCACGGACGGATGGTTGACTTGTTTACATGCAGGATGGATTCAGGTGGAAAAAACATCCTGGATCGACATCGTGACCCAATCTTCTTAGCATTAGATTTTCCTATGGATTCAATATAGTGGTTCCATTTGAGGTCTGAGGACAGGGTAAGTCCGAGGAGGCATAGTGTATTATCCTCAGGGAGAATCACTTGGTCCATGCTTATGGGAGGCAGAAGAGGTTGCCTGTAATGGTTGACAGACAACAGCTTGGTCTTAGATGAATTGAAGTTGACAAGCCACTTCTTGCCCCAGTTCATCACAGAGTGTAGATCCCGCTCAAGGTCAGCTGCGAGATTATGTCTGTTCGCCACGACAGGTTTCTTACTGGAGTGGGAGTATATTGTAGTGTCATCTGCGTAGATGACTACTTGGGACTTGATCTCATCTGCGAGGTCGTTGATGAAAATAAGGATGAGCGTCGGGCCCAGGATAGAGCCCTGTGGGACACCAGCGTTGGTGCTGTTGGACGAAGAGGCACGCCTATTCAGAATGACCACATTTTGCGGTTATTGAAGAATGATTGGATTAGGTCAAGCAGGCGACCGGTAATACCATAACCGCGTAGTTTGCATAGGAGGCCAGAGTGCCAAACCCTGTCGAAAGCCTTGGAGATGTCCAGAGCAACCGCGCGAGCCTCGTCAGACTCATCAAGGGCCTGTAGCATGTACTCCGTTACGGTTGTTAGCAGGTCGGCCGTGGACCTGTCAAAGCGGAATCAGTTTGTGGGCGGTGAGATGATGAACTATTTCAGCATTGATTATAGCCTCGAATACTTTTCCGAATATCGGTAGAAGACTGATAGGGCGATAGTTGGATGGGTCCGAGGGTTCACCACAATTCTTAAAGACAGGAACGACTGAAGAGAATTTCCAGCATGCAGGAAAGCAGGAAGCAGAAATGCAATAGTTAAATAGTTTAGAGAGGACAGGGGAAAGTTCAGGAGCACACCTCTTAAGGACTATCACCGGGATTCCATCGTCTCTACACGCCTTATGGGGGTCGAGTTTTGAAATTACTCTGGATACTACTGTCGGGGTAATATATACGTCATGCAGTTTGGCCTCAGTTCTAATAGGGAAGTCTGGTGGGTGCACTCCGGACGAGTCGAATGTGGAGTTGGATGAGAATCTGTGGGCAAAGCACTCCGCTTTGTCCGAAGATGACGTGAGAACCTCAAATCCATGGATTAAAGGAGGTATTGAGGATTTCCTATTGTTGAGCACTCGTTTACAAATCCTCCAGTAGTCCTTGGAGCCGAACTTGCGGTCAGCTATGTGCTGTCGCATTCTCTCAGCAAACAACTGTTTGGCGTCATTTAGGGTTCTCTTGCACTCATTGCGAGCAGATGTGAACAGGCGCCTATTGTGATCAGTTGGCCGGAGAGAACCACGGAGAGGAATGAGGTTTTAAGCAATACTTCCTGGTGGGTATGAAGGCATCAATGCCAGCTTTCACCCATGACGAGACCTCAGAGGCCTCTACTCCAGTTCAATAGACGTGGGAGGAGTATTGACCGGGCGATAGTGTGACCTATCTACTCCTATTAAAAAAAAAATGCACAAAACGCAGACTTCCAAAAGAGGAGAGTTAACTAAGTTTTAACTTAGTTAAAGTCCAAATGAAGCATGAACGCCAAAAAGGAAAAATAAATAAATAAATAAATAAATAAAATACAGATATAAAAAATAAACCGTAATATACATCACAGTTTAACACAGGAAATTTGAATTAAGAAAGTTTCACTCTTCAATTCTTGCTTTTCCCAAAAATCAACATCAATAAAAAGGGAGATAGCTGTAACTGAGATAACCGGGAGAGGCAGTGCTCGTAGAACTAGAGCAATCTACCACCGTGGACGAAATAAATAGTTAATTTCGAAATGACGACTGCAAAAAACCAGAGCGTAAAATAGCCGAAACGTCGTGAATATGACAATAAAGACGAAGACAGTAGTTCGAACGAGGTAAATAGTGTAACTAGTTAAAATACTTTATCTCAGAAATATAGTCATATTTTAAAGAAGGCCGGAGCGTTCAACGGCTGAAACATCATGAATATGATAACAAAGATAAGGACAACAGGATTAATAAAATTTGAGAAAATACACTACTGAGTATATAACTGAAAAAAGAAAGACATTAAGTTTGTCTGTTAGGAAATGTATATATCCGTTTGTGTCGTGTGTGTAAATTCATTCACAGGTGTTCTTCTTCATGTACCGTGTCCTTTCAAGTCATACGCGATTATGGACTTCTACTTGGCTCTATCTCTAGGCGCTCTCAAAATTCTTCCTCTTGGTATCTCTCCCAAACCCCGTTTCTGCCATCCATTTGCTCAGGTCTATCAAGTAGGTCTCGTGCTGCTTTCCCCTGTCTCTCTTTCCCCGCTATCCGTACTTTGAGTATTAAATTCTCAAGGACCTCCTTCTTCATTTCATGTCACAGAAAACACATCTGTCTCTTCCTTATGTTATTTATGGGTTTTCTCCTCGTTTTCATTCTCCCCAACACCTCGTCGTTAGTGATGTGCTTAGTCCATGGTATCCTCGAGAACCTTCTGTAAAACAGCATTTCTGCGACCTCAAGGCCTCTTCTAGATCCACCAGTAGATCGTCCAAAAATGCATGACATACTTGATGGGCTTGAGCAAATGGATGGCAGAACAGTAGAATCTGGAAGGAGTCAAAAGATAAAGCCTGTTAAAAGCAACAAGGGATAGGGAGATGTGGAAGGCCATGATCGCGTACGTCCTTAAGGGAGACGGATTATTCGTCTTTCTGTGTCGTGTCCCTTCAGGAGGTAGGTGATCATGGCCTTTCACTTAGCTCTTGTCGCTCTCAAAATTCTTCCTCTTGGTATCTCTCCCAAACCCCGCTCTGCCATCCATTTGCTCAGGCCTTTCCAGAAAGAAATCGTTCAGCAAAGTCCCCTCGGGGAAAAGATATTGAACTCAGTGAATATGTGTTAGGCTACTCATTGCTAAGAGAAAAAAATAAAAAAGAAAGAGAATGATCAAAATGACAATGAGGATGAGAAATATTCGCTCATTCTTTTATAAGGCTTACAAAGCAACACCTAACAGCAAACCAAGTGAGGGTATTCCTAGAAGAACCATTGGCGCATACACCGTGAAGAGCAAAAATTAAAATATAGAAAGGAGGCAGGACAATGGCAGAAATATTAAGCAACATGAGAAATACTTTAATTTAATGCGAAAGAGAAATATTAAGTAAATGAACCTCAGGCCCCTGCCACAAGAATTTACTCGTGCAACCAGACTGGCAACAAGGTACCACCCATTTACAGTTAGATCAACCAAATGCAGCCGACAATTCTACTCCATCAGCTTCTTTTTTCTTACTTCCCGCCTGTGGAACTCCTTTTCATATACTTGCTTTCCTAACAGCTACAACCTCCAGGAATTCAAATGCAATGTCAATATCCATCTCTTATCCACTTGATAACAGTCATTTCGGCATCAACCCGTATATCATGTTCTTTTCCTTTCTCTTGACCTTCGCAACTGTCTTCACACCTGTGTGCCTATCTTTATCTTGCCCTTTCCCTGACACCTGTATAACTGGTTCGTCTTTCTCTTCACTCTCCTCCTGACTAAACATTTACTCTTATGTAGCCCCCTGCGCATCAGTTGCGGTACCATCTTGCTTGGGGATGAAATTATTAATATATATATATATATATATATATATATTTTAATCATTTCACCCCGAGCAAGGCGGAAACTCCACTGATGTGCAGGGGGCTACATAATTGTAAAAAGATTAATTAGAAAAGAGTGAGGAGTACAAACTAGTTAGAAAGGAACAATAGAAAGCTGAGAAAGCAGGTGCGATGACAGATACATAGGTGGAGAGAAAGGGAAGGTTATACAGGGGTGGAGCTAGAGTCCAGTGGTTAGTAGATGAGTATTGACTTTGCATTTAAATTTCTGGAGGTTGTAGCCGTCAGGAAAGCAAGAATACGGGAGCGAGTTCCACAGGCGGGAAGTGCGAGAGAAGAAGCTGCAGGAGTAGAATTGTCGTCTGCATTTGGCTAACCTGACTGTGAATGAGTGGGACCCAGTTGCCAGTCTGGTTGCACGAGTAAACACCTGTTGAGGAGGCATCAGTGACTTAAGCTCATCCGAGCAGAAGCCATGAAAGTATTTATAGAAGAGACAAAGGGAGGACACATTTCGACGATGGGGAAGTGACTGCAGTCGAGTCGCCAGATCAGTACCTATCACATTACAGACTCTCCTTTGGAGCTTGTCAAGAACACTGAGGAGAACGGCAGGGCCACCTGACTATAAATGGCAGCAGTACTCCATGCACGGACGGATGGTTGACTTGTATGTATGCAGGATGGATTCAGGTGGAAAAAACATCCTGGATCGACATAGTGACCCAACCTTCTTAGCAGTAGATTTTGCTATGGATTCAATATAGTGGTTTCATTTGAGGTCTGAGGACAGGGTAAGTCCGAGGAGGCGTAGTGTATTACTCTCCGGGAGAATCGCTTGGTCCATGCTTATGGGAGGCAGGATGACAGGGCTATGTCATAAATAACGATAGCTCTGATAACAATTATCTTGACTAAAAGAAATCAATAATTGTTCAAACAATTTTCAATACAGAAACTTACATCAAAAATTACTAAACGCTAATCAATCCTGTTATCTCGGAGTAAAGCTGTTATCTCGGATATAAAGCAGTTATAAAAATTACTATAAGAGAAAAAGAAATTGAATAAAGAATAGACTGCATTAGGGGCAGTTTTGTCAAATACTACAAGCAGCTACAAAACCAAGACAGTGACCTAAAATTTTGTACCATGCTCTTGAATAGCGTCGCCATATCAAGATCTTGTAAATGCTAAGAATGGCGCCAATTCCGTTCAGAAATATCTGCCGTCTACAATCGCATTTTAAAATCAATGATTAAAAATGGCTTGGAGTGAAAGAGTCAAACAGGTCTTATAAATGATCTTATTTCTTTGAACCTTGTGACCAAGCGCTACATAATCAAAACAAAAAGGGCAAAAAGACAAAAAGAAAGAGAAAAAAGAAGAGAAAAAGAAACCATAACTCATGTGCACTTTCAACAACAGCGATAGTTTAAAATGGACTGCGTATATAACTCGAAAAGATAACCATGACGAATTAAGAATTTGACGTTCTACACAACTTCAATCAAAAAATTTGGAAAGAAACTCTCATTAATACTGGAAAGAGCAATGAGAGTTACTGGACTTGTGAAACCCATTTTTCAGAAAAATCGTTTTTAGAGGAAAATTATGAATTGCAAATAAGAGTGGCTCTGGCTGTTCGATCAATGAATGCTGGATGTTTCTTTATAAGGAAACGGTTACTATTACTATAAGCATGTGTAATACACTTTTAAAATGACTAACAAAATTGCTCTACATTTCATATGCGTGATTTATTCTAGTTACAAAACTTACGACGTAAACTATAATTTTAATTTAGAAAGTCATCTATAGCCTAACTTCATAGCAATATTATTTACTGAAAGAATATATGATTACCTTTACTGTAAAAAGAATTACCGGTAACGTTCGTCTGGATCAGCTGATCTCTTACAAATAAATAAGTCGTAGCATAATTCTATCATTTATCGTCTGGAAACGACAAAAAAAAAAAACAAAAGGAAAAACTTCAACAAAAACAACAACAAAAAGACATGTACAGTATTCGATGAATGGATTGTCGTCTAAATTATGCAAAATAAAAATAACACTGACATCTTATTTTTACCAATGTTTCCCCAAAAAATCTTGAAATAATAAAGTATAAAATTATTCAATAAAATCGTCATTATTTGTCTATACTTCTGAGATGAGGTAGTATTTACAATATTTATATTATTTGGTAAGGTAAGGCTACAAGAAAATCACAAGGCCTAAACACGAGGAGGATAGAAAAATCAGACGTAGCTGACCATATATTGAGGGACAATTATTCAAAGGTCAACGGTGTGCATTATGCTACAAAATCGGCAAGCTGCTATCCTCCCGTTAAAAGTAATAATTTTCTTTCTAGGAGACAGACTACCACCTAAGAGAGCCTAGAATGCCGTGCAAATTAAGCTACAGCCGGTGGAGGATGGATTCATGGCTTTTACAATGAGAATGTGCGCAAATGAAATAAAAGAGAACCAACCGGAATTTAAAATCGGCGCGCCCATAAGAGACAATTCACATATCCATCCATTAGTTGTTGTTCTTTCTTTCTTTCTTTCTTTCTTTCTTTCTTTCTAGCTAGGAATTCCATGTTTTACATATCTATCTATCTATCTATCTATCTATCTATCTCGCTAGCTAAGAATTCTAGTTTTTCTTATCTATCTATCTATCTATCTATCTATCTATCTATCTATCTATCTATCTAAGCAACTAACTAATTTTGCCTTTGATAATCTGATACTCACATGTCAGATAGAGGGAATGAGAGAAGGGTAGCAATGCTTGACATACTTGTAGAGCTTGTGCAAATGGATGGCAGGGCGAAGTTTGGAAGGGTTAACAGGAGAAAAACCTATTAGAGACAGGGAGATGCGAAAAGCCATAATCGCCTACGGCCTGAAGGGACATGGTACATAGAAGACGAAGAATTTTTCTTTTAGACAGATACATTTATTAGCAGATCTTCACCTAATACTAAATAATATACATATATATGATAAAATATAGTTTTAAGGTATTTTTAAGGTGTGTGTGTGTGTGTGTGTGTGTGTGTTTTGTGTGTGTGTGTGTGTGTGTGTGTTTGTGCAACATTTGAACGTAAGTGTATTCTTGAATATGAATATTCTGGAGAATTGGCGAATTAAAAATGCAAAAAAGACAAACTTGAAGACGAACTGGGAAATCAGGGAAGAATATTTGAGTTGAATGGGAAATGCGTTCAGTATCAAATAAGTATGGAAAAAAGAAGCAATCATTTTGCACCAAGAAATGTGCGCTCAGAAGCAAGTGAAGGACGAGAAAGGAAAGAATAGTAATAAAAAAAAACAGGAAACAATCAATTTTGACACGTTATATAAAAACCGGAGAAAGTGAAAATAAGGTACCGCCCTTTCACTGCAAGTAGGTAGATAGATAGATAGATCGATCTATCTATCTATCTATCTATCTATCTATCTATCTATCTATCTATCTATCTATCTATCTATCTATCTATCTAACTAACTTTGTTAAAATCTATCTATCTATCTATGTATCTATGCATTTATCTATCTATCTATCTATCTATCTATCTATCTATCTATCTCAGCCTGTTTCTATCTATCTGTCTATCTAACTCAGCCTGTTTCTTTCTTTCTTTCTTTCTTTCTTTCTTTCTATCTATCTATCTATCTATCTATCTATCTATCTATCTATCTCTTTGTTAAAATCTATCTATCTATCTATCTATCTATCTATCTATCTATCTATCTATCTATAACTCAAGCATTTTTATCTATCTATCTATCTATCTATCTATCTATCTATCTATCTATCTATCTCAGTTTTTTTCTATCTATCTAGCTAGCTAGCTAGGTAGGTAGCTAGGTAGCTAGCTAGCTAGCTATTCATATCGATATATGTATATATTTTTACTTATGTATGTTCTGTCTATCTTTCCATGTCGGTTTAAGTCTATTCATCTGTCTGTCTGTCTGTTTCTCTCTCTCTCTTCTCTCTCTCTCTCTCTATCTATCGATGGATCGATATCTGTATTTATAATCTTGTAATCCCTCGTTCTGGTTATCTACAAGGTTCGACGGGTTAATTGTTGCCATTTTATGTCATTCATTTCGCGCTTTAGCGTTATTTTGCTTTTGATGTAAACTTTCGTGTTGTCTGGCATCCTGTGGTTATATGAATAGAGTTCTAACGTCACCATCACTAGTAATTACTATAAACACCGTCATCACAATTAAATTCATCTAACTCCATCTGAATCCTCTGCACAGTCTTTAGATTGACTGTCAAACACTTTGAAAGCACGACCTAACATACTTAATGTTCGTATTGAAGCTTCCGGTGCAAATGCCAAACAGTACAGCATGCCGTTTCCAAAGTTTTATGTGATTGAATTGTGTTATAGTGGTCATTTTTTTGTAACAGACTGTGCCCAACTGCCTCTACTCTACTGCCTCTACTCGACAAAATGAAAAAGAAATAACACGCATGCAAAGTGACAATTTACTCATCGCACCCTACATACATGCATCTATATATTTGTAATTTTCCAAACACGTCTTTAATCCCAATACCTTACCAGTTATCTTCTTCAAAACGTAGTGTGTATCGAAGTAGAAAGGCATGTGTTAGTGCTTAGCGCACTTGGATTTTTGGAACATTTAAGTATATTTACCCTACTCCCCCACTGGAGCGAGATGTGACACAAGGTCAAGGTTTAATGTAGGGATTCCAGACGCGTACAAGCGGTCCAGGCACAAAAATTGCCGTGTCTTCGCAACCGCTGGTCGGGATGGCCCCGTTGACGAGCACCGGTTCACCCGTTCTGTGCAATGGTTTGGTGCGGCCTCGGGACACTGTTCTCCGGGACCGGGCATCTCACTGTATAATTTTTTTTCTCAATTGCATGTCTGCTTCAGACAAAGATACAACTGAGCCACCCTCTGTCTTCGAGGACAGAGACGCAACTGAGAGATTATTTGGATCCCCACCCACCGCAAAAAGTGGCAGAGCATGGACCAGACATGTTAGCAAAGACGACAAGGAGAGGATGGAAACGTAAAAGAAACTTATACTTAACCTCAGGAAGACACAGCTGCAGTTACTTGGACATGTAATGAGGCTTAGAGAATCTGATACTCACAGGTAAGATAGAATAAAAGAGAGTCAGGAGAAAGCAAGGCGTAACATACCTGATAGGCTTGTGCAAATGGATAGTAGAGTGGCGTTTTGAAGGGGTAACAGGAGAAAGTCTTCAATCAATCGCACCCATAATATTCGGTCTGGCTGCACCATGGTTCGCACTCTCTCCACATTTGTGCTATGGTGCCTTCCTACGAGGAATGGACTCTTCTTTTTGATCGAACTCACTATTAAGCTGTAATAGGTTCTAGCGAGACAAGCTTGATGCATAGGCGGGCACACAAGAGAAGAGTGAAAATCCAAGCAGGAGGAGAGCGAAGAGAAAGGAACCGGTGACGAGAGAAGGAATGGAATCAAGTAGATAAAAGATGGGAATTGACATTGCATTTAAATTCTAGGTTTCGAAACATCGGTTCCGGAAATAACTTATTTACAAATGAAAAATATTCAAATTTCAATATAATTGTATTGAACACTTTTCAATCCAACCTTGTACCGGTCTGATTTAATTATGACCAAAAACTAACCTAATTATATATATATATATATATATATATATATATATACACACACACACACACACACATATATATATATATATATATATATATATATATATAGTAATGGAGTAATCAAAGCCAACTATTGAATCAGAGGAATGAATTAAGTCTAACTCAATTAGCTACTATGATTTCATTGTTTCATTGATCTCTAATTCTTCTAGAGCCGAAAACCCAAAATTAATGTCTCAAGGTTAATATTCAGGGTTTATTTTTTACATATAAAATCTCTTTAAAACAAAATATTATACCCTCCCCTGACTCTTATTTCGTGCCCTTTGTATGACCGAAACTTCACTTTGTATGTCCGCAAAACTTGTCGGCTTGACAATTAGCATTTTTGCCTTAACAAATGCATCCCCATGTAAGGTTATTCAAAATTTATTGTTTATATATATATATATATATAGTGTATCTAGTCAGCAGATAATTTTCTAAACATATACTGTTAAATATAACAGACAATGAATGTCTATTATGTTTACTCATGAGCCATTCTAAACATCGTATTTTGGCTTTGAAAGTTGTCCAACATTTGGATTTTTTTTATGATGATGGTTCTAAGCTTTCGGCTCACATGAGCCATCTTCAGAGAAGTTACAGGGACATTAATATAAAGACACCCACCATCAAAGATGATTTTATCTTGTTTTGAGATAAAACATTGCTAAGCAACTTAACAGTCACCGAACAGCCGACGCTGTTCGTAAATTTTTAATGCGAATCTATGACGTCGCATCGCGTGAGAGACCAAAATGTTAATAAAACCATATGTCTAGAAACAATGCAATGTGTTATGACCAGATTCAAATGTGATTTTACTAAGTGTGGATTGTTTTGATTTAATGTATATATATATATATATATATACACAAAAATCTAGAGTGAGCCAAAAACTACCGCGGTTTCATACTACGGATCGTCAGGACAAAGGCTCTTTGTCCTGACGATCCGTAGTGTGAAACCGCGGTAGGTTTTGGCTCACTCTAGATTTTTGTGTGTTTTTGCTCTACTATTGTATCTTTTCTTTCGTACTTTGTATTGAGCACTTTTTCTTGTGTTTGGTTCCGTTTGGGTTTTTTCTTTACTGCGGAGTATTGAATGTTTTGTTCTTGTTCCGCGGGTTTCTTTTTTTCTCCCCATTTATCTGACGTCTTAGTACACCGGATTGTAACGGATTTAGGTTCTGTTTGTTAATGGGTTTTTCGGAGGTTTATTTTAGTATAAATTTACGGCCTGCATACTTACAGAGTCTATGTAGTTATTATTAATATATATATATATATATTTTAAACAAGTTGTGTTAAACGATAGAGACAATATAGTCTTATATATTTGCCTTTGAATTTTTTCATATTTTCTGATTAGACTTTTTATTTCCGAATTATATTTTTATAAAAATTGTCCAAAGGTTGTCCTAGTATTTACGAACGTCATCATTCATCATCAGGGACTATGTTACAGTTTTAAAAAAACAAATACTGCCTTGTAGCAGGAAAAGTGTTACAACATTTTAAAAGAAAATAAATAAACTTTATGAATATTTTTTAATTCAAAGGCAGTAATAATGTAAGCAACATGCACAAGATATGTGCTTCCGTTCTATGATGCTAAAAACATTATTTTCAAGACGCGACATATAAAAGTTGCTAAACGTTGGACGTAGGACAGAGCCCATAGATACTCCATCAATCTGTAAATAAATGTTATTGAGGTTATCGTAGAAAGGAACATGGGTGGTACATATTAAAAGGATTTTTGGGGTATTTTAGGAATCATTTTAAGAGGTTGCATAAGAGGATTATTATATCTGAAATTAATAATTATATCTATAGTTTCAACAACGGGTACATTAGTAAATAGATTTTCCACTTCAAGGGAAGCTATTATTCCATTATTAGGCTTTCGATAGCGTAAGATTTTTATTAATTCGTGAGTAGAGTTAATGTTATATTTATTAGATATATATAGTGTAATTAATTTATTGATAATTTTTGTTAATTAATAAATAAGAGAAGTTGTGAAATAAAAGGACGAAGAGGGGCATTAATGGTACCATATAGGTAGCCAGGTTTATAGTCTCCAATAATTTTAGGCTATCACTTTGAGCGTTGTTAGCTGTTATGAATTTGTTAATTTTCTTTTTTAGTTGGTTAGTGGGGTTATTAGTTAGTTTTTTAAATTTAGTATGGTCATTGAGAATATTTTGTAATTTGCTATAATAGTCAATATTGTCAATTACAACAAGTATGTTAGTTTTGTCAGCTTTTCTAATGATAATGTCAGAGTGGTTTTTTAATTGTATAGCAGCGATTTTTAGTCTGTAGGTCATAAGAGATGAGGAAGTACGTTGAAGGTTACATCGATTCTTCAATGCTTCGGATTTGCTTTTTTTAAAAATTATTTCACCCCAAGCAAGGCACTCCACTGCCACAATTGTGCATGGGGTTACATAGGGGAAAGTGATGAGAAAGAGTGGTTAGATATAGGAAATGTCAGAAGGAGGGTGATAGACAGGTAAGGATACCGAGGATGAGTTTTGGGTAGATTGGAAGAGTGTTTGAGAGGATGGATGCGAGTTAGTTTGTTAGGAGGTGTCTATTGACCTTACATTTAAAGTCCTGGAGATTGTAGCTGTCGGGGAAGCAAGTATATGGAAGGGAATTCCACAGGCTGGAAGTGCAAGAAAAAAAGCTGTTGGAGTAGAAATTGCGGTTACATCGTATCTGTTTCACTGTAAAAGGGTGGGACCTAGTTGCTAATCTAGTATCTCGTGCAAATTCGTACCAGTGATTTAAATTCATCAAAGTAGAAGCCGTGAAAGTATTTATAGTAGAGGTACAGAGAAACCACGTCACGCCGGTGAGAGAGTGACTGCAGCCGGTCTGTCAAGTCGGTATCGATCATATTACAGATTCTCTGTTGTATTTTGTCAAGAACCCCGAGGAGAATAGCAGGGGCACCCGACCAGATGTGGCAGCAGTATTCAGTACACGGGTGGATGGTAGATTTATATATGTGTAGGATAGATTCAGACGGGAAAAACTTCCGGGCCCTGCATAGAAAACCGACTTTCATAGCAGCGGATTGAGCAATGGATTCGATATAGTCATTCCACTTGAGGTCCACTGAGAGTGTGAGCCCAAGGAGGCGTAGAATTTTTACTCTCTAGGAAGCAAGCCTGTTCCATGCTAATGGGAGGTAGAAGCGATTGTTTATGATGGTTAATTGATAGCAGCTTCGTTTTGGAAGCATTAAAATTGACGAGCCATTTCTTACCTCAGTCCACTCCGAACTGGAGGTCCTTCTCATGCTCGGCGGCGAGGTTGGCTTTGTTGCCCACACCAGAGGCGAGAGTAAACTGTGGTGTCATCGGCGTACATGCCTACTTGGGATCTTATGGCATTGGGGAGACCATTAATGTAGATCAGAAAGAGCGTAGGACCTAGGATAGAGGCTTGAAGGTCACCCGCGTTTGTATGGTAGTTTGGGGGGGCATGTCCGTTTAATACCACCAACAATGTGTGGTTAGAGAGGAATGACTGGATTAGGTCAAACAAATGTCCAGTTATACAATAGCTCCGCAGTTTGCGTAGGAGGCCAGCATGACAGACTCTGTCAAACGCTTTGGATATATCTAAGGCAACGGTTCGAGCTTCGTCATTCTTGTCGAGAGCCTGGAATATATACTCGGTGATGGTCGTTAGCATATCAGCAGTAGACCTGGTGAAGCGGTAATCATACTGTTTGTCCGAGAGGAGCCAGTGGGCTGTGAGATGCTGAACTACCTCGGCGTTGATAATGGTTTCAAACACTTTGCCAAAGATCGGAAGAAGACTAATAGGGCGGTAATTTGCGGGGTCCGAGGGTTCTCCAGTATTCTTAAATATAAGAACTAGAGAGGAAGACTTCCAACAGGCAGGAAAGCAGGAAGCAGATAGGCAGAAGTTGTAGAGCTTAGAGAGGATAGAAGAGAGTTCAGGGGAACATTTCTTCAAAACTATGATTGAGATTCCGTCCCCTCTGCTCGTTTTTTGAGGGTCAAGTTTTGAGATTATGTTAAAGAACAGCGAGGGTGTAATGTGGACGTCATTCAGTTGAGTCTCAGTTCTAGGTGGGAAGTCGGGTGTAGGTATTCCAGACGAATCCACTCTCGAATTGGTATAGAATTTGCGAATAAATTCTTAATAAATCTTGTAATTCAGAGGTGGTAGATGCTATATTTTTATGTTGTAAATTTAAAATGTCTTGATACAGCATCTCAATTTATGTTTTTTTGAAAATCTTGTCGTACGATTTCATAATATTGAATTATATCTTGTGATGGTCATACTCTGTAACAAGACTCAAGCCAATACATATATATATATATATATATATATATATATATATATATATATATATAATATTGTGGCGCATTTCGTGTATCTGCTTTTTGAAAGCTTCAGAAGATTTTAATAGAGATATTCTTCCGACAAAAAGGTCAGCAGATGCGATTATGTTATCTAAACACTTTATCAGTTTTCATTGGGAATTTCTAATAGCAACTTATTTACGAGCGATTCAAATATGTTTTTATGATCAATACGAAATGTAATCGATATATTGGTTGGCAATAGTGTTTTTTTTTTAAAAAAAAAGCACTTTTCCTCATCATACATTGAAAAAATTTTTCTCTAAAAACCAAGATAAGAGCAACGTTTTCTGAAATTCGTCAACAATATTGGATGGAAACAGAAACGCTTATATTTATCAAGTTCCTGGTCTTTGTGAAGAATTTCTTTTGTTGCGTTTTCCCTAAATCCTAACCGGAACGATAGTAGGTTCTGTAATCAGGCGATCAATCAATAAAGCAATCAATAAGTGTTAATCAATAATCAGAGAATGGGACAAGACAATCGATTCGCTTAGGTTAATTCTTCAATCAGAAGATCAAACGCGAAACCTACCACATGATGAAATAATTTATAAGTTGAACGATTATTCTATTTATTAATAAAATAGATATCAGTTAACCGAAGAAAATAAAATTGTATATATATATATATATATATATTTTTAATCATTTCACTCCGAGCAAGGCGGAAACGCCACTGATGTGTAGGGGGCTACATAAATGTAAAAAGATTAATTAGAAAAGAGTGAGGAGTACAAACTAGTTAGAAAGGAACAATAGAAAGCTGAGAAAGCAGGTGCGATGACAGATACATAGGTGGAGAGAAAGGGAAGGTTATACAGGGGTGGGAAGAGAGCTAGAGTCTAGTGGTTAGTAGATGAGTATTGACTTTGCATTTAAATTTCTGGAGGTTGTAGCCGTCAGGAAAGCAAGAATACGGGAGCGAGTTCCACAGGCGGGAAGTGCGAGAGAGAAAGATGCAGGAGTAGAATTGTCGTCTGCATTTGGCTAACCTGACTGTGAATGGGTGGGACCCAGTTGCCAGTCTGGTTGCACGAGTAAACACCTGTTGAGGAGGCATCAGTGACTTAAGTTCGTCTGAGCAGAAGCCATGAAAGTATGTATAGAACAGACAAAGGGAGGCCACATTTCGACGGTGGGGAAGTGGCTGCAGTCGAGCCGCCAGATCAGTACCTATCACATTACAGACTCTCCTTTGAGAGGAGAACGGCAGGGGCACCTGACCATAAATGGCAGCAGTACTCCATGCATGGACGGATGGTTGACTTGTATATATGCAGGATGGATTCAGGTGGAGAAAACATCCTGGATTGATATAGTGACCCAACCTTCTTAGCAGTAGAATTTGCTATGGATTCAATATAGTGGTTTCATTTGAGGTCTGAGGACAGGGTAAGTCCGAGGAGGCTTTTTTGACAAAAATAAACTCTTAATAAAATTAACACTTAACAACAGCATCAGATTTTGTTTTCGTCAATAAAAACACCAGAAGATGAAACTCGTCGACTATAATAAGTTTGCTTTGTTTTTCTTTTTTCACATATGTCTTTCTTTTTGACTTACATACAAATCGAAACAAATTCGTAAGGTCAAATTTCTCATCCATAATGCCATCAACACTGTAGTCGTGTCATTCAAAACAAAGATTTAGCGCCTGATCCACTTTTTAGAAAGCTGCTCGTAGGTTTACATAGAAAACAGGTCAGATTAAGTATCACATAATTTATTTAATACAGAATAAATTCTATTCACCATAAATACCGCGAAATGTTTTGTTTCAGATTACATACATACATACATACATGCATATATATATATATAATTCCAGGTGAAGAGGACTCATGGTTTTTTTTTATTTTGAGTGCTCTAGCATTTATGTTATTATAAACAGTGCTCAATATAATGAGTCTTATTGAGCTTTATATAATTATATAGTTATGTATCAATTGTATACCACGGACGTAACAAATTGGTTTTATAATATAAAAGAAAAAAAAAACAACTGCTCTTTTATCCAATTTGATATCGAGGAATACTATCCATGGACATCAAAAGAACTATTTGTTACAACCCTGGATGGATTCAGGTGGACAAAACATCCTGGATTGCTATAAACAATCCTTCTTTTATGCATGTTTTGTTGAATTTACGTTAAATTTTTCTGTGGGAGCTAGCATTGAAAATGAAGAGAAAACTGCACGTAATAAAAATATTGACTTTATGTGAGCCATAATTCCGGAGGTTCTTTGAAATTTCCAAAATCTTCTTGGAATTTTGTGTTGAGAATCAGACATTATCACCAGGATCATATCCATGAACGAGAGTAATTGTAGGTTGTAGTTGTAGCTATCTGCGCAGCTTAAAACTTAATATATATATATATATATATATATATATGTGTGTGTGTGTGTGTGTGTGTGTGTGCATATATACATATATGTGTGTATGTATATATGTGTGTATATATATATGTGTATGTATATATATATGTGTATATATATGTGTATATATATGTATATATGTGTGCATATATATGTGTGTGTATGTATATATGTATTATATATATGTGCATGTATATATCTGTGTGTATATATATGTGTGTGCGTGTTTGTATGCATATATGTGTGTGCATATATATATATATACCACTTCTGCCATTTATGCATAACACTTCAGAAATGAATTGAGTTCTTTCGGTGACTGGCGGTCTATACATCTCTTATATATAGAACGCTAAAATTATCTGATAAACGCCAGAAATTTATATAGCATTGTCCAAAACAAGACCACTAATAAAGAATGCAACTGCAGTGACAAAAATAAATGCCCACTTCAAGGACTTTGTAATAAAAAAGTAGTCATTTACAAAGCAAATGTACATGACTTAAATGGTTAAAACAAAATATATTTGGGACCAACCAAAGACACCTGTAAGACCAGGTGGTTCAATCACAAGTCTACATTGAAAATAGAAAACTTAAAAAATTGTACAAATTTGGCTAGGTACGTGTGGAAATTGAAATTAAAATATGAGAGAGACCCAGACATAACGTGGAGTATCGTATAAACAGCCAAGACTAACAACGGTGACAAAATATGTAGACTGCGTCAGGAAGAAAAGTTAGCGATAATGCTATTCCCAAACAAAAATTATTGAATGAAAGTACAGAAATTATGAATTAGTGTAACCATACCATAAATTACTTATTTGGTTCAGACAACCATGGATGTAAACGTTATAATTTCTTGGAATTTTAAGAATTGCGTGTTCAAAAATTCCCTGTTACGTGACGTTCCAGAAAAATCCGTTACATGAGCGTTCTTAACAAATTAATACCGGTAAAATCAGTTATTGCAAATCGCCTGAAGACACCACATAGTAGAAACCTAGGTCGTGTAATAACTCGTTTACAAATGAAGAATATATATATATATATATATATATATATATATTGTTTTTGTTTTTCTTTAATCCGAAGTGGAAGAGTAGGAAGGTAAATTCCAAGAACCTGATCCTAATTAATATTTAAAAAAATTTAATATTATACACACACATATATATATATATATATATATATTTGGGCAGCAATCTTACATTTAAAAACTACCAACAAGGAAGAATTTATTAATTTTTTGATTTAATTTTTACAGCATTCTTACGTGTTTTCATTTTGCTGTAAATAAGGAATCTAAAAATGTTCTATAATTTTCGACTTTCCAAGCGCTTTTATTCTCTTCACTGGCCATTTTCAAGGTTGCTATTTTGACGATGTTGTTATTATGTTGTCCTGTAAAGTAATATTTCGCATTTTAGCGTTTTTTTAGGAGAGTTTTTAAAGCTATCACGTGATGCGCGCGGCTGGGCATTTCGTAAACGTTTCCTTTTTTCTTTTAAACTTTGAAAACTCTATTTCCACTGTTAAATAATATAAGGTTGGGGGTAGGAAGAAATTGCTTGATATATAGTGCCTATCTTAACTTTATATAGGATTGAGTTCAGGGTTTTGTGGGGGGGGGGGTATCAAATTCCGAAGCCTTCCTACCTCTTCCTGTTTAGTTAAATAATTCTTACAAAGGTTTGAAGTGTGTTTAGGGTCGTTGTCTTCTTGATAGATAAATCCTTGTTCTATTAAGCGTATTCCAGATGGGACACCAAGGCGGATAAGAATCTGGTAATACATTTTTTTATCCATCTTTCCATCAATTTTCTTCAGGTCTCCAACTCCCTCGCCACTGAAGCATCCCCAAACAAGAATATTTCACCCCCATGCTTCATTGTTGACAATGCATTTTGCAAGGTATCTTTCATTTGATCTCCGTCTAACATACTGTCTCCTTTTAGAGCCAAAAAGTTCAAACTTTGAAAACTCTATTTTCACTGTTAAATAATATAAGGTTAGGGGTAGGAAGAAATTGCTTGATATATAATGCCTATTTTAATTATATATATATTTTAATCCTAATTTGGGCAGCAGCCTTTCTTTAAAGAAAACAACCATTTTCTTGCCTGACCGCTTCACTGCTGAACTAGTTAGATGCAAACGCCACTTCTATTGTAACAGCTTTTTCTCCTGAGAAAGTTTCCTCAGATTTATTACTTACCTGATAACTACAATATTCAAATGAGCACGAACGAGAGACGCTGCGAATTTAAATAATTATTTTAGTTATTTTTATGTACAATTTTTTAAAAATATATTATATAAAAGCTGATTTAATTTAGATTCTTCTCACAATTCTTGGCAAATCTCCTGTGACCACAATGTGGTATATTCAATAACAAAGTTGATACGAAGAAAAGAATCTAAATGAAACCGGATATATGCCCAAGACACACATATAAAAGAAAATTATTTTAAAAATTTTCAGTGTTTCTCTTTCGAGCGCATATGTAATCGCATTAACGTAAACTTTAACATAGTCCGTTGAAGTTCTAACGGACGAAACGCATCACACAAAATCTTTCCAGCTTTAAAATAAATAAATTTTAGATAAATAACATTATTATATAACTTTATTTTAAATAAATAATTTACCCAAGTTAAATGACTTTGTGTCGCATCTACCTCGGGCTTAGGCCTAGTAGGGAGGCCGTAAATAATTCGGAGTAACATAGATATTCTGAGGAAATCGACTTCGTGCGTCGATCGTTCACTTTGTAGGACGTTCCCCTTTCGGGCGGCGAGGAACCCAGACGAGGCTCCGCCGAAGGACAGTCTCGTCTGAGGAAAAGCATATATGCTCGAGCTTTAATGAGCCACATAACAAAACTCATCATCTGGCTTCTGATGAATAAAGCGCGCAGCATAATCGGCCCAGATATAGGACATGATCCAGTTGGCTTCGCTAAAAATACCGAAACGAAGAATACGATATTTATGTTCAGAATTCTATCTGAATGAGCAATACAAATGCAGAAGGATTTTTACCTTTGTTTTATAGACTAAGCAAAGGCATTCGACAAAGTACGACAAAAATACTTGATAAAGATAGTCGACAACCTCTGCATTTTCGGAAAAAATCTTTAGGATAATCAAGAATCTATATTGGCAGCAACCGCTTATGTACGTATAGGAATTGAACTCAGCAGATATGCAAAAATAGAAAGGGGTGTAAGACAAGGATATGTTTTCTCACCGGATCTTATCATCCTGCACAGCGAAACAATTATGAGAGAAATAAAAGACTTGCCGGGATTCGTAATTGGCGGCCACAATCTCAACAATATCAGATACGCGGGTGACACGGAGGTGACAGCAGACACGGAAAGGAAAATGCAGGACCTTCTACAAAAGGTAGCAACAGAAAGCGAAAAGAAAAGATAAAATAAAACAAGTAGAATTTCAAATATCTGTGAAGTGTTTTGACAGAGGATAGAAAGTGCGCCATGGAGATCCGAAGATGCATTGGCCTGGCCAAAGAAGCGAACCAGAGTACTGAGAGACAGGAAAATCTCATTAGAAACAAAGAAAAGAGTGCTTGATTGCTATGTGATATCTGTCCTTCTGTATGGAAGTGAATGGTGGACGATCTCATCAAGGATGAAGGAGAGGCCTGAGGCAGTAGTTTTACAGAAAGATGCTGAGGATTCCATGGACGGATCACGTGTGCAGCGATGGAAAGGATGCAAACGAGAAGGAAACTAATACTAAATATCAGTAAGAAACAAATGATGTCCCTGAGAATTACGAAATGGTCCTGGAGAATTTAATACTCACAGGTCGGATAGAAGAAAGAGAGACTGGGGATACAACTACATACATACATATATGTGATACAGCGAAACAGATCTGTCTGCGGATGACTATTTTACGCTCTCACACCCTGATTGAGCACTCTGGAAGAATGGTAGACTATGAAAAACAGTAGCTACGCTGGCATGTACACATCGCTCATTCCGTAATGAATTAGAGCACTCTGGCTATTGGGCGTGTATAATGATAATGTATACGCTAAAATGTACGCCTTCTTCTACCGAGGGCCCATAGCCCAGAGGTAGAATCGCCGACTGACGCCAATTCGGTCGGGTTTCAATCCTGGGTTAAAAGCAATCGGAGTCTAACCGTACTGATGAACTGTGATACAGCGAAACAGATCTGTCTGCGGATGACTGTATATATATATATATATATATATATATATATATAGGAAAGAATATTAATAAAAAGTTTTGAATTTAAAAACGTACTTTTTTAAACAGTATTTGTTTATTTTTATTGTATTTTTATATTTCAGACCGTCCTCGGTCCTTCATCAGAAACAAGTGATTTTTAAATTAGAATTGGAAACGTATTTTACGAAAGCGTCCGAATACTTTTTTGTTTACATCACGTGGTGTCGATAAACCAATCAGCATGCGGCACGTCCGTTTGTTTATTTTCGGTAAACCAATCAACACGCGGCACGTCCGTGGTTCTTTGTTTTTCCATTCGGACATGAAAAAATATATAAAAAACTTAATAATACATTGTCTCTCATTTTTAATATATATAAATATATACATATGTGCGTGTGTGTGTGTATGTGTTAATGTGTGTCTGTGTGTGGAAATGATAGAGATTTAAAGAAGGCACGACCTTTGTATTTTTGAATTATAACACAAAGCAAAGCAGTATTGGTAATTAAGACCCAACCAATATATATATATATATATATAGTAGTGTTAATTTGATTTGAAAGACTGTTTCAATCCAATATCAGTGGTTTAATAGTCGAGATGCCATGTCAGCATCGGTTACATTTCGGTTGCATATATTCTTTGCATTTTATCAAGAACCTCAAAATGAATACCAGGATATCCTATTGAAACGGTTTTCAATGCATGGACCAATGGTAGATTTATAAATGTGCAAGACGGATTCTGATGAAGAAAACTTTCTGGCCCAAAGCAGCGCTGGGCCTAGTATATAACCTTTAACTAATCCTACGTTCGTGCAAAAGGATTTGTAAATTTGCCCGTTTAAAAAGATTTCCCTTTCAAAATTTAGTCGAATCAAACAAAATAAATCAAGCAGTCATCCAGATATCGTAGACCTGGAACTTGTGAAGAAAGCTAGCGTGTCTAACATTGCGAAACATTTTCGATATATATATATATATATATATATGGATATATGAATACCAGGATATCCTATTGAAACTATTTTCAATGTATGGACGAATGGTAGATTTATAAATGTGCAAGACGGATTCTGATTAAGAAATTTTTCTGGCCCAAAGCGGCGCTGAACCTAGTACATAACCTTTAGGTAGTCCTACGTAAAGTCCTGCGTAAAATAAAATTAAGAAAGCAATACTTCTTTAGTCAGTTGGTTTGACAGGACACGCCGAAGAAGATAAAGCAACGTCTGTCTCCCATGTCAACTGAGCTACAACTGTGCGCTATCGCGTGTTACACGCCCTCACTAAGGAGCAAAAGAAAAAAAAACTGTGGTAACAAAACACTGCATGTGACTAACACAGAATTAATATCGTCTGGCATTTATATTTTTTATGATTATGAGTTTCTTTTTTTTAATAATTAGGATATCGGGGCATCTTAAAATTGTTTCAATTTTTTTTTATCCTGTAAATACTGTGGGCTGTAAATTATGACTGATCATGAACACAATCTGATAATCATTCCGAATTTTAGTTGTTGTTCTAGTAATAACAGACATTTATGCGATCGTATTTGCTAGCAGATCTAAACTTATTTATAAATGGAACTTTGTGTGTGTGTGTGTGTGTGTGTGTGTGTGTGTGTGTGTGTGTGTGTGTGTGTGTGTGTCCATTACCTATAGACTCCGAAACGGTTGAACTGATTTCCTTGAAAATTGACACAGTTGTACTATAAGCGGTTGCGAGTGTTCTTAGCTAGGTTTTGTATCGGGGTACCCAAGATAAATATCGAAAATCGATAATCGAACAAATCGGGTTATAGAAGGAGTGGTCCGAGTTTAATCAAATTTGATAGACAATTTGATAGAGAAAGACATAAGAAAGGATATTCAAAAGTTTCAAGGTTGCAGTTCTTACAATAGTGCAGAAAATCGATAATATAGATGGACAGCTAAAAGCACGTTCATTCTGAGGTTTTCTCTGCCATTCTGATGATGATATTATAGTCTCGAAATATCATAATAAACAGGTCATACAAACACCACCCGACCTTCCTTCATTTCATTCAACGCATTGTGACAGCCTTCAAGACATAACACACACACACACACACACACACACACACACACACACACACACACACACATATATATATATATATATATATATATATATAAAAGGCAAGATGTTTGTGTGCGTGTGTGTGTCTGTTTATCTGCCTGTATGTCTTTTTATTTCAGCCCTTTTATTTTAGTTTTTGCTTCGGCTTTGGGTCTAAGTAGGTATAATTGTACTTCTTAGTCTCAGCCAAGATACCATGTACTCAGAGGACTTATTTAGCCTTAAAAATTCAGTTTACGACGAAAAAGCTTATTTTATATCGATACCAGGAAATCAAAATTTGACTTACATCCATTCATTTTTCTTTCAGTCTACGGTTTTGCTTTAACTCTTGCTTTTTAGTCTTTCGTGCCAACGTCCAAAGAGTCGGAGTTCCAGGACCATGGATTAGTTTTAAGGCTTTCAGTACATCCGAGCAACGCCGGGGTATACTGCTAGTTTACAATAAACACGATAATGTTATTATCTACCGGGCATAAAAAATGTTTTACCTCAATTTTTTTTAAAGCTTTTATAAATTTCACCCAAAGGGAATACTGACTGATTCATGAATGCCGATTGTTTCCTTGTAGATACGGTTTAACATGATATAGAGGAAAGTTGTGACGCGGTCGTATACCGGAGCCTTCGTGGCCTGTTGTCGCTTTTATCAGGATTGATCCTGGGCCGAGAACAAGCCCTCAGCTCCCACTCGTCGGTCGTTGATAGCGTTGACACAGCAGCTGGTCTTTGAGTTGACCTCTTCAACTTTTATTTCTCTTATCTACGTTGCGATTTTTGATCTTAAGAGAGTTAAGCTGAATTATCACTGGGGTATCGCAGCCAAGCTAAGCCAAGTTGGATACGCGCGCACAATTGTGGAAATAAAACGGCACCAATTTTGGAAATAAAATGATTGACGCCTGCATAAACTGTAGATGGTATATATATATATATATATATATATATATATATATATATATATATATATATAATCATGTCGCCCCAATCAAGGCATTTTACTGCCGCTGTTGTGCAGGGGGTTACATAGAAGGAATGCTGAGGAGTGAGAGGTTGCAGGGGTTGGAGGAAGCGAGTAGGAGATTGAAAAGACCGATGAGAATGGCGTAGACGAGGAGGAATTTTATGAAGAGTGAGAGGTTGCAGGGGGTGTCAGAATTGTTTGCTTCTGATTCTTAAGTTGGCGGGGTTGTTTTGTTTTGTGGCATATCAACCTCGGCGGGTCATTTATTGCCAACTAAATTTTATTTACTTATTTATTGCTGGTAATACCTTTCAACAATTTATTGTTTTTTATATAAGTTTTGTGTCTAGTAATACATTTTTCTTTTCGAGTATCAAGATTCATTGGGATTTGTTTTTAAGGGCAGGGTCCCCAAGTCCTACCCTGTTATTTAACCCATAACTGGAGGAAAGAGACAGATTAATACCTTTCCCAAGGGTACCAGTGCTTAAGTGAATGCAGGGCATTTAACTGGAATTCGAACTCAGCTCACCGATTTGTCTTTCCGAGCCGACATCCACTGCACCACAACGCACAACCGTCACTAAACGCTTACAGCGCCTGGTATTCCCAAGCGGTCATCCATCTGAGTACTGACCAGGCTCAACATCTTAACTTCGACGATCGAACGAGAACCAGTTTATTCAACGTGATATGGCCGTAAGCTGATTCTTAAGTAAATTAAGTCCTATGTTTGACATTGATTAGTTTACCTATATTCTCTTTGATAATTCACTCTTCACATGCAGCATGCTTTCCAAGTAGAGATTACGGAATATATTCTCAATTGCTGTCTTGATTACATCATTAACCAGCTTAACTAGTGTACCTAACCGTAATTATTACTTATTTGTGGCGGCATTCATCCTGGGAGGGTTGAAGTGACTTCCTCCTGAGATGTTACACGAGACCCTTTTGGCTCCACGAGTGGTCCCCGTACTAGGCTGCCAATTCTTACTGCGGTAGATTGGTTGCCAACCGAGGCTATATATCCCAGTCTGTCGTGCTATTTACCCGTAGCTAGGGCTAGAAGTGATGTATTCATACGTTTCTTTAGAAAGTGAATATAATGAATTCGATTGGAATTCGAACTCGGCTCTCTCAGTCCGAGTCGCTGTTCATTATTCCACCATGCCTCCAGCCGCAGAGTATTATTTTTTCCTGAACACAATCCGCTTTCCATCATTACCCGACCATAAAGCATTATTTATTAGTAATTGTCTTGCAAGAAAATTTCCAAACCATATTTGACACGTTTGATCCTTCGCATCACCTCCTTCATAGAAAGGACATTCTTTACTTTTTTGAGTTTAATCTATTAAGCCTTTCAGTTCTGAGTGAATGGCTGAGAAGTAACGAAATATAATTTAAACTTAAAAGTGGAAGATGAGAACTAAGATTTGAATTTCATAATTTTAGAGTAAAAATTTAATTGTGCGACTTTCGACATTTTGTGGTTTGAACATCAGGATGAAAGGAATTTTCGGTGTTCAGAAATTCAAAGGAGGTTTCTAATAGAAATTATATTAAATATTCGACATTTTGCCACGGTATGATAAACAATATCTTGCTCGATTGAATCGAGACTTTTGAAGAGCAAGAAAAAACAAATTTTCATTGATAGTCAATAATGTTAATGGAATTGGCTTTTTAAGAGCGGCCATATTTTGCGGTGGATAGATATAAACAACAGAAAACGAGAAGAAAACTAATACTAAATATCAGGAAGAGACAAATGAGGTCCCTGGGAATTAGGAAAGGGTACTGGAGAATTTAATACTCACAGGTCGGATAGCAGAAAGAGAGACAAGGGATACAACTATATACATACATATATGTGATACAGCGAAACAGATCTGTCTGCAGATGACTATTTACGTTCTCACACCCTCTCGAAGAATGGTAGACTATGAAAAACAGTAGCTACGCTGGCATGTACGCATCGCTCATTCCTTAATGAATTAGAGCACTCTGGCTATTGGGCGTGTATAATGATAATGTATACGATAAAAGTCTGCCTTCTTCTACCGAGGGCCCATAGCCCAGAGGTAGAATCAGCGACTGACAACAATTCGGTCGGGTTTCAATCCTGGATTAAAAGCAATCGGAGTCTAACCGTACTGATGGGCTGTGATACAGCTAAACAGATTTGTCTACGGATCACTATATATATATATATATATATATATATATATATATATGTTGTATATATGGGTAACAATCACACAGGTTTCATTAAAAATGAGAGACTTGGTATTATAATTAGGTTTTTATATAACTTTTCATAAAAAGACATGAAAAAATATATAAAAAACATAATAATACATTGTCTCTCATTTTTAATATATATAAATATATACATATGTGCGTGTGTGTGTGTATGTGTTAATGTGGGTCTGTGTGTGGAAATGATAGAGATTTAAAGAAGGCTCGACCTTTGTATTTTAGAATTATAACACAAAGCAAAGCAGTATTGGTAATTAAGACCCAACCAATATATATATATATATATATATATATATATATATATATAGTAGTGTTAATTTGATTTGAAAGACTGTTTCAATCCAATATCAGTGGTTTAATAGTCGAGATGCCATGTCAGCATCGGTTACATTTCGGTTGCATATATTCTTTGCATTTTATCAAGAACCTCAAAATGAATACCAGGATATCCTATTGAAACGGTTTTCAATGCATGGACCAATGGTAGATTTATAAATGTGCAAGACGGATTCTGATGAAGAAAACTTTCTGGCCCAAAGCGGCGCTGGGCCTAGTATATAACCTTTAACTAATCCTACGTTCGTGCAAAAGGATTTGTAAATTTGCCCGTTTAAAAAGATTTCCCTTTCAAAATTTAGTAGAATCAAACAAAATAAATCAAGCAGTCATCCAGATATCGTAGACCTGGAACTTGTGAAGAAAGCTAGCGTGTCTAACATATATATATATCGAAATAATGACTTGCTACCACAGGAAAGAAATATGGATTTAAATAAACATTATTACATGTTCATTCATTTTTGAATATCTGGGCCTAAGCTGCGTTTCGACCAACGCTTCGTCAGGGACCAGTCGTTGGCATCTTTAATTAATCAGATTGATTAGGAAAGAAATATGGAGACAGTACTAGAACACGCATAAAAATATGAATATTGTAAATACGTAAAATTAAGAAAAATGATTAAGTGGAGCATAAAAAGGAAAATATAAGCGTCTGCAAGTGTACTTAGCTAGGTTTTGTGTCGAGGTACTCCCGATAAATATCGAAAATCGATAATCGAAAATATCGGGTTATAAAAGGAGTGGTCAGATTTACTCATAGATAAAGACATAAGAAACGATATTCAGAAGTTTCAAGGTTGCACTCACAATCGTGCAGAAAATCGATTATATATATATATATAAAAGGCAAGATGTTTGTGTGTGTGTCCGTTTATCTACCTGTATGTCTGTATTTTTTTCAGCCATTTTATTTTAGTTTTTGATTCGGGTTTGGCTCTAAGTAGGTATAATTGTAGTTCTTACTCTCAGTCAGGATACTATTTACTCAGAGGACTTATTTAGCCTTCAAAATTCAGTTTACGACGAAAAAACTTATTTGATATCGATGCCAGGAAATCTACATTTGACTTACATCCATTCATTTTTCTTTCAGTTTACGGTTTAGCTTGAACTGGAAACAACTATATTTATTGCTTTTTAGCTGGAAACAACTATATTTATTGCTTTTTAGTCTTTCGTGCCAACGTCCAAAGAATCTGAGCTCCAAGACCATGGATCAGTTTTAAAGCTTTCATTACACCCGAGCAACGCCGGGCTATACTGCTAGTCTTCAAATAAATGCAAATATCTCATAAAATTCTCTTCCTGTCTGCACAGTACAGGCTTAGATAATTTTAAACATAAAGCTTCTAAAATTCATAAATTGTGTTTTGATCTGTCTGTATGCAAAATAGAAAATGAGTCATTCGAAAATTAAAAACTCGTGCACTGATTGCAACACATGAGTATGATCACATAAATTTAATCTAATCATCCGTTATATTGAAATTATTTCAGTAGATGTTCTGTTTTTAATCAATATTGAAATTATTAAGTAGATGTTTTCAATGAAACAATATATTTATATATTTATTTCTATTTTCCTGATTATTTACGATAATCAGGCCGGTAGAAATAAATATATAAATATACTGTTAGATTAAAAACAGAATATCCATTCAAAAAGAGTATCCATTCAAAACAATATTCAGACAAACAAATTAAATATGTCGGTTGTTAAAACCATTTCGTTAATCTTCGGGCTTTTCCGTTACACACACACACACACACACACACACACACATATATATATGTGTATATATATATATATATATATATATATATATCAGATCTGTCTGCGGATGACTATTTACGTTCTCACACCCTGATTGAGCACCCTGGAAGAATGGTAGACTTTGGAAAAACAGTAGCTACTCTAACATCTACGCATCGTTCATTCAGCAATGAATTAGAACACTCTCAGCTATTGGGCGTGTATAATGATAATATACACGCTAAAAAGTTTGCCTCCTACCGAGCGCCTATAGCTCAGAGGTAGAATCGCCGACTGGCGCCAATTCGGTCGGGTTTTAATTTTGGGTAAAAAGCAATCGGATATCTAACTGTACTGATGAGCTGTGATACAGCGAAACAAATCTGTCTGCGGATGACTATATATATATATATATGTATATATATATATATATATATTGTGTATTTCGGCAACAATCTCTCTTTTATACAGACTTCATTAAAAATGACAGAGAAGTTAATATCATTCATTTTTTATAAAATTTTTCATGTCTACGTATATATTTTTTCTTTTCGGAATTCAAATTATATAAAAATTATGAAAACGACTGAAAACTTATATCTATAAATGATGAAAAATACTGAAAACATATATCCAAAAATGGAATGGCACGTGAAACTAGTACAAATTAACATGTGTGTGTGTGTGTGTGTGTGTGATACTGACATCAAGGCAGACTAATATTCACATCAGGGTTTAGAAACGACAGCACACCAGTCTATTATAAAGATTTCATCGTCAAGAAACAGCAGGACGCTGACCTTATTTATTGATATCAGTTCGAAGGGTCAGTAGTACATGAATTGACTATGCGGACAGCTGGGCTAAGAGATGTATGCACCTTAGTTTAATATACAGACATCAAATCTAAAAGACTTCAGTACACCAGTCTAAGACAATACCAAAAATTCTATAAATCTACCAGAAAATATTTGTATAAATACAAAATTTTCGACGGCAAGCGGGTTTAACATAATTAACAGTCGCTCTTTATACAAATTAATTTCAAAATTTGAAAAAATAAATATCTACAAACATAAATTATGAAAATAACTGAAGGCATTTATCCAAAAAAAGAATAACACGTGAAACTAGTGCAACCTAACCAGGTGAACTACATAAAGGATTCAGTTTGAACGTATTTCACCTGTAGAAGGTCAGAGGCATACAACTGCCGAAAAGTCGTGCATATGAAAATAACGATGAAGATATAATTCTGAACTATATATATATATATATATATATATATTGTGTGTATTTTGGCAGCATTTTTTCATTGATGCAGGTTTCATTGAATAATATAGACAAGTTCTGTCTATTAATTTTGTGTAGGATCCGTTCATACCGTCTGATATTCTTGATGGTGATATAGTTGAAAGACAACAAAAGATCACAGTAATTGATGATTTTTTTTATCGGGTCTAAGCTTTCGGATCACATAAGCCATTATCAAAGAGTAAATATTAACACACAGTAAACATAGAATATTTAAGCTATTAACAATAAAGAGAATTAAATTGAAAATATAAGTCCATCCCTACCGTGGCGGATGGCCGAAGACAGTGACAAAATAGTGGCGTTGTGGTCCTTGAACTGATTTACAGGCATTTGAGTACGTTATTGGAAATATCAAAATTGATTGTATTCAAACCAGGTTTAAATTGTTTAATGTAGATTGCTTCGAGGATTTTACTGTGTGTTAATATTTACTCTTTGATAATGGCTTATGTGAGCTGAAAGCTTAGACCCGATAAAAAAAATCAACAATTACTGTGATTTTTTGTTGTTTTTCAACGATATCACCATCAAGTATATCAGACGGTATGAACGGATCCTACACAAAATTAATAGACAGAACTTGTCTATATTATTCAATGAAACCTGCATTAATATATATATATATATATATATATATATATATATATATATATAATTATTAATTGATAAAATAATCTCTTCATTTATGACGTCAAATTCTGTACCATTAAAATCCCCAAAAAATTTATTCCTTCACAACATATTTTTTAAATTAAATTAATGATTAATATTTATATTATTTTAAATATCGTCTCAGAGAAATAAAATATCAAATAACATTTGCGAAAATGGCTAAAAAATTGAATAAGATTATTTAAAATATTATAATTCATAAAATGTCAAATAACATTAGTGAAAATAGCATCAACTTAAGTAACGTATTCCAAATATGATAATTCATAAAACAATCAAATCATATCAGCGGAAAATAGAAACGAACTTAAATAACGTCTTCTAAAGTTTTCCAGCTAGGACACGTCATGTCGTGTTCACGATGACAAACTATCCCCATTCACCTTTTGCTACTGTCATAAAAAAAAAACTGCTCAACTCAGACACCTTCTTTTCTAGGGCTGTTACTTTGTGAAACTGACTCCCGAGAGAATGTTTCCCAGATAACTTAAATATCGGTCTCTTTAAATCCAGTGTCAGTCAATATATTCTGCTCTTTCTCGTAATATTCTCATAATCTCACTTAGTAACGCTCTACATTGAGTGTCTTTTGGGCTTATTAGATGGGCTGTCTGTATCGGCTCAGAACGAGAAATCGAGGAGCCCAGTTCGAATTCCAGTTGAATTCCTTGCATTCACTTACGCGCAATTACTCTTGGGAAAGGTATTAATCAATCACTTGCCTCCAGTTATTGGTTAAATGATAGGACAGATTGGGTTCTGTAGCCTTGGATGGCAACAAATCTACCGCAGAAAGCAATGGTAGCCTACTGCGGGATAATCTTCTGCTCAGTCAGTCATGTCTCGAAAGAGACATGGTCGTCCAAGTGTGTATCACGTATGGCACTTAACTGACTGACTGAGCTGTAAAAAAAAAATAGAACATTTAGTAAGGATCTCGTGTGTTTGTGACTGTATGTGTGAAATCAGGAATAGTTAAATGCATTTTATATTATTTCTTGTTAAACCGTGTCGTTTTGTTTCTATAGTTCTGGGAATTACATGAATTATTCTAAGAAAGGG
Source organism: Ascarosepion bandense (assembly GCA_037127315.1). Classification (NCBI taxonomy): domain Eukaryota; kingdom Metazoa; phylum Mollusca; class Cephalopoda; order Sepiida; family Sepiidae; genus Ascarosepion; species Ascarosepion bandense. Next base: position 947,195 of record JBBBDQ010001353.1, read on the forward strand.
GTAGTAAATCTAGTCCAAATACAGGATTTTATGAGTTTCATTTGCACAAAACACCAAAATTGCACTTTCAGTAAGAAGAAAAAAGAAACTCTAAGATCATGGCGGACGAGTGGGGGGCATAAAATATTCCGCTTTGAAATTGACTTATGGTAATGAATTCTGCGCCGACATGAGTGAAGAAAAAAGCCAGAATAAATAAATAAAAAGAAAAAATAAGAAAGAAAGACAAAGGAAAAAAGGGGGAAAAAGTGAATCAGTTCAGTGAAAACAATGAAAAAAGTCAAAAGGAAAAAAAAGGAGCGACAATGAGAAGAGGAAAGAGAGAAAAATGTAAAAAACAAATCAATATATGAAAAAAAGAATTACCAAAAAATCGAATTATATATATATATATATTTACAGAGGGGGAGAGAGAGAGAGAGAGAGAAACGGAGAGTGAGAAAGAGAGAGAGGTGGGGAAAGAGAAGGAGACAGAAATATAGAAAGACAGACAGAGAAGAAGATATATAAAAAGATAAATCAATGAGAAGAATTGGCAAAAATATTGAATGAAAGAGAGAGAAAGAAAGAAAGGGAGATATAGAGAGAGACAAAGACGGACAGATAGATGGAGACAGAAATGAAAAAAAGGAGATTGAAAGTTGATATATATGAAAAGAAAGACAAGAGAAAATGGGGAAAGAAATGAGGTGAATCGTTGCAGTGGAGTCATGGAAAAGAGACAAAAAATGTCAAATCACTGAGAAAAGGAAAAAGAGAAAATGTAAAAATAAAATCAATATGCAAAAAAGAATTACTAAAAACGTGGAATTAGAGATAAAGAGAGAGATAGAGAGAGAAAGAGAGAAACAGAGACAGAGACACAGATAGAAAAAAGGTAAATAGAGATAGAGAGGGACAGACAGACAGACAGACAGACAGAGAGGAAGATATATAAAAAGATAAATCATCATGAGAAAAATTAACAAAAGCATCGAATCAGAAAGAGATAGATAGATAGATAGATAGATAGATAGATAGATAGATAGATAGAAGGAGAGAGGGAAAAGAAAACAGAAAGACAGGCAGACAGATAAACAAACAGACAGACAGACAGACAGACAGACAGACAGAGAGGAAGATATATAAAAAGATAAATCATCATGAGAAAAATTAACAAAAGCATCGAATCAGAAAGAGATAGATAGATAGATAGATAGATAGATAGATAGATAGATAGATAGATAGAAGGAGAGAGGGAAAGAAAACAGAAAGACAGGCAGACAGATAAACAAACAGACAGACAGACAGACAGACAGACAGACAGACAGAGGAAGATATATAAAAAGATAAATCATCATGAGAAAAATTAACAAAAGCATCGAATCAGAAAAGAGATAGATAGATAGATAGATAGATAGATAGATAGATAGATAGATAGATAGATAGAAGGAGAGGGAAAGAAAAACAGAAAGACAGGCAGACAGATAAACAAACAGACAGACAGACAGACAGACAGACAGACAGAGAGGAAGATATATAAAAAGATAAATCATCATGAGAAAAATTAACAAAAGCATCGAATCAGAAAGAGATAGATAGATAGATAGATAGATAGATAGATAGATAGATAGATAGATAGATAGAAGGAGAGAGGGAGAAAACAGAAAGACAGGCAGACAGATAAACAAACAGACAGACAGACAGACAGACAGACAGAGAAGATATAAAAAGATAAATCATCATGAGAAAAATTAACAAAAGCATCGAATCAGAAAGAGATAGATAGATAGATAGATAGATAGATAGATAGATAGATAGATAGATAGATAGATAGATAGAAGGAGAGAGGAAAAGAAAACAGAAAGACAGGCAGACAGATAAACAAACAGACAGACAGACAGACAGACAGACAGACAGACAGAGAGGAAGATATATAAAAGATAAATCATCATGAGAAAAATTAACAAAAGCATCGAATCAGAAAGAGATAGATAGATAGATAGATAGATAGATAGATAGATAGATAGATAGATAGATAGATAGAAGGAGAGAGGGAAAAGAAAACAAGAAAGACAGGCAGACAGATAAACAAACAGACAGACAGACAGACAGACAGACAGACAGAGAGAGGAAGATATATAAAAAAAAGATAAATCATCATGAGAAAAATTAACAAAAGCATCGAATCAGAAAGAGATAGATAGATAGATAGATAGATAGATAGATAGATAGATAGATAGATAGATAGATAGAAGGAGAGAGGGAAAGAAAACAGAAAGACAGGCAGACAGATAAACAAACAGACAGACAGACAGACAGACAGACAGACAGACAGAGAGAGGAAGAAAAACAGATAGAAGTTGTTATATATCAATATAGACAGGAGAGGGCTGGGCTCCGTCGGACTATCTTGAGCAAGATAGACCACATTGACTGTAGCTGGGAAGTCACAAGACACGCGATCGTGATATATTGATATAAATTTTTTCATGTTAGTTATTATGCACACACACACACACACACACACACACACACACACACACACACACACACAACGTTCAAAACATTAATTTAAAAAAGTACCAATACAAAAATAGAGTAATGAATATTAATCATTTATTATGACTTTCGAACATTCACAAACTACAATCTACTATAAAGCTGTACATTTTCTTTTGAGATTGAAAGAACAATGTCTCATCAGATAGCCACAATGATGGTGGTTACCATCATTATTAACTACCTGATGAGTCATTTGATCAGATCCCGTTATTTGAGAGAAAATAATTACTCTCTCTCTCTCACACACGCACACACACACACACACACACACACACACACACACACACACACACACACACACACAACGTTCAAAACATTAATTTAAAAAAGTGCTCAATACAAAATAGAGTAATGAATATTAATCATTTATTATGATCTTCGAACATTCACAAACTACAATCTACCATAAAGCTGTACATTTTCTTTTGAGATTGAAAGAACAATGTCTCATCAGATAGTTAATAATGATGGTGGTTACCATCATTATTAACTACCTGATGAGTCATTTGATCAGATCCCGTTATTTGAGAGAAAATAATTACTCTCTCTCTCTCACACACGCACACACACACACACACACACACACACACACACACACACACACACACAACGTTCAAAACATTAATTTAAAAAAAGTGCTCAATACAAAAATAGAGTAATGAATATTAATCATTTATTATGACTTTTCGAATATTCACAAACTACAATCTACTATATAAAGCTGTACATTTTCTTTTGAGATTGAAAGAACAATGTCTCATCAGATAGTTAATAATGATGGTGGTTACCATCATTATTAACTACCTGATGAGTCATTTGATCAGATCCTGCCATTTGAGAGAAAAAAATAATTACTCTCTCTCTCTCACACACGCACACACACACACACACACACACACACACACACACACACACACACAACGTTCAAAACATTAATTTAAAAAAGTGCTCAATACAAAAATAGAGTAATGAATATTAATCATTTATTATGACTTTCGAACATTCACAAACTACAATCTACTATAAAGCTGTACATTTTTCTTTTGAGATTGAAAGAACAATGTCTCATCAGATAGTTGGCCACGATGGTGGTTACCATCATTATTAACTACCTGATGAGTCATTTGATCAGATCCTGTTATTTGAGAGAAACAAGCACTTACTCTCTCTCTCTCATACACACGCACACACACACACACACACACACACACACACACACACACACACACACACAACGTTCAAAACATTAATTTAAAAAAGTGCTCAATACAAAAATAGAGTAATGAATATTAATCATTTATTATGACTTTCGAACATTCACAAACTACAATCTACTATAAAGCTGTACATTTTCTTTTGAGATTGAAAGAACAATGTCTCATCAGATGTTAACAATGATGGTGGTTACCATCATTATTAACCACTCTGATGAGTCACTTAATCAGACCCTGCTATTTGAGAGAAAATAATTACTCTCTCTCTCACACACGCACACACACACACACACACACACACACACACACACACACACACACACACACACACACAACGTTCAAAACATTAATTTAAAAAAGTGCTCAATACAAAATAGAGTAAATGAATATTAATCATTTATTATGACTTTCGAACATTCACAAACTACAATCTACTATAAAGCTGTACATTTTTCTTTGAGATTGAAAGAACAATGTCTCATCAGAGTTAATAATGATGGTGGTTACCATCATTATTAACTACCTGATGAGTCATTTGATCTTCAGATCCCCGTTATTTGAGAGAAAATAATTACTCTCTCTCTCTCTCACACACACACACACACACACACACACACACACACACACACACACACACACACACACACACACACACAACGTTCAAAACATTAATTTAAAAAAGTGCTCAATACAAAAATAGAGTAATGAATATTAATCATTTATTATGACTTTCGAACATTCACAAACTACAATCTACTATAAAGCTGTACATTTTGTTTTGAGATTGAAAGAACAATGTCTCATCAGATAGTTAATAATGATGGTGGTTACCATCATTATTATTAACTACCTGATGAGTCATTTGATCAGATCCTGCTATTTGAGAGAAAATAATTACTCTCTCTCTCTCTCACACACACACACACACACACACACACACACACACACACACACACACACACACACACACACAACGTTCAAAACATTAATTTAAAAAAGTGCTCAATACAAAAATAGAGTAATGAATATTAATCATTTATTATGACTGAACATTCACAAACTACAATCTACTATAAAGCTGTACATTTTCTTTTGAGATTGAAAGAACAATGTCTCATCAGTTGTTAATAATGATGGTAGTTACCATCATTATTAACTACCTGATGAGTCATTTGATCAGATCCCGTTATTTGAGAGAAAATAATTACTCTCTCTCTCTCACACACGCACACACACACACACACACACACACACACACACACACACACACACACACACAACGTTCAAACATTAATTTAAAAAAGTGCTCAATACAAAAATAGAGTAATGAATATTAATCATTTATTATGATTTCTGAACATTCACAAACTACAATCTACTATAAAGCTGTACATTTTCTTTTGAGATTGAAAGAACAATGTCTCATCAGATAGCCACAATGATGGTGGTTACCATCATTATTAACTACCTGATGAGTCATTTGATCAGATCCCGTTATTTGAGAGAAAATAATTACTCTCTCTCTCTCTCACACACGCACACACACACACACACACACACACACACACACACACACACACACACACAACGTTCAAAACATTAATTTAAAAAAGTGCTCAATACAAAAATAGAGTAATGAATATTAATCATTTATTATGATTTTCGAACATTCACAACCACAATCTACTATAAAGCTGTACATTTTCTTTTGAGATTGAAAGAACAATGTCTCATCAGATAGCAATAATGATGGTGGTTACCATCATTATTAACTACCTGATGAGTCATTTGATCAGATCCTGTTATTTGAGAGAAAATAATTACTCTCTCTCTCTCACACACACACACACACACACACACACACACACACACACACACACACACACACACACACAACGTTCAAAACATTAATTTAAAAAAAGTGCTCAATACAAAAATAGAGTAATGAATATTAATCATTTATTAAGGACTTTCGAACATTCACAAACTACAATCTACTATAAAGCTGTACATTTTCTTTCTTTGAGATTGAAAGAACAATGTCTCATCAGATAGTTAATAATGGATGGTATTTCATCATTATTAACTACCTGATGAGTCATTTGATCAGATCCTGTTATTTGAGAGAAAATAATTACTCTCTCTCTCTCTCACACACGCACACACACACACACACACACACACACACACACACACACACACACACACACAACGTTCAAAACATTAATTTAAAAAAGTGCTCAATACAAAAATAGAGTAATGAATATTAATCATTTCATACACTTTCGAACATTCACAAACTACAATCTACTATAAAGCTGTACATTTTCTTTTGAGATTGAAAGAACAATGTCTCATCAGATAGTTAACAATGATGGTGGTTACCATCATTATTAACTACCTGATGAGTCATTTGATCAGATCCTGTTATTTGAGAGGAAAATAATTACTCTCTCTCTCTCACACACGCACACACACACACACACACACACACACACACACACACACACACACACACACACACAACGTTCAAAACATTAATTTAAAAAGTGCTCAATACAAAAATAGAGTAATGAATATTAATCATTTATTATGACTTTCGAACATTCACAAACTACAATCTACTATAAAGCTGTACATTTTGTTTTGAGATTGAAAGAACAATGTCTCATCAGATAGTTAATAATGAGGATGGTGGTTACCATCATTATTAACTACCTGATGAGTCATTTGATCAGATCCCGTTATTTGAGAGAAAATAATTACTCTCTCTCTCTCACACACGCACACACACACACACACACACACACACACACACACACACACACACACACAACGTTCAAAACATTAATTTAAAAAAGTGCTCAATACAAAAATAGAGTAATGAATATTAATCATTTATTATGACTTTCGAACATTCACAAACTACAATCTACTATAAAGCTGTACATTTTGTTTTGAGATTGAGCAACAATCGTCTCATCAGATAAGCAATAATGATGGTGGTTACCATCATTATTAACTACCTGATGAGTCATTTGATCAGATCCCGTTATTTGAGAGAAAATAATTACTCTCTCTCTCTCACACACGCACACACACACACACACACACACACACACACACACACACACACACACACACACAACGTTCAAAACATTAATTTAAAAAAGTGCTCAATACAAAAATAGAGTAATGAATATTAATCATTTATTATGACTTTCGAACATTCACAATCCATAATCTACTATAAAGCTGTACATTTTGTTTTGAGATTGGAAAGAACAATGTCTCATCAGATATTAATAATGATGGTGGTTACCATCATTATTAACTACCTGATGAGTCATTTGATCAGATCCTGTTATTTGAGAGAAAATAATTACTCTCTCTCTCTCTCTCACACACGCACACACACACACACACACACACACACACACACACACACAACGTTCAAAACATTAATTTAAAAAAGTGCTCAATACAAAAATAGAGTAATGAATATTAATCATTTATTATGACTTTCGAACATTCACAAACTACAATCTACTATAAAGCTGTACATTTTGTTTTGAGATTGAAAGAACAATGTCTCATCAGACACAATGACAAGGTGGTTACCATCATTATTAACTACCTGATGAGTCATTTGATCAGATCCCGTTATTTGAGAGAAAAATAATTACTCTCTCTCTCACACACGCACACACACACACACACACACACACACACACACACACACACACACACACACAACGTTCAAAACATTAATTTAAAAAAGTGCTCAATACAAAAATAGAGTAATGAATATTAATCATTTATTATAGACTTTCTGAACATTCACAACCACAATCTACTATAAAGCTGTACATTTTCTTTTGAGATTGAAAGAACAATGTCTCATCAGATAGTTAATAATGATGGTGGTTACCATCATTATTAACTACCTGATGAGTCATTTGATCAGATCCCGTTATTTGAGAGAAAATAATTACTCTCTCTCTCTCACACGCACACACACACACACACACACACACACACACACACACACACACACACAACGTTCAAAACATTAATTTAAAAAAGTGCTCAATACAAAAATAGAGTAATGAATATTAATCATTTATTATGACTTTCGAACATTCACAAACTACAATCTACTATAAAGCTGTACATTTTGTTTTGAGATTGAAAGAACAATGTCTCATCAGATAGTTAATAATGATGGTGGTTACCATCATTATTAACTACCTGATGAGTCATTTGATCAGATCCCGTTATTTGAGAGAAAATAATTACTCTCTCTCTCTCACACACACACACACACACACACACACACACACACACACACACACACACGAGATAATAATATATAAAAGGTTAACGAACTATTAGTCGTGGTTTATCAATCTAGCATGTTTCATTTATATAAGACTAGCAGTATAGCCGGGCGTTGCTCGGGTGTAATGAAAGCTTTAAAACTAATCCATGGTCCTGGAGCTCAGACTTTTTGGACGTTGACACGAAAGACTAAAATGCAATAGTCGTTTCCAGTTAAAGCGAAACAGTAGACTGAAAGAAAAATGAATGGATGTAAGTCAAATTTTGATTTCCTGGTATCGGCATCAAATAAGCTTTTTCGTCGTAAACTGAATTTTGAAGGCTAAATAAGTCCTCTGAGTAAATGGTATCATGGCTGAGACTAAGAACTACAATTATATCTACTTAGAGCCAAACCCGAAGCAAAAACTAAAATAAAATGGCTGAAAAAATACAGACATACTGTCAGATAAGCTGACACACAAACAAACATATTGCCTTATATATATATATATATATAAATATATATATATATATATATATATATATTATCGATTTTCTGCACTATTGTAAGAACTGCAACCTTGAAACTTCTGAATATCGTTTCTTATGTCTTTGTCTATGAGCGTATCAAATTTGATTAAAATCGGACCACTCCTTCTATAGCCCGATATTTTTGATTATCGATTTTCGATATTTATCGGCGGTATCTCGACACAAAACCTAGCTAAGAACACTCTCAGACGCTTATAGTACAACTGTGTAAATTTTCAAGAAAATCGGTTCAGTCGTTTTGGAGTCTATAGGTAACGGACACACACACACACACACACACACACACACACACACATGCAGACAGACACATACCCAGACACCCACATACCCAGACACCCACATACAGACAAAGTTCCATTTATAAATAAGTTTAAATCTTAATCTGAGAATGAGATATGGAGAAAAATAGAAATACACTCTGGTATTTTTATATCAGTTGTTTGATTTTAATTGTTTAATCGAGTTTCACGTAAAATGAAATGTAAGTATAATTTATCTACTGTATTATTGTAATGTAAGTATAATTTATGTCGTTCCGAATTCAAGAATAGAGAAAGCCTCATTTTGAAGTTCGAAGAAAACAACAGATATCAAGAGTACGTGAAAAAACTGAAAATATTGTTTTATGTATGTATATTAATTCTAGTTCGTTTATATAAGATTGAGTTGATAATGAATATTCGTAAGTGTGTGTGTGTATTTCTAGTAGACATATTTTTTTGGTATATTGATTTGGGAATATTTATTCATTTATACTGCTTGATTTAGTTAGACATACATTAGATTTAATAATGGATTTAAATAAAGGGCGGTGGCGTGATATGACGACTTTGACTTGTTATGCAGTTAATAATATAATTATTAGTAATCCTTTAAAAGCTGTCAACGTAAATAATGATGTTCTTTCTTAATCAAAGTGGCATTCTAAAATCAAAGTTATTGCCAGTTTTGTTCCTGTGCATTACGATAATATCACCCAGCGAAAGCGATTCCAGTGTATGACACTGTTTGAAGGTGCATGTCTAACATAACCTAAAGTGACCCAAACCTTGTGCATGAAAATTTTCAGACTAAACTGTTTAAGAGTCGTTGATGTTTGTGTTAGCTTCTTCTTCTTTTTATCTACTGTGTTCTTACAGAGCGTAGGCGATCATGGCCCTCTTCATTTTCGTGTCTGTTGGAGTTCTTAATAAAATTTTTCCTGTATATATTTACTCAAACTATGTTGTGCCATTCATATACTTAAGCCCATCAAGTATGTCACGCGATGTTTTTCCTCTATCTGCCCTGTGAGTATTAAATTCTCTAAGCCATCTTTCCTGTGTCTTCCTGATTTTAAGTATAGTTTTACTTTTTTGTTTCCATTCTCTCCCGAACCTCGTTGTTGCTCACATGTTTGGTTTATAGCATTCTCATCATCTATCTGTAGAGCCACATTTTTGTCGCTTCGAGTCACTCCTTCATCTTTGCAAAGATTGTCAACCATTTGCTGTTATATAGGAGGTTACATATCACGTTCAGTTCTCTTTTTCTTGTTTCAACGAAATTTTCTCTATCATTTAATACTACGCTAAGCATTCGAAATGCGTATTCGGCCATCCCAATACGCTTTCGTATCTACTTATCGCACTTTCCGTCCTCTGTTAGAACACTTCCCAGGTATTTAAATTTCTGTACTTGCTTGATTTTAGTATCCCTGAATTGCAATTGGCATTTTGGGCTCCTCTTTTTGCTGACAAATATACATCCATTTTTCTTGGAGGTTGTTGTGGATTCCGGGTGAGAAACCGCACAAAATAATGAACAACAAAAGCAGATATGGAGATAGAAAAGTAGGATATATTGGACGTATTTTACAAACTTGAACGCAGGTTAGTAAATCTAGGAAGACTATTTGTAAGAAATAAATATATATAAGTCTTGAAGTGAAGTCGTGGAAATAGTATATGCGTGTATATTATTCTAGCTGAGTGGAGCTCTGAGCTAGTCTGGTGTCTGGGTAATTTCACTATCTCTCAGAACTCTCTGATAACTGTAACGGATCTCTCTGGTTACTCTCCACTGCCAACTGCAAATGTAACTACTGTTCTCTCTATGGCAGGAGTATATGTACACTCAGCCGGGTTCATTATCATATACAAAAGGGTGAGATCCCACAACATAGGTAATGCTTAGTCCTTTCTTCTTGCTTTCCTTCGCTACATTCCGTAGGAGGTTCTGTACGACGGTGCCAAAAGCCATCTTAGTTTTTGCGCTACTGACCTTAGTGAACAAGGTCAGTAGCCCAAATCGATCAGCTAAGATAGCTTTTGTTGTTGATCACGCCAGATTATGTGGTTCCCACCACCTCAGAAAAAGAAATTATCATTAATATTGTTGTTGTGGTTATCCTCCTCCTCTGTTGCGACAAATAGGCCCATCCAGAAAAGATGGTCAGCTTTATATATATATAGGGTGCAAAGGATAAATTTTCATTTAAATTGAGTAGAAATGAAAATAACAATAACATCTCATTTTAACAAATATATTTATCAAAATTATACAAAAATATCTTGAAATACTACAACGTAAATTTATTCAATAAAATTACTACTGGCGTAATCCACAGCCTCAAGACGATTTCGGAATCTCCTGCATCTCTTCTGGACGGTCTCCTGGTTTAAGTAGATGAATGCTGCCATAGTCCATACCTTCAGTTCACCTTTGCTGTTAGAAGTAGTTTTGTTGGTCTCTCACTCAATTGCACCCTACACATAATGAAGAAGGAGGTTGCAGTGTGGAGAATTACGTGGCCAGATGTTAGGGATGATGGGGTCGCAGAAATTGTCTGACTACCATGACTGGATTCTTCTGTTTGTGTGGTATGGCGTAGCGTCCTGTTGATAAAGATAGGGTCTTCCAACAGCCATCTCTTTGAACCAGGGCAGCATAGTGTTGACTCTGAGACTTTGTGAGAAGATGAATAGAGGCATAATATCACCATCATTAGTGATCACTCCAAATTTCTTCGGCAATCACCATTAGACTCATCCAACTCCTTCCAAATCCTCTGCATTGTCCTCAGATTGATACCCAAACATTCTGAAATGTTCGTATTGAAGCTACTGGCTCAAGTAATAAAACAAGTCATTTCTAAAGTTCTGAAGGAATTGAGTCATTGTGCTCTTTTTTCACAGGGATTACGGCCATATCACGTTAAATACATCGGTTCTTGCTCGATCACCGAAGTTAAGCAACGTTGAGCCTGGTCAGTAATTCGATGGATGACCGCTTGGGAATACCAGGTGCTGTAAGCGTTTAGTGACGGATGTGCAGTGGATATCGGCTCGGAAAGAGAAATCGGTGAGCCGAGTTCGAATTCCAGATGAATACCCTGCATTCACTTAAGCACTGGTATCCTTGGGAAAGGTATTAATATGTTCCTTCCCTCCAGTTATGGGTTAAATAACATGGTAGGACTTTGGGCACTGCCCTTAAAAACAAAATCACAATGAATTTTGATACTCGAAAAGAAAAAGTATTACTAGACATAAAAACTTATATAAAAAAAAAACAATAAATTGTTGAAAGAAAAAGGTATTACCAGCAAGAAATAAATAAAATTTAGTTGGTAATAAATGACTCACCAAGGTTGATATGCCTTAAAAACAAAAACAACCAACAAAAGATTTTTTCATGAACGGTGCCCAACTGACCCGAAAACAAACAACACCTATGCGCGAAACTAAAACTATAAATGGTGACAATTTTCTCATTGCACAGTGTACATGAGAGGGAAATGAAGTGATATAAAGGTGATGAAAAAGAGGATGAGAATGAAACTGACCAAAGAAAGATGATTTTTTTCTTCTTTAAAATATTACTACATGAAAAAAGCTGATGAAAAAAAAAATGTTTCCGAGAAAAATATCTTTAATAATAATAATAAAAAAGACTCGACGAAGTTAACCATTCTGATAATGAAGTGTGTTTTTTTCCTAAAACTTTTCGATCTTTTTATTGCTTACCATATCGAGGAGTGTTTTTTTTTTTAATTTCTTTTTTTATTTTATTTTTTGATAATTTCTAATTCAATTTCCTCTCTTGATTATGACATTTTTTTCCTTTTGATTTTTTAATATTGTAGCTACATTTCTATAATTTACATCTGCACTTTCCGTCTGTCTTTTTTGCAGAGAATCACCACGACTGCCACCACCGACACCGACACCAAGATCATGAATTTAATATATGTTCCTACTACTACTACTACTACTACTACTACTAATGATAATAATAATGCTCCTATGCAAAATCTAAGTATTTTGAGTCTGCTGTTTAAAAGAATATGAGCAGGGGGAAAAAAGCTTAGTCTACATTAGTACTTTTCCTAAGAGAATTTACGTTCTTTCCAATTTGCAGTGTGATTAATATTTATGGAAGAAGAAGAAGAAGAAGAAGAAGAAGAAGAAGAAGAAGAAGAAGAAGAAGAGAATAAAGAAAAAAAAACAAGGTAGACGATTAGAAGACAAGGAGAAGTAGAGAACAAAGAGGAAGTATTTAATAAGAAGATGAATTGTGTAAAGAAAAATAAGAGCTGACATAAAACGTAGAAGAAGAAAAAGAAGCAGGTGAGAAGTGAAAGGGAGGAGGAGAAGCTAAAGAAAGAAAATATTTAAGAACAAAGGAGTTTAAATTGTGTAAAGAAGAAAATAAGAGCTGATACAAAGAGAATTAAAGTAGGAAAATGAGGGAGGAGGAGGAGGAGGAGGAGGAGAAAAAGTGGGAGTGAACGGATTGGAAAATATTTGAGAAAATAATGGCTTACAGTAAAGAAGTAAACAAAGAAATGCTGGTAGAGGAGAAGAGAGAGAAAAGGAGACAAAGAAGTTTCGCTATTTAGTAAGGAAGAGTAAAACAACACTTCGGAAAAGGAAAGATAGACAGAAGAAGAAGAAGAAGAAAAGAAGAGAAGAAGAAGAAGAAGAAGAAGAAGGTTTTTACCAGTTTTAATGGCTACCTGTGAAATTCTATGTCGTCCATTTAGGAACAGTAGATTTTTTCTATCTTATATTTTGTTGTCTTCTTGCATTGATTTACGTCCGTGAATTGAAAAACTTTGCGAATAATTTATTCTTGTTGACTACTTAAGTTTTCTTTTTCGTTTGTCTTTACTTGTACTCTGGGTTTTTAGACAGTTGAATCATTAATGGATCTGTGGGACAACTATATTAGTAGAATCAATAAATTTTGTAGGGATATAGGAAAACTGAATGTGTTATGTACAGCATAGGTTATTAACCTTCTGATCTTTGAAGTACAGAGAATCTGCGTAACTACACCAGACGAAAAAGTATGTTCCATAGCATAAAGCAGAAGATATATTAAAAAGCTACGTTGTGCTTTACCCTTTGTTGATTGTCTTTTGTTTTTATAGCCACAGTTTTACTATGCTAGGTGCTGTAGCAAATTGGTATACGGGATAGATTTGCTGGCTCTATGGTGAATCTGTTGGAATTTAGCGTATATTTTCTAGACTGGTTGGCAACAAAATCGAGAGAAACGCAAAAATAACGTTTTTCGCTGATATGATATTTTATAATGATTTCACCTAAAGCAATGCAGTACTGCCAATGGTGAGCAGGGGGTTACATATGAGGTCAGTGGTGAAGAAGAGGAACAAGTTACATGAGGTGTCAGAGAATGGATAAGAGAAGAATGAGAACATTAGTATGAAGAGGTGCATGAAAGTAGAGTGGAAAGGAAGAAGAAGATGATACAAGGATTGTCAGGAAAAGATGCGAGTCAAAGAGATAAGAGATGACAATTGATCTTGCATTTTAATTCTTGGAGATTGTAGCTGACATGGAAGTAGGTATACGGAAGTTCCACAGGCGGGATGTGCGAGAAAAGAAGCTGAAGAGTAGAAGCAGTAGATTACATTTGATCGGTTTTACTATTAATGGGTGGGACTTAGTCGCTAGTAGAGTAGCAAGAGTAAATTTATGCAGAGGGAACACCAGGGAGCTAAGCTCAACGAAGCAGATTTATTTTTGTTGTTTCGAGGTTTAACGACCTATCAATCCCTATGGGATCATTTAACGTCATAACCAATGATTTTAGGTAAAGTTATTTATGTTTTACAGCATTTTTCTTTTCGAGTATCAAGATTCATTGGGATTTGTTTTTAAGAGCAGGGTTTCAAAGTCATACCCTGTTATTTAACCCATAACTGGAGAGTAGGTACGGATTAATACCTTTCGCAAGGGTACCAGTGCTTAAGTGAATGCAGAGTATTCAACTGGAATTCGAACTCGGCTCACCGATTTCTCTTTCTGAGCAGATATCCACTGCACCACAACGCACATCCGTCACTATACGCTTACAGCACCTGGTATTCCCAAGCGGTCACCCATCTAAGTACTGACCAGACTCAACGTTTCTTAACTTTGGTGATCAAGCGAGAACCTGTGTATTCAACGTGATATGGCCGGAAGCCCTCAACAAAGCAGAAACCGTGAAAGTATTTATAGAAGAGACAGAGGGAAGTCACATTACGTAGGTGCGAAAATGGCTGGAGTTGCGCTATTAGGTCAAAGTTAGTTACATTGCTGATTCTCTGTTGGATTTTGTCAAGAACAACCAGATGAATACAGCAGTATTCATTGCACGGGGGGATGGTAGATTTATACATGTGCAAAATGGATTCAGACGACAACAACTTCCTGGCTCTACACATTGAGCCGAACTTCCTAGCAGCAGATTTAGCAACGGATTCAATATAGTCATAACACTTGATGTCGGTTGATAGAATTATGCCAAGGAAGCACAGTGTTTGCTTTCAGGGAGACTAGCCAGATCCATGCTGTTGGGTACGAGCGATTGTCTATGGTGGTTAAAAGATAGCAGCTTCGTTTTTGAAGCAGTAAAATTTACGAGCCATTTCTTACTCCAGTCAACAACAGATTAGAGATCCTTTTCAAGATCAGCAACGAGGTTAGCTTTGTCAGCCTGGTCAGATTTCTTATAGAGACGGGGTGTGAATAGGAATGATTATGTCTAATCAACTGATTGGTCAGCTGTTAGAAAATTTGCTTCTTTGTGTTTGCTAGACAATTTATCTCGTCAGAATTTATCTTATAGATATATATATATACTCCTGATCAAAAATTTAAGACCACTTAAAAATCTTAAAAAAAAAAATATGTAAAGATGTGTAAATCGCCTCATTTTACAAAAATGTAAATTTCTAAATAAAATGTTTGGAATATAGCTTTTTATTTCCATAACCTTTTAGATTGTAGTATTGGTAACCTTAAGTGGGAGGGGTTTAAAATCTATCCGTAAAAAAAATATTTCTTTTTAAAGATTTTTAAGTGGTCTTAAAATTTTGATCAGGAGTGTATTTATAGGTCTACCAGTCGTGCTTTCTTTGAATATTGCTGTCACTTCTGGTTTTGTATTTTTGCTATAGATTTAGATTAAATCTTGATCAAATTTGAAGGATTTGCAATGTTACCTGGTATCTGTTATTTTTCCTACGCCTTAATGTAGTTTTCTTGTTCCTTTTCTATAAAAAAAACAAACTATTTTATAATCATTTCTCTCTAAGCCAGGCAGGACCGCCAATAGTCTTCAGGGGATTACAGCTAGAGGAAAAACAAAAACAAAAAACGAAAAAAAAAAGTACATGGAGTGTAAAAGAAAGAATAAGAGATGGATGATAGTCAATGAGATAGAAGATGGCAATGGTTGCATTTAAACCTTTGGAAATTGTAGCTATCGGGGAAGCAAGTAAACGGGAGAGAGTTTCGTTTAACGGCATATCAACATCTCTGTGGGTTATTTAATGTAAAAAAAGCAGGTGTTTTAAGGTTTTTTTTAATGTTCGGTTACAGTGAGAAGGTTGATTTAGTTCAATTTTAATGAAAGATTTTTGTTTTTATTCTTTTTTATTTTTGAAAACTGAAAATGTATTCTAGTTTTGTATTCAAAAATGTTTGTCTGGTAATAATTTTTTTCTGAAAAAATGAGTTATGCAATCATGTTTTTTTTCAAAAATGTATTGCTGGTAATATTTTTCCATAAAAAATGTATATTTTTTCACAAAAGTCTATTTTTATGTATATATTTCTATAAAAGTGTATTTTTATACATTCATAGATTTTTTTTACTCCAGTTTGGTGGTTAACTATTTGCCCATAGCTGGAACCCTAATTGGTGCTACGACTTCCGGTGAGGGTGGACCTGGGAACAACAGCAATTAAGAGGAGGTTCCATGCTCCTCACAACCTCCCGATCAGATGTTTTACTACTCAATGCAGTTTACCGTCATGCCCGGGACAAAAACTTGAGGGAGTTCCATAGGCGGAGAATGCGAAAAAAGAAACTAATCGAGTAGAAGATGCGGTTGAATTTAACTATTTCAACGGTAAAAGGATAAGACCTAGATGCCAAACTAGTACCTCGCATAAATTCTTGTAGTCAGGAGACCATGGAAAAAGTTCGTTAGAGCAATCGACATAAAAATATTTGTAGATAAGACAGAGAGAAGCGACACCTTATCGGTGAGAAAATGACTGAAATCGAGTCCGGATCGATTACATTGCATGTCCTTTGGATTTTGTCAAGAACCTCGGGATAAATAGCAAGAGCAAACGGTATTTGATATATCGGCAATATTTGTTATTTTTGAATCAGCTTAATGTTTAAAATTAAAACAGATTTAGTATCACAAAATAAAAGTTTGTTTATATTCCGATTTTCTTATTTTTTATAATTTTTTCCCTTCATTCTTCATGAAAGACATTTTTTGTTATTTTCACAGTTGATTAAAATATCGAAATATAACACTGTCATATCAAGCAGAAAGTTATGACCGATTAACACCTTTAAATGTATTACTGGCCCTTACTTAGCATCTTTCCCCGAAATTTCGAAAATAAGTTCTCCGTATTGGCCAAAGAAGCATTCCAGAAGTTGAGTAGAGTACTGAGAGAAAAGAAAATTTTGCTGGAAACAAAGAAAAGACTACTGGATTGTTATGTGATATCTGTTCTTCAACATGGCTGTGAACACTGAGCACTCTCATCAAAGATGGGGGAAAGACTGGAAGCAACCGAAATGTCGTTCTACAAAAGAATGGTGAGAGTATCATGAACCTAACATGTGAGCAACGACGAGATTTTAGAGAGGATCGAAACGAAACCGAAAATAGTATTTAACAACAGGAAAAACAGCTAAAGTGTGTGGTACATGGAATAAAGAAAGAAGGCTTGGAGAACCTGATACCTAAGAGACGGATAGAAGGAAAAATAGACAGGAGAAATCAACGAGTGACAGGATGAACTTGAGCAGATAGATGTCAGAACAGGGTTTGGAAGGTGTAATATGAGAGTGGGTGTTAAGAGCTACCAGAGATAGGAAGATGTGGAAGGCCATGTTTGGCTACGTCTTGAGACACGACACATAGAAGAGAAACAGAACAGAGGAAAGAAAAAAAAAACGGAATGGCTAAACATCCAGATAATTTCTATAATTTATTATCTGTTGTAACCTAAACAGGTTACTGAATGACAAATAACCAAAACGGAGGTTATAAAATAAAATATTAATCTTTATAACATCAACAAAATACAATACTCACCACCTCCGTGAAGTAGATAACCACTGCTAGTGGTGAATTCCGAAACAGCAATATAGATGTTTACCGCTGTTCCCACCACGCAACAGATGATCAGTTATAAAGGTGGTTTTATCGACAGTACCGTAGAAAATTTTCCAAACCCTCTCGGCACTTCCTCTTTTTTGGGACGCCTCAGTTGCCGGGCAATAAACTCAACCCTCTCGCGAGGATAGCTCCCTGAGACTTGGGTATAAATCCAAGCCAAATGCAAATAGATTTTATATTGCTAAACAGCAATATAGGTATTTAGCTACCTCCCCACTTCAGACAAAATGTGGCACAAGGCTTTTTTATTGTGGGTAATTCGGTCTATATAGCTCGGGCAAAAGTTTTAGTCTACTTTTCCGCAGACGTGATTTTACCCTTCGGGGGAGCCTCGTCTCGGTTTCACTCTGTCTGAAGGCAGAGAATCTGACAATGTCAAGATAGCATCTGACGGACATTAATTTCTAGACAGCCATCTAAGTATTTAGTCGTCTCTCCACATGAGACGCAATGTGGCACAGGGCATTTTTAATGTGGATAATCCGTGCCATATAGCACGATCAAACATTTTAATCTACTTTTCCCCAGACGAAACTCTGCCTCATCTGGGTTACTCTCCGCCCAAAGTCAGAGAGTCCGACAGTGTGAGGAGGGCAACTGAGCAACGTTAATTGCTAGACTGCAACCCCACTGTCACAACAGTGTTCAGCGTATTTAGAAAGATTGGGACAGACTCATTAATATTCATAGTTACGTATATAACACTATTATGAAAAATTAAATATTACAGTGAAATATATAGACAACATTGAGATTTTAATGGATAGTAGGATATCACTTAAAAATACATATGTCTGTACTATTAAGGATGTAATTTTACCCTCTTTTTGGTTCAGATTGAGGGGTGCATTATACCGAAGTCGTATTATACAAAAGAAAATACGGTAAGTACATAATTTTAAATTTTGTTCATATTTATCGTACAATATCGAATGGAGAATGGATCATATAAAGAAATATTTTTTCGAAAAAATACATCGTTATCAGAAACTATATAAAACAACTGTTAACAAATTATAAAAATAAACATCCCCCATGTAAAGTGAACGATGCAAACTTAGTAATTTAGCATAAAATAAAAATATATTGCCTATATCATTAACTAATCCATGGTCCTGGAGCTCAGACTCTTTGGAGGTTGGCACGAAAAACGTAGGTTGTTGAAATGTCGATCTCAAAGCCGTAGATCTTACTAAAATGAATGGATGTAAGACAAATTTTGATTTCCGGTATCGATGTCAAAAAAGTTTTCCGTTGCAAACTGAATTGTGAATGCTAAATAAGTCCTCTGAATGAATGGTATCATGGCCGAAACTAAGAACTACAATTATACCTACTTAGAGCAAAACTCGGAGCAAAAACCAAAATAAAAGAGCTGAAAACCTGATGTTGATCAGAATGGATAGGATATCGGTGATATTGAGAGATTTCCAATATCGGAATCAAATAAGTCATCCAAGGATAAACTAACCTAAGTAAGTCCATGAAAACTTATCGTACCCACCGAGAATAAAATTCAAGAAAATGAGCCATATTGTTGACTGAATATCGGTTTTTTTTATCAGATTCGATAGAATATCGGGGATATCGATTTCTAATATTGGGAAAAATGAGTTGTCTGAGAAGTTCTACTAATGTTTCAGACTAAAAATCATAATTTTACCAAGTTAGAGCAAATTCTGCAGCAAGAACCACGATAAAAGGCCTGAAATCCTGATCTTGATCAGACCTGATTGGATACCGGGGTATAGATTTTCAATATCGGGGCGGGGGACATCGGAAAAAACATATAGTCCATAATCTGACCAGATGCCTAAAAATATGTGTGTGAAGTTTGGTGAGAATCGGATAAAAATTGTGGATTTGTATAAAGGACATACAGACAGACAAAATAGTTTTCCGTTGCAAACTGAAATTTGAATGCTAAATAAGTCCTCTGAATAAATGGTATCATGGCCGAAACTAAGAACTACAATTATACCTACTTAGAACAAAACTCGAAGCAAAAACCAAAATAAAAGAGCTGAAAACCTGATGTTGATCAGAGAGACAGAGAGACAGACACACACACAAGCATCTTGTATAGAGATAATTAGTGGTCTCCTTCATAAATTTTCATGAATCACCACTAAAGTTATCTTCAAATTCGCTTTGATGAGTAAACGTTAAATTCGTATGAAGGGTATCCAACTCACACGCTCTCCTATAGGTTAACTTGGAATTTATCTGCTTAACATACCACACATAAACCAACATAAACCGCTAGATGCAGCTATTTCTCATAGTATGTATTCATTTCTCTGAAACAACAATAACGGTAAGCAATAATATAAAGAGAACCCAAATTATAAGGCCTTTAATGTATATAACATCTGACTAATACTTTTAGTCTAGTAAAGAATTTCTTCTTTGATGTGGTATCTGTTATCTTGTATGACAAATACTAGAAAATCTCCTCAAAATGCAGAAGAAACTCGAAGCAACATAAATGTGGTTCTGCAGAAGGATGTTGAGGATACCATGTGAGCAACGACGAGGTTTTGGAGAGAAATGACACAAAAAGGAAACTTAACTTCAGAAAGAAGCAGTTGAAGTTTCTAGGACGAATAATGAGGAAGGAGGCCTCGAAAAATCTGACACTCACAGAACAGATTTAGGGAAAGAGGAAAGCAGCGTGTGACTTAATAGGCTTGAGCAAATAGATAGATAGATAGATAGATAGATAGATAGATAGATACGAACAAACTGAGATAGATAGATATGAACAGACTGAGATAGATAAAAAGATAGATAGCTATATATATATATATATATATATATAGATAGATAGATAGATATGAAAAGACTATGAAAAGATAGATAGATAGATAGATAGATAGATAGATAGATAGATAGATAGATACGAACAAACTGAGATAGATAGATAGATATGAAGAGACTGAGATAGATAAAAAGATAGCTATATATATATATATATATATATATATATATATATATATATATATATAGATATATAGATAGATATGAAAAGACTGTGATAGATAGATAGATAGATAGATAGATAGATAGATAGATAGATAGATAGATAGATATGAACAGGCTGAGATAGATAAAAAGATAGATAGCTATATGTATATATAGATAGATAGATATGAAAAGACTGTGATAGATAGATAGATAGATAGATAGATAGATAGATAGATATGAACAGACTGAGTCAGATAAAAAGATAGATAGCTATATATATATATATATATATATATAGATAGATAGATAGATAGATAGATAGATATGAAAAGACTGTGATAGATAGATAGATAGATAGATAGATAGATATGAAGAAAATGATAGAAAGATATAAACAGACTGAAATAGATATAAACAGAATCTGATATATATATATATATATATATATATATATATATATAAAGATAGGTGGATGAATATATATTTGTTTTGTTCCATATTGGTTTGATAGTTGTGAAGTAAAAGAGTGACTGGTTTATCATTGAGCCGAAATTTTGCCAGGTGAAATTTATCCGTATTGTTGAGTTTGCAGAAAGTAACCTACCAAATAAAGTATTTTTTTTATAATGGCAACTTTGCCCCGAGAGGATTAATGTTTTGCTTAAAAAAAATCCTCCTAGCTATTTAATAAATTTATTATGTATGAAAACTGTGTATAATGATATAGACAGACAGTTGTAAATTTCTACAGAGATTTTCTCGGGAAGAGTTCGTGTCCGAAAAAAAAATCCCCGTGAAAATATAGATAATCACTTCTGTTTTTTATTGTTTCTATGTGTCTGTTACAGTTTACTTTTTTCTTCTGTCCGAAAGACTCGTGAAATTATGCATACATTAACACCAGTACGAAGGCAACCATTACGTCTACGACGACAACAACGGCTTCTATTACCAATAGAGGGTCTGTTATAAAGTCTGCTTCCACAATGTTTGTCACCGAAGAAGGGGAAGGAAAGAAGAAGAAAACGGAAGAAAGCAAGTGAATTCAGGAAGAAAAGGAAAGAAATGAATAAAAGAAATGGTAACTACAAATATAAAGATGAAAAACATGTTATGAATTTGAAAATATAAAAGAAATTACTAAGAAAAAAGAAACACCCACACAATATATATATATATATATATATATATATATATGTATATGTGTATGTGTGCGTGTGTGTGTGTGTGCGTGTGTGTGCGTGCGTATGAGTCTATATTTTTTAGATGAGTTATTGGAAATATTCACACCATTTACATTGTTTGGCCTGTTGTCCTCATCTTTGTTGCCATATTCCTCAAGGACGTATTGACCAGTAGATAAATGCGTTGATTGAAGCCAATAAGTTGTGAGTTCAATACCTGGCTACAGCAGAGGTGAACAAATGCTTGGAGTGTTAAGTGAAAGACGGATAACTGATATTGAAACACCATGACACGTGAAACTAGAAACATTCTACCCCGGTGTACGAAATAAAATTCCAATCACCTGAAGAAGGCGGAAACACAACACGACCTAAAATTTCGTGAATATGGTGACGAAAATGAGAACAGTCCGAACAAGGTCAATAGTAAAGATATATATATATATATATATATATATATATATTTATATATGTGTGTGTGTGTATACGTGTCTGTGTGTGTGTGTGTGTGTGTGTTATAATTGCGAAAGACAACACGGCAACGCTGACGACTTTGCAAACCAGTTACACTCCTGCACCTATTTTATACGCGGACGTCTTTTGCGAGTTTCGAGGCTTTTTCCTAGTGCACTCCGTCGGATCTGCATATTCTATTACAAAACTGACTCAAGTACCCTGCCTTTTAAGAAGGATATTCATATAGGCGGCATTATTTCATGCAATATTTTTATATGATCTTATGTTATTTGCATATATATATATATATATATATATATATATATATAAATGCAAACTTATCACTATACTCGTTTCGAAAAACCCTCCGCGTATATGTGCGGTAGGAAAAAATTGTTGTTAAAAAAAGAAAGAGCTAAGCGCATGAACATCAGCCAAAGCGACTTGGATCGAGTCAGTACGTAGCCCAAAGAAAATACCCGAGACAAGTCATCAAT
Source organism: Ascarosepion bandense (assembly GCA_037127315.1). Classification (NCBI taxonomy): domain Eukaryota; kingdom Metazoa; phylum Mollusca; class Cephalopoda; order Sepiida; family Sepiidae; genus Ascarosepion; species Ascarosepion bandense. The sequence continues at coordinate 970,641 of JBBBDQ010001353.1, forward strand.
AATAAAATAGCGCTCAGTACGTAAGCAGAGCAGAATATGTATAAGTATAAAATATAGTATAAAATTATATTTTATCATATTATACTTATATATATATATATATATATATATATATATATGTATATAATATACTATATTTTATCATATTATAATTATATATATATATAATATGATAAAATATAGTTTAAAGTATGCTAATTTCATGGGTTAAAATGCTCAGTATCAATGAGTGTGTTGGTAAGGATTAATGCTGGCGGTCATTCATTATTGACAGTGAAAATGACAATTTTGCCAGGAAGTGTATTTTGCACAGGGATATATCGCTGTGTGCAGAGCACAACAAATGCAGGCTGAGTATTTGTTTTGATTATCAGGTTCAAGGTAGGTCAGTTCCTGAGATGGGACAAAATGCACCGGAACTTCCAAGCATCAGGAGGTAACTTTTTAAGTCAGGTCATCTGTCACAGAGAGCCAGTTTTAGTTTAGCAGTTTTAGTTTTACAGTTGGAGAGCTCATTTAGATCTCAAACAGCAGCCATTTTTAGCTGGCTGACCGCTTCGACGTTAGTGTGCTGACTTAATATGAGTGCAATTCCATCAGCTCTGAACCACCAACTTCACAATACGGTCAAGTTACCACTTTGTTAAAGAGAACAGAAGAAAAAATATAATGGAATATTTTTATTTAAATATGAAGTTATAATTTTCGTCATCTTTTGTTAGTAGGTGCGGTATATATGCTCAGAAAAGGTATATAATATATCGTTTTGATGTGCACTGACTTGTGTTTTTGTTTAAAAAAAAACAGTTCCATTAACCTTCGTTACCACGGCACATAAAAAAACCTAGACAGTCGAGACAAAGACATCAGGCAAGGTAGGTGACAATTTTTCGCTTATCTATGGGTGCTCTACTCGTGTTTTCGCTATAAGAAAAGTTGCTTGTTCAAAAAAGAACTTCTACGGAAAGGTATATATATTTTTAAGTTGCTTGCAGAGCCTGACTCTAGTTAAAGGATATTATTCTTTTTCGAACTGGATGGTCAATGCATACAAGGGAATTAGGAATAAAGTAAAACAATAATAATAATAATTGGAATATAAAAAAGGAAAAGAAGTGGAGTTGAAAAGAAAAGGATTAAGTAATAATCGAAGGAAGTACTATTGAAGATAAAGATAGACGTTGTAAAACGTGAAAACATTTTTCGGACTGTGGTTAAGTTTGGCTTCGGCTCCATCCAGTTGTAGGAGGGTGAAAGCCATCATTGGAATAACCTTTATCGCATCTTTGTTGAATAGAACATAAAAGCGTGATAGTTGAGTTCTGTGAGGTTAATTAGGGAGGTGGTATAGGGAACACAAAAAAAAAAAAAAAAGAAAAAGAAAAAGACAAGCATCGAATGATTTGTGGATTTTGGAGAAGAGAACAACGCTGAAAAAACGGGATTAGATTAGCTTCCTTATGGCCTGTGGGTAGTAGTAGGCAGTCGGTTTAGAAAAAAAAACGTTCAGATCTAGTGTTTAGAATAAGACAGACGTGTTTTTAGATTAAGTTAGTTAGGAGATTAGACCTATGAGGGTGGCGAACTAACCCTCCGAACGAAACATATGTCAGCATTATCAGATACAGTCAGACCGTAGGAAGTTTTCTTTGTTTTTTTTTCTCTCTCGTTGGGTTATTGTTGTTGTTCCACGGGCAAATTTGAAATGATATGCACTGCAGAAAATAGCAGGTTTTCCTGCTCAATTATCGTATTTTTCATCGGTTCTTTTTAACAAAGTGGTGCCTTTGTCGATGTGGGTCATTCATGATTGCCAGAAAATTTGATAGAATTTTGCCAAGAAGTGTATTTCGCACAGGGATATGCGGCTGGGTACAGAGCATAACAGGAGCAGGCTGAGTGTTTGTTTTTACTACCAGCTCAAGGGAGATCAGCACCTGAGATGAGACAAAATGAACCGGAAGTAATAGACGTTGGGATGTAAATTTTTAAATGACGTCAGTTGATACAGAGAGTCAATTTAGTTTTAGTTTAGTAGTTTGAGAGAGAGGACTGCAGCCATTTTTTACTGAATTACTGCAGCCTCGATGTGGGTGAGCTGCAACCCCGACCAAACCTCCCACTCAACGACCAAGTCACCATTTTGTTTAAAAGAACTATTTTGTTAAAAAGAACCGATTAAAAATAATAACAAAGATATATGGAAGATTTTTATTTAAATATGAAGTGCTGATATTTGTCGATTTTATTTATGTGAAAAAGTAAGTCATTTTGTTTCACCTTGTGGTCAAGTATATTTTGATTTATCTTATGTGAAAAAGATAATCTGATCAACAGGTGTTTACTCGTGCAACCAGATTGGCAACTGGGTCCCACCCATTCACAGTTAGGTTAGCCAAATGCAGACGACAATTCTACTCCTTCAGCTTCTTCTCTCGCACTTCCCGGCTGTGGAACTTGCTCCCATATTCTTGCTCTCCTGACGGCTACAACCTCCAGGAATTTAAATGCAATGTCAATACTCATCTATTAACCACTGGACTCTAGCTCTTTCCCCACCCCGTATATCCTTTCCTTTCTCTCCACCTTTGAAACTGTCATCACACATGCATTCTCATCTTTCTATTGCTCCTTTCTAACTGGTTCGTATTCCCGTTCACTTTCTTCTAATTAATCTTTTTACACTTATGTAGCCCCCCGCCCATCAGTGGCATTACCACCTTGCTCGGGGTGAAATAATAAAAAAAAAATATTTCGTTTCTAGCAGATTTTTTTGCCAAATTGTTAATAAGTTATATATCGACATTTATGACCAAAAAAGCACGGGACGTTACTGAGAGTCACCGAATTGACAGAAGTTTATTCACCGAATGAGATTGAGATACAGTTTATTTGCGTCGAAGAAGTATATACTCGTCGAAGTGGGTATATCCCCGTCGAAGTGGGCATATAACAAGTGCATGTAAATAAAAAGTAGACATTAAAGTCAATTTCCAAAGGCGACAGTTTGTTTCATGCTAAACGAATATATATATATATATATATATATATATATATATATATATATATATATAGTCATCCGCAAACAGATCTGTTTCCCTGTATCACAGCTCATCAGTACGGTTAGACAGCCGATTGCCTTTTTACTCAGGATTGAAACTCGACCGAATTGGCGTCAGTCGGTGATTCTACCTCTCAGCTATGGGCGCTCGGCAGAAGGAGGCAGACTTTTTAGCGTGTATACTTTCATTATACACACCCAATAGCTGAGAGTGTTCTAATTCATTGCTGAATGAACGATATATATATATATATATATATATATATATATATATATATTAACGAAACCCGGTTATAAGCAACCGACAATTTGTAATGAATTATTTTGAACATTATTTAAGTAGATATTCTGTTTTTAATTAAACAGTATTTTATATTTATATCTACCGGCCTGATTATTTTACGATAAATTTTATTGCGAAAATGTGTGCTATCCAGCAGGATTCGAACTTGCGACCCCTATTTACATAGGGGAAGCTACCATTTGATCTGGTACTGTCTTAACCACTCGACCATGAATAGCCTCTTGATCAGACGAGGTTTTTATCATGCTTATATAACACAATTTTCGATCCATCGTAAACAAACCATATCTGCTCTGAAATGTATCGTAAATGTCAACAAATGTAAACATGTTACGGAAATTAACGAATTTTAACGAAACTTGGTTATAAGCAACCGACAATTTGTAATGAATTATTTTGAACATTATTTTTACCGATACTCGTATTTAACTAGATATTCTGTTTTTAATTAAACAGTATTTTATATTTATATCTACCGGCCTGATTATTTTACGATAAATTTTATTGCGAAAATGTGTGCTATCCAGCAGGATTCGAACCTGCGACTCCTATTTACATAGGGGAAGCTACCATTTGATCTGGTACATTTAATTTCCGTAACATGTTTACATTTGTTGACAATATATTTATTTATATATATATATATATATATATATATATATATATATATATATATATATATATATCTGTGTGTGTGTGTGTGTGTACGTGCATTTAAAAATTCAGATGTAAAGAAAAATATACAGATTAACGTTGTTTAATTTTTTAAATTCTGATAGATTACAGGCACTTTTACTTCTGTGTAGAAGTACATGTAAAATATAAGTAGAAATACATGTTACAAAATAAAATCCTTACATTTGTCTTGATAAAAACCATCAGAGGACGACACGCTGTCATATACGATCAGGCGCCCTGCTGTTCATCTCGGTGTTCTCGACAGGCTCCAAAGGAGAATCTGTAATGTAATAGCTCCCGACTTAGCAGCTCGATTCCAGTCACTTTCTTACCGGCGGGATGTGGCTTCCCTCTGTCTATTCTACAAATATGTTCATGGCTTCTGCTCCGACGAACGTAAGTCACTGGTGGCCCCGCCACAAGAATGTACTCGTATAACCAGAATTGGAAACAATGCCCCACCCATTTACAGTTAGATCAACCAAACACAGCTTACAATTCTACTGCATCAGTTTCTTTTCTTGCATTTTCCGCCTGTGGAAATCCCTTCCTGACGGCTACAACTTTCAGGAATTTAAACGCAATGTCAATACCCATCTCTTATCTACTTGACTTCAGTCCTTTCTACATCACCCTGTGTATCTTTTTTTCCTTTCTACCTACGCAGCTGTCTTCACACCTGTGTTACCATTATTCTCTTGCCCTTTCTCTGACACCCCTTGTAACTGGTTTGTCTCTCTCTTCACTCTCCTCCTGACTAAACTTTTACTGTTATGTAGACCCCTGCGCATCAATGGCGGTACCGCCTTGCTTGGGGTGAAACGTTTAATATATATATATATATATATATATATATATATATATATATATATATATATATATATTTGTTGATACACACATGAAGTAGTTTGAAGAAGGGAAGCTTTTGTAATATTGACAACTACATTCTTTTGTTTTCTTACAAGGAACCAAGTCATTAGTTCAAAATTTGCAGAAATTATCTCGAGTCCTTATCGTCGTCTCTATTCTGTTTAAGTAGATTTTACGGCTAACACCACTACCCTTTCTTGCAAATTGATTTAATATTTTCGCAATAGAATACAATCCGATCACAATTTATCAGGTATCTTCTTCAATATGCGCTGACCTTTCAGGATGTAAGCGATCATGGCTTTCCACGTCTCCCTATCCCTGGTAGCTCTTAGCAAGCTTTCACCTGTTACACCACGCAACCCACATTCCGTCATCCACCTGATCTGGCCCTTTAAATATGTTATCCGCTGCTTTCCCCTGTCTCTTTTTCAATCTATTTGACCTGTTAGTATCAGGTTCTCCAAGACCTCCTTCCTCATTGTATGTTCCAGGAACTTTAGCTATCCTTTCATGATGGTCAGTAAGAATTTCCTTTTCGTTTCTATCCTTTCCAAAACCTCATCATTGCTCTCATGTTCGGTCCAAGATATACGTAGCATCATTCCGTAGAACCACATTTCATTTACTTCAAGTTTTTCCTTCATCTTTGATGATATTGTTCAGCATTCACTGCCATTTTGAAGAACTAACATCACATAAGACACTTTATTCCTAACAATGGGATCTACAATAGTTGAGAATACACAGCAATAACTTGAAAACAGTAACAGGCTTATAATAAGGCAGAAATAAAAAAAATGGGGCTAGATAATTATTTTGATGCTTTATATTGCTGGGCGAAGAATATTGACACATTAATTAGTTACATTTTTTTCTAATAAAGTTTCTGATACAAAAATATTAAAGCATCAAATATGAATTAGTAATAATCGTCTCGTCTTATGAAAAATGACAATAAGAGAAACCAGTAAAATTGGGGACAAAGTCTCTAGGCTATTTCGCTAATCTTGAATTAATCATTCATTACCTTGTATGTGCGTTGTGTTTCAGTGTATATCGGCTCGGAACGAGAAATCGGGGAGCCGAGTTCAAATCCCAGTTGAATTCATTGCATTCACTTACGCGCAAATAACCTTGGGAAAGGTGTTAATCCGTCTCTTCCTTTCAGTTATGGGTTAAATAACAAGACAGATTTGGTTTTTACACGTGAAAGCTGCTTTTTTCTCATGTGTATCGATAGCTCACGGGGTAAGATCTCCGTCTGATGACAAATCAGTCGGATTTCGATACCGGCTTGAAGCAAACGGTAAATTTAGCCAGAATGATGAGCTGTGATACAGAGAAACAGACCTATATAGGGAGGATATCACACACACACACACACACACACACACACGGAGGATATCACACACACACACATACACACACACACACACACATATATATATTGACTTCAGTGTACTATTGTATATATATTGACTTTAGTGTACTATTGTATATATACACATATAAATATACACACACACACACACATATATATATATGTGTGTGTGTGTATATTTATATGTGTATATATACAATAGTACACTGAAGTCAATATATATATATATATATATATGTACGATTTAGCCGGCAGTTTGTAGCCATAGAGATATAGCCTTGGGTTAGGAGAGGGTTGCGGAGTAGCTTAGTTTTGGACAGGTCACTTTTTGGTTTTGATGTTCTTTTCCTTATTTTCCATTATATTTTGGTGTAATTTGTTTTTTTTTCTTTTTAATCTCGCAGGTATAATTAGAAAGCAGTGTGCTGATCGCATATTTACTATTGTATAGCTTCATAATTCTTCTAGTGAAAACATATTCAATGAGGCTAAGAAAGTGCATGATACAACCCTAAAAGACAGTGAATTCTAGGAAACACTTACATAGATGCCACACAGCACAGAAAAACTAACAAACAGCAAGATTGACATCATATGATTCCACACAACGTAAAACAAATACAACACAACCGTAAGAAAAATTTTCAGTAAACTCATACAAAAACACTTCCCTGCAAGAAGCACTCTTAACAAGATATTCAACAGTAAAAATTATCTACAGCTGCACCGAGTACATGAATTTAATAATATAAAATCACAACAGAAAAACAACTAACCAACAGATAAAATTAAATCTACGTGTAACTGCAAAACAAAGAACGAATGTCCCTTTATCGACAATTGCTTGGAGAACAATATACTATACCATGCTATTGTAAAAGCAGTAGCTAACGAAGAAAAATATACAGAGGAGTAACTGAAGAACCATGGAAAAAATAAATTTCTTCTTCTTCATCTTCTTCTTCTTCTTCTTCTTCTTCTATGTGCCATGTCCATTCAGGACGTAGATGATCATGGCTTTCCACGTAACCCTATCTCTGGTGGCTCTTAGCACACTTTTACCTGTTACCCCACCCAAATCCCGCTCTGCCATCCACAATCTCAGGCACTTTAGATATATTATCCGCTGCTTTCCCCTGTCTCTTTTTCCTTCTATGTGAGAAATGAGTATCAGCCTTCCTTCTTCACTACATATCCCAAGAACTTCAGTTGTCTCTTCCTGATGCTCAGTTTTAATTTTCTTTTCGTTTTCATCCTTTCTAAAACCTCATCACATCTCACATATTTGATCCATGATATTCGCAGCATTCTTCTGTAGAACCACATTTCAGTTGCTTAAAGTTTTTCCTTCGTCATTGATGATATTGTTCATCATTCACTGTCATATTGAAGAACTGGCATCACATACCAATCCAGTGCTCCCTTCTTTGTTTCTAGCAAAATTTTCTTGTCTTTCAATACTCTACTCAGCTTCTGGAATACGTCCTTGGCCATGCCAATTCGTCTTCGGATCTCATTATCGTACTTTCCGTCTTCTGTTAGAACACTTCCCAGGTACTAAAATTTTTGTACTCGCTTGATTTTAGTATCCTGCCCCTGTATTTGTCATTTTGGGCTCCTCCGTCTGCTGATGGCTATACATCCGGTTTTCTTGTAATTTATTTGTAGTCCTTTCTTTTGACTTTCTTCATCTATCTTTTTAGGAAGTCTTGTAGTTTTCTTTCAGTGTCAGCTATCAGCACGGCATCATCTGCATATTTTCAGATTGTGACCACCAATGACGAATCTTGGTATAACTTCTAGGGTCCTCAGAATAGTCTCGCTGTACAAGTTGAATAGATCTGGTGAAAAGAAACATCCTTGTCTTACGCCCCTTTCTATCTCTGTATATCTGTGGAATTCGTTTCCTGTCCGACGCACAAAAAATTGTACATAGTCAATACGCAGACAACACATTGCTTTCTAAACACAGAGTGTTGCCTGTCTCCAGGAAGCTTCACTGAAATACAATCAGCAGTTATCTTATTGGGGGAAAATCATTCACAAAGCCTCAGGCGGTTAAGATTTATCGACACAAAATAGAAACGCAAGCTTTCTGGCCATGCATTATTAAAAAGAAAGATGAGAGTTATACACGTTTTATATAGTGAAAGATATCTACGATTTGTTGGACATTAGACCTTCTTTGAAATGAAGTACGTCGCAATATAAAGTACATATTTGTACTTATAACGTATGGGATTGCATAAACGCAGCTCAGTTTGAATACTCACGATAGCCATCGACAGAATCGTTTGAATACTCACGATGTCCATCGACAGTTTGAATACTCACGATGTCCATCGACAGAATCGTCTTCACTGTTTATACGAATTCACGTTCTTTCAATGGAGAAGAATCACTTGATTTGTTGGGTGCCGTTTTCTTCCAAACAAATTACACTACAGTAAAAATTTTATAATTAGAATGGCTAGATATAACTGTAAGTTCTATTCTAAGAGTTTCTTCAATACCACTTTGTGCTTGTGAAATTTCCGAAACATTGCCTTACAGTCAAGTTTAATCGTCAAAAATTTAAATGCAATGTCAATTGTTATCTTCTGTCTTCTTTATTCTGTTTCTTTTATTGTTCTCTCTCTTTAATCCTGTTTAATTTTTCTAATAATCTCTCGCGCTCAATAATCCCTTTATTAATATTAACCGCTGGTTATTTTTTTTAATCATTTCACCCCAAGCAAGGCAGTGTTACTGCCACTGGTGGCCAGGGTGTTACATAGGAAGAAGGTGATAAGAAAAAGGGACAAGTTATAGGGGGTGTCGGAAAATGGGTAAGAGAAGGATGAAAATACTGGTGTGATAAGAGTGGAGTGGATGGAGAAAAGAAAATGGGAGAAATGATCAGAGTCAGGTAGATAAGAGACGACTATTGACCTTACATTTAAATGCTTGGAGATTGTAGCTGTTGGCGAAGCAATTATACGGAAAGGAATTCCATAGGCGAAAAATGCGAGAAAAGAAGATGTTAGAGTAGAAGTTACGGTTACATTTTATTGGTTTCATTGTAAAAGAGTAGGACCTAGTTGCTAGTCTAGTAGCTCGAGTAAATTCAGGGCACCAGTGAGCTAAGTTCATTGGAGTAGAAGTCGTGAAAGTATTTGTAGAAGAGACACAAGGAAGCCACATTATGCCGGTAAAAGTGACTGCAGTTGAGATCGATCACATTATAAATTCTTCGTTGGATTTTGTCAAGAATCTCGATGTGAATAGCAGAGACACCCGATCAGATGTATCAGCAGTATTCAGTACACGGGCGGATGGTAGATTTATAAATGTGTAGGATGGATCAGGGTAGGACTTGGGACCCTGCCCTTAAACAAATCCCAATGAGACTTGCTCCGTCAGGGAGGAAGCCCGCTCAACCCGACTAGGGTGAATGCGGCATACATACATACATACATACATGGATCCAGACGAGAAGAACTTCCTGGCTCTACACAGTGAACCGACAATCTTAGCAGCGGATTTAGCTATAGATTTGATATAGTCATTCAACTGCTGAGAGGCGCAGTGTTTTGGCTTCAGGTAGGCTAACCTGATCCATGGTAATGGGAGGGTAGGAGCGATTGGTTGGAAAAGAGATCTATTGTTCTTAGGAATGCATAAACTCAACCCCCATCCTAGGTATCCTCATCCGTCTATCACCCTCTTTCCGGCATTTCCTATAACTAACCACTCATTCTTATCACCTTTCCCTATGTAACCCCTTGCGCATTCCTATAACTAACCACTCTTTCTCATCAACTTCCCCTATGTAACCCCTTGCGCAATAGTGGCAGTGGAATGCCTTGCTTGGGGTGAAATGATTAAAAGAAATATTATACTCGCCTATATTAAAACTACTGTCGGCTTTAAATAGCCCTTCGAGGTTGATATCTTGAAAAAGTTCTTCTTCTTCTTCTTCTTTCGTAGGCGATCATGGCATTCCACGCCTCCCTATCCCTGGTGGCTCTTAGCACACTTTCTCCTGTATCATTTCGCAACCCCCGTTCTATCATCCACCGACTCAGACCCTTCAAAAATGTTATCCGCTGCTTTCCTCTGTCTCTTTTCCCTTCTATCCGGCCTGTTAGTTTGTTTATGTTATAACTGTCTTTTTTTTTTATTCTTATTTCTCATTTCATCTTAGTGAAAGACAATATATAGGGATATAACAATAGGAATATAACAAACTAGTAGTATAGCCCGGCGTTGCTCGGCTGTAATGAAAGCTTTAAAACAAATCCGTGGTCCTGGAGCTCAGACTCTTTGGACGTTGGCACGAAAGATTAAAAAGCAATAGTAGTTTCCAGTTAAAGCAAAACCGTAGACTGAAAGAAAAATGAATGGATGTAAGTCAAATTTTAAATTCCTGGTATCGATATCAAATAAGTTTTTTTCGTCGTAAACTGAATTTTGAAGGCTAAATAAGTCCTCTGAGTAAATGGTATCATGGCTGAGGCTAATAACTACAATTATACCTACTTAGAGCCAAACCCGAAGCAAAAACTAAAATAAAAGGGCTGAAAAAAATACAGACATATAGGCAGATAAACAGACACACGCATATACATCTTGCCTTATATATATATATATATATATATATATATATATATATATATATTATCGATTTTCTGCACTATTGTAAGAACTGCAACCTTGAAACTTCTGAATATCGTTTCTTATGTCTTTGTCTATGAGTGTATCAAATTTGATTAAAATCGGACCACTCCTTCATAAACCGATTTTTTCGATTATCAATTTTCGATATTTATCGGGGGTACCTCGACACAAAACCTAGCTAAGAACACTCGCTTATAAGCAAATGCTTATAGTACAACTGTGTAAATTTCAAGAAAATCGGTTCAGCCGTTTCGGAGTCTATAGGTAACGGAGACATACACACACAAACACATACACACAGAGACAAAGTTCCATTTATAAATAAGTTTAGATTATATCAAAAGACAAAAAATGGTTAAACCTCTTAAGCATTTTATTGTCCTCTCTCCTTAGTAGTGTTCTCATATCTTGAAACATTCAGTAATACCATGCGTCTTAGTAAAGTTATTTCCATGCTTGGGGGAAATGATAAAATAAAGATTTGCATCGTTATCTTCGGGCAGTGATAATACTAAGGTGCACGTGTCTGTTTTTCTTTGGAGGTTAAACACTTAACTAGACTGGTTCACTCGTAAAGAATGGTGAAAACTTTTTTTATTAATAATTTTTGTAGGTAGGCATTATTTAGACACCGTAAAGTTTTTCGGGGTCAACATGAGGATTGTGAATTAAATGGAAACATGGATCAACATAAGGGGTTTTTAATAGAAATGAAGCATGGATTCAACAAGAAAACAATTAAAAGGACTAAAAAATCTAATACTCACAGGACGGATAGAATGAAAGAGTAGCAGGGAAAAACAGCGTGAGACATATTTGATAGGCTTGAGTAAATAGATGGAGGGGCTGGGTTTTATCAAAAGAAAAAATAATAAGAGCAACAAGAGATAGGGGCAAGTGGAAGTCCATGATCGCCTAAGTCCTGAAGGAACACGGCATAAGAAGAAGAAGAAAAAGAAGACGATCCTGGATGGGTGACCGTTTGGTAATGCCAGGTTCAATAACTTGGTCATTCGAATAGCCTAATGGATAGTCTCTTGCAATTGTTCATCCGAGAGCCGAGTTCCAATTCCAGTGGGATTCATTACATCGACTTATACGGAGATATATCATTATGGAAAGAATGAATTCACCTATTCTGTCTCCCTATCTAAGGGTTAATTATTAATACTTGTATCCTTTTATCATTATCCCCAGCACCAAAATATTTTAAGATCTAAAAATATTTTCTTGTTTGAAATTACGAGCAAAGGGTTGACAAATCTTAGGAAACTAATCAATTGAATTCTTTTGCAGGTTTTATGAATGGATTTCTGTTAAAATATCGTCACAGCTTGAAATTAATAACTGCCATTTTTGCAGAATTATTGGAATTAGTTGTGTTGAATGCGAAAAGTGACATTTTATTAAAAAATTGATTAAACGAAGAACAAACGTATTTAGTTAACGTAATAAAATAACTTAATAAAACATATATTTGTATATTCTTCATGACATATAAATAATCATTATCCCCTCAGGTTTGTACATGTGCTCGCGAAAAAAACGTACCCTGCAAAAAAAAAAAAAAAAAAGTTTGCAAAGCAGTTTTAAAAAAATTGAATGTGTCAAAAATAAAAATAAAATTAAAAAATTGAAGACATTTCATTAAAAAAAACGATCATGTGTTTTTTTTTTGTTTTTTTTTTTAATCATATCACCCCGAGCAAGGCGGTAACGCCACTGATGCGCAGGGGGCTACGTAAGGGTAAAAAGAATGGAAAAGAGAAAGCCGGAAACCACATCCTAAACAGGAAACAAGGGATGAGCCTCTTCACCTGTTCAATAGATGTGGGTGGAGTGTGAACCGGGCGATAGTTTAGTCTATCTACTCCAATTGAAAAAAAGAATAATAAAGGAAAAGAGTGAAAAGATTGGAAAAGAGAAAACCGGAAACCGCATCCTAAACAGGAAACAAGGGATGAGCCTCTTCACCTGTTCAATAGATGTGGGTGGAGTGTGAACAGGGCGATAGTTTAGTCTATCTACTCCAATTGAAAAAAAAAAATAAGGAAAACAGTGAAAAGATTGGAAAAGAGAAAACCGGAAACCGCATCCTAAACAGGAAACAAGGGATGAGCCTCTTCACCTGTTCGATAGATGTGGGTGGAGTGTGAACCGGGCGATAGTTTAGTCTATCTACTTCAATTGAAAAAAAAAATAAAAAAAATAATAATAAAGGAAAAGTGAAAAGATTGGAAAAGAGAAAACCGGAAACCGCATCCTAAACAGGAAACAAGGGATGAGCCTCTTCACCTGTTCAATAGATGTGGGTGGAGTGTGAACCGGGCGATAGTTTAGTCTATCTACTCCAATTGAGAAAGAAAAATAATAATAAAGGAAAAGAGTGAAAAGATTGGAAAAGAGAAAACCGGAAACCGCATCCTAAACAGGAAACAAGGGATGAGCCTCTTCACCTGTTCAATAGATGTGGGTGGAGTGTGAATCGGGCGATAGTTTAGTCTATCTACTCCGATTGAGAAAAAAAAATAAGGAAAAGAGTTACAAAAATTGGAAAAGAGAAAACCGGAAACCGCATCCTAAACAGAAAACAAGGGATGAGCCTCTTCACCTGTTCAATAGATGTGGGTGGAGTGTGAACCGGGCGATAGTTTAGTCTATCTACTCCAATTGAAAAAAAAAAATAAGGAAAACAGTGAAAAGATTGGAAAAGAGAAAACCGGAAACCGCATCCTAAACAGGAAACAAGGGATGAGCCTCTTCACCTGTTCGATAGATGTGGGTGGAGTGTGAACCGGGCGATAGTTTAGTCTATCTACTCCAATTGAAAAAATAATAATAATAATAATAATAATAATAATAAAGGAAAAGAGTGAAAAGATTGGAAAAGAGAAAACCGGAAACCGCATCCTAACAACTAAGTTCAATAATACTTTTAAAAGTCTATGGCTGGCTACTTGGGTATACCATTAACAATGGCATTTGCGCGTAAGTGAATGCAACGAATTCAACTGGAATTTGAACTCGGCTCTCCGGTTTCTCGTTCCGAGCCGTTATCCCTCGCACCTCAACGCACATAAAATATTTAGAAAGAAGTTTTAAAATATACAAAAAATTCAGGAAATTTAAAATTAAATGCATAATTATGCAAACATCAATGATCAAAGCTCAGTTTAAATACGTGATATTTGTAAATAAAAACTATGTCCACTGATACTTTGAAAAGTCGATTATTCTCCACTTGGGGAATGCTATTTTGCAATAACCTGGATTTCCTGGTTGGTTGTTGGTTGTTTTGTTTTTATCGGCGGGTCATTTATTGCCAACTAAATTTTTATTTATTTATTTCTGGTAATACCTTTTTATTTCAACAATTTATTGTCGTTTTTATATAAGTTTTGTGTCTAGTAATATTTCTTTTTCTGTTCGAGTATCAAGATTCATAAGGATTTGTTTCTAAGAGTAGGGTCCCCAAGTCCTACCCTGTTATTTAACCGATAACCGGAGGGAAGGACGGATTAATTCCTTTCCCAAGGTACCAGTGCTTAAGTGAATGCAGGGTATTCAAACGGAATTCGATAAAACCGATTTCTCTTTCCGAGCCGATATCCACTGCACCACAACGCATATCCGTAACTATACGCTTACAGCACCTGGTATTCCCAAGCGGTCACCCATCTAAGTACTGACCAGGCTCAACGTTGCTTAATTTCGGTGATGGATTTCCTGGTGGTATAATAGATAATGGCTCGAAATTGTTTCTCCCAGTGAGGAATTCTAATTCCACCTGGATTCGTTATATTCACATACACATAAATAACATTGGGAATAAATAACCTATTATTTCCCTATCTCTGGGTTAATTAGCAATACTCGTATTACTTTACAATGGATCGGAATTGTTAATCCGAGAACTGAATTAAAATTCTTATTTAGTTCTTTATATTCAGTTGGACGAACATCTTCTTTGCAAAAAGTATGAATCGACCTCTTCTCTCTTCCAGTTATGGGTAAATTAGTAAGACTTGTATTATTAAAATATTATTATTCAAAAAAACTTACAATCTAAAAATATTTTGTTGTTAAATTACGTGTAAAGGGTTGATAAGCTGTAAAAAAATGAATCAGTCAACCAACTGACATTTCCTTAGTTGTGGCTATGTTTATTTTTAATTTTTTTGTAATATTCAGGCCATACATTTAGAAGTGGAGTCCTGTTGATAATATTGACAGAACCAAAACATTGAAAGTCGATAACTTTATTATGTTCAATAAAACATCTTACAAACTAAAAAGATTTAATGGCTTTAAATAACCTGCAATAAGCCACAGAAAACGAATTAACCAACCAAGCAATTTAAAATGTCAGGGATCATTTTACATTCTCTCGATATTATAAACAGGACTCGCTTTGTAAATCGGTAAAAATCAATTTTCTTCTAGTCTGACAAATGTAACTTGAGTAAAGTTTAAAAAAGCTAATCTATCTATGTATTCTCCGAAACATTTCCCTTACATTTTACAAATAGACAAATCTCTCTAAGTAGTATTTTGTTGATGAGAACTTCGCTTATACAATTGTAAGTAGCGACAGTGTGAAACGCTGAGCAAGGTTTTGTTTTGAAACACTGCATGTAAATATTTATGTCGAAGGTATTATAGACGAGATATTTCTTGTGAAATACCTTTTATATAAAAGAAACTTTTGCGGAAAGGAAAAAAATCTTTGAGAGAAGTCTATGAAAATAAATAATGAAATAGGAAATGATTTGTTTGAACATTATTTTTGATCGATATTCGTATTTAAGTAGATATTCTGTTTTTAATTAAAAAGTATTATATATTTATATCTACCGGCTTGATTATTTACTATAAATTTTTATTACGAAAGTGTGTGTTATTCGGCAGGATTCGAACCTGCGACCCCTATCCACATAGGGGACGGCACCATGTGATCTGGTGCGTCTTAAACCACTCGACTACGAATGACGATCAGGCTAAACGAAGTCAAATTAAGCCTATAACACAAATTTCGAATTCATCGTAATAACCATCTCTGCTCTTAAATGTATCGTAATGTCAACAAACGTAAACATGTTGCGGAGATTAACGAAACTTGGTTATAAACAACCGACAATTTGAAATGATTTGTTTGAACATTATTTTTGATCGATACTCGTATTTATGTAGATGTTCTGTTTATAATAATAATAATAATAATAATAATAATAATAATAATAATACAGTTAGTAGATTCTGTAGAAAAGCAAAACAGTAGCCAAGAACCAACTATTGCGGCAAAAAATATGAAAATGAAAGCCAAAGATAAAGCTCTTGAAAAGATGAAACAGCGCTGGCAAGACAAACCTCTGCATGGCCAATATCCAGTACGTGCCAATAAATCCAATGTTGACAAAGTTAATACTCATCGATGGTTACGTGCATCTGGATTAAAGTCTGAAACTGAAGGATTTATACTTGCAGCACAAGACCAAAGTCTTTTCACGAGAAACTTTCAGGCAAATATTATGCATAATAATATGGATCCAAAATGCAGGTTTTGTGATAAACACCAAGAAACAATAGACCACCTAATCTCAGGCTGTTCTGTGCTTGCCCCAAACGAATATAAAAATCGCCACGATAGAGTTGGGCAATATTTACATTGGGCAATGTGCAAACATTATGGAAAAGCTGTAAACAAACACTGGTATGAACATCATCCAGCACCGGTTACAGAAATAGAAGATGTAACCATTCTATGGGATTACACCATCTACACAGACAGAAAAATTGAAGCAAACAGGCCAGACATTATTGTTAAAAACCAGAAGGAGAAAACTTGTCTATTAATTGATATGGCTTGTCCAGCGGATTATAACATAGCAATCAAGGAATTTGAAAAACTGTCAAAATATAAAGACCTGGAAATTGAAATAGAAAAAATGTGGAAATTGAAAACAAGAGTTGTGCCAGTGATAGTAGGTGCACTTGGAATGATAAAAAATGGAACAAAACAACACATTGAAAGAATCCCTGGAAACCCCAGCTTAAGAGATATACAAAAAATTGTATTATTAAGTACAGCCCACACACTAAGGAAAACGTTATCTATGTAATGCTGAGGATGATAGGGAGGATAGAAAAACATGAAATGGAGTCATAACAACACGCCACTACCTGCCTTAGGTCTCCCCGCAGACTTGGTTGGTAGTGAGACCAATGCAGAAATCGAAATATGATGAAAAATGACATAATAATAATAATAATAATCATCCGTCACACCCAATTGGCAGCAACAAAACTACTCCACCTCTTCCTATCTTGAGCCAGACTTGTCAATGAACTCCAAGAGTACTGCATGGCTTTCATCTCATTCTCTACCGTACTTCTCCATGTCGTTCTTGGTCTTCCCCTCTTTCTTTTGCCATCTGGGATCCAGTGCAGTGTTGTTCTTGTGATTGACTGTGGGTCTTTCGGGAGCACATGCCCAATCCATCTCCATCGCCTTCTTTTAATGATAGTGCCCATGTTCTCTTGCTTGCATCTCTTCAGCAGGTCTTCATTGGAGATCCTCTCTGGTCAAAATATCCACAGTATTCGTCAGAGATATATGGTGTGAAATGATCGAAGTTTGGCGAGATCCGCCTTAGTCATTCTCCAGCACTCGGATCCGTAGAGGAGAGTAGATACAACACAGCTCTGGTATAGCTTGAGCTTAGTGTTGGTGCTGTACTGTGTCTAAATCATAATTGTAATCTAAATTATAAATTATAAAACTAAATTATAAATTTTTATAATCAAATAGTATTATATATTTATTTCTACCGGCCTGATTATTTACGATAATTTTTTTATTACGAAAATGTGTGTCATTCGGCAGGGTTCGAATTTTAATGAAATATCTTAACATCAAAAGAAATTGATAATGATTTCATACACGTATCGAGTCTCTTTCAAGCTAAAAAGCCGATGTCATTAATAACTTTGCTGATTGTTTGGTGATGAACAAACAACAATTGACCAAAAAGAATTATCAGTGTAGAAATTTCAGGCTATAAATCTTCATGTTTCTCGATTTGATAATGTAGCTTTACTTATCCCTCAGCAATATTCATGAGAGACGTTATCTTGTGTTGAATATTGATCATGTCTGGTTTAGCCGTTTTATACAGCGGGTTTATTTGTGATTTTTCTATGTTTTTCATGGAGGCCTTTTCTTCTTTTCTTAATGGATGTATCACGTTGCTTTAATATAGTCACCTCTTCTGGCTTCTTGGATGTCTCAGAGGCTAGAAGGGAAAAACTACGATGCCATGACCTTAAAAACAAAACAAAATGTCGCGTGGAAGTTTTTAAAAATGTATTTGCTAAATACATCATTCCTTAACCCAATAAAGAGACAAGTTTATTTGTTAAAAGTTTTCTTTCACTGTAGGGTAGCCGACTAGAATGTAAACAAAACATTGTTTTACTAAATGTTAACAAGGACTTAGTGCCACTCAAGATAGTATGTCACTGAATGAAGTTATTGTGTGGAAGTAGTGATTTGTTTTTATTCATTGCATATCAACCATTAGCAGGTTATTTAAATACATAAAATATTTTGAGATTTTAAGAATATTTGGAAGATAACAATGATTTACTGAAAAAGTCCTTCCAATTCTTCTTCCATCAGAGGTGGATTCATATCTTTACCAAGGGATTTCGTCTGGAAATATGCGGCTCGACTACAGTCACTTTCCCACCGACGAGATGTGGCCTCTCTTTGTCTGTTCTATAAATACTTTCATGGCGTCTGCTCCAACGAACTTAAGTCACTGGTGCCTCTGCCAGAGGTGTTTACTTGTGCAACTAGATTGGCAAACTGGGTCCCATCCTCTCACAGTTAGATTAACCAAATGCAGACGACAATTCTACTCCTACAGCTTCTTCTCTCTCACTTCCCGCCTGTGGAACTCGCTTCCATATTCTTGCTTTCCTGACGACTACAACCTCCAGGAATTTAAATGCAATATCAATACTCATCTCTTAACCACTTGACTCTAGTTCTTTTACCATCCTTTCCTTTCTCTCCATCTTTGCAACTGTCATCACACCTGTATTCCCATCCTTCTCTTGCTCCTTTCTAACTGGTTCGTCTTTCTCTTGACTCTCTTCTAATTAATCTTTTTACTTTTATGTAGCCCCCTGCACATCAGTGATCAGTGGCATTACCGCCTTGCTCGGGGTGATACGATTAAAAAGAAAATATACATATATAACAAAACACGGATGTGCAATGTGGTGTGCGGATGTGAGTTGTGGTGTAGTTGATATCGACTCGGAACGACAAATCGGCGCGCCGAGTTCGAATTCCAGTTAAATTTCTTGCATTAACTTACGCACAAATACCATTGGGAAAGGTATTAATCCGTCTCTTCCCTCCAGTTATGGGTTAAATGACATGACAGATTGGGTTCTTTAACCTTGGCTGACAATCAGTCTACCGCAGAAAGTAATGGAAACCTACTTCGGGATAATCTTCTGCCCAGTCAGTCATGTCTTTTTCAAGACATGATCGCCCAAGCGTGCATCACGTATGGCACTTAACTGACTGATAACGAAACTCACTGGAATTAGAAATCGGCTCTAACATGGACAGAACATGCGAGCTACGGCGACGTTTCGGAAAGGATGGACATGCAAAAGAGACCGATGTTTAACATCAGGAAGAGACACTGAAATTTCCCGGACATTTAGTGAAGAAACAGTGTTTGGGAATCTGATGCTCACTGGTGGATATAGGGAAGGTGAGAGAAGAGAAAACGTATGACGTACTTGATCGTCTTGAGCAGATAAATGGCGGAGCGGGGGGTGACCGGTATAGCAAGAGAAGGGGTATTGAGAGTTACAATGGATAGGGAGGTGTCTCAGGTCATGATCGCATACGTCCTGAAGGAACACTGCACGTAGAGGAAGAATTTCTAAGCGGTTATTCCTTACATCGTTCATATATGCTGCCTTACGAAATTTGGTATTGCCAATCAGTCAGTAGTCTTTGATAGAAACCACAACAAGCCCTCTGATCAGAAAGTTTTGCCAGGGAAAGAAGCTTGTCAGAGCAAAAGCAGTGAAAATAGTTGTAGAAAAGACAGGGCAAAGCCACATCAAACTGCTAAATCAGGATCGATTACGTTGCAGATCCACCTTTGTATTTTGTCGAGAACCTCGATATGAATAGCAGGAGCACCTGACCAGATTTGGCAAAGGTACTCCACGCACTTACGAATGGTAGACTTTAAAATGTACAAGATGAATTTTGACGAGAAAAATTTCTTCGCCCGGCACAGTAACCCAACATTCTTAGCGATCGATGTAGCTATTGCCTAGATAAATTCGTTCTACGTGAGGTTAGTAGATAGAGTTTGGCCAACGAGACCTATTGTGGTGCTTTCCATAGTTTCTCTATGGTAGTTAAAGAAGAAGAGCTGTGTTTGGGAAGCATTAAAATGTTCATTTTCTACCTAAATCCATCACAGATTGGAGGTTCTATTGAAAATAAGCAGCGAGATTTGCTTTGTCAGCCGTGGTAGATTTCTTATTGTACAATTGTTAGTTAAGTTTTTTTAAGAAAAGTAGTTAAACATTAGAAAAAGCTGAACAGCTTATATATATATATATATATATATATATATATATATATATATATTATACTTTAAGTATTCATTGCTCTATTTTAATATTGAACACTGTTTTAAATTAATGTTTTGAACGTTGCGAATAACATCTTCATTCCTTATTCATTTGTGTATATATATATATATATATATATATATATATATATATATAATGATTTACAAAGAAGGCTACACATAAGGTTGAGGATTGTGGGATGAGATTAATTTTAAATTGGCTGACCTTTTAGATCTTGCTCTCGTTTCCTGGAGACGATTCAAACAAGCAGATTGAAAACTGCTGAGTCCAATAAAACTTGTTGATCTCCAGACAACCCGCTTCAAGGCTAAGCGCTCAATAGTGTTATGTGGTTAATGACATCTGACAA
Source organism: Ascarosepion bandense (assembly GCA_037127315.1). Classification (NCBI taxonomy): domain Eukaryota; kingdom Metazoa; phylum Mollusca; class Cephalopoda; order Sepiida; family Sepiidae; genus Ascarosepion; species Ascarosepion bandense. The sequence goes on from JBBBDQ010001353.1 coordinate 991,642, forward strand.
ATTGCTCTTCAGCTTGTCTTTGTATCTTAGCCATGGTCGTCCTACTTTCCTGTAGCCCTGATCTAACTGGCTGTACATTAGGGTCTTGGGCATCTTGGTCTTGATGCCTCTTAAGATTATCGCACATAATTTTATAACTGAAGCAACTAATCTGCCAGATCCTCATACGTCGAAACCGACGGGAGAGTCCATTACATATATATATATAACGAGAAAAACAGAAAGAAAGAAAGAAAGAAAGAAAGAGAGAGAGAGAGAGAGAGACATTCTCAAAAATATGAAACTACTTCATAAAGTGTAAACTTCTTGTCTTTCGTCGTTTTATCAAACTGCGATAGCACTTTTTACTGTAGAACGATATCTTCTCGACTGATTGCATTAACCTCATGGCTGTATTATTAACAAGTGTTTCCATGTGCAGCAATCTCATTGGACACATTGTCCGAAGTTGCCTAACCAGTAGTTTGCAGCGGTAATAAAAGCCTGGAAGCTAAAGGCCATCATTTCGAGCATCTCTTGTGATTGTAGTGTCCAAGGGCAATTTGGAATAACCTCGTGATGTTTAAAAACATTTTATAATAACCTATTTATACAGTTTTATTTCCGATATTGAAATGTTTATCCATTTTGTTTTTTTCGCGGAATCTATATGCTACTTCCAACATTATTGTTTAGCTAGTCTTAGGCAATTTTACAAGTTGTGTCTTCATTTCTTGCTTCATGGTTGTTTGGTTTATATATATATATATATATATATATATATATATATATATATATATATCTTCTAAGTGTTGTGTCTCTTCAGGACGGAGGTGATCATGACCCAACACATCTCCCTATCATTTGTAGCTCTAAATACCTTTCTCCTGTAATTCCTCCCGAGCACTGCTCGGCCATTTATTTGCTCAGTTCTATCAAGTATGTTATACATTGCTTCTCTCTGACTCTTTGTCTCTGTCCTGCGAGTATCAGATTTTCCAAGCCATTATTTCTCATTACATGTTCCAGAAACTTCAGTTCACCTTTCTTGATGTTAATTATAAGTTTTCTTTGCGTTTCCATCTTCTCTCAAACCTTGCCATTGCTAAAATATTTGGTCCATAGTATACTTAATATACTTCTGTAGAAGCACATTTGGGTTGATTCAATTCTTTCCTTCATCTTTGATGAGATTGCCCAGCATTCGCCGCCATATTGTAAGACAGACATCATATCAAGCAGTCTATTTTTTGTTTTCATCAGAATTTTGTAGTCTCCCAAGATACATACATATATATATATATATATATATATATATATATATATATATATATATATATGTATATAGCTCATTAAGTGCTGGTGTTAATAAAATGGTGTTCGATGTAAAATCCGTTAATGTTTTAAGTGCACATTTGGGTGATCATGTCATGACTGACTGGGCGGAAGATTTTCTCGCCGTAGGTTGCCATTACTTTCTATGGAGACTGGTTGCCAACCAAGGATATAGAACCCGCGCTGTTCTGCTATTTTAACCCATAGCTGGAGGGAGGAGTGACGGATTCATACATTTCTCAAGGTTATGTGAATGCGACGGATTCAGATAAAATTCGAACTCGGCTCTCCGGTATTTCGTTCCGAGCCGATATCCACTGCACCAAAACAAACGTGAATTATAGATTATATATTACTAACTAATTTTACTAATTCTTGAAAATGTACACAGTTGTACTATAAGCGTCTGCGAGTGTTTTTAGCTAGGTTTTGTGTCGAGGTACATCCGATAAATATCGAAAATCGATAATCGAAAAAATCGGGTTATAGAAGAAGTGGTCCGATTTTAATCAAATTTGATACACTCATAGACAAAGTCATAAGAAACGATATTCAGAAGTTTCAAGGTTGCAGTTCTTACAATAGTGCAGAAAATCGATAATATACATATATATATATATATATATATATATATATATATATATATATAAAATGCAAGATGTTTGTGTGTGTGTCTGTTTATCTGCCTGTATGTCTGTATTTTTTTCACTTCTTTTATTTTAGTTTTTGATTCGGGTTTAAGTAGATATAATTGTAGTTCTTAATCTCAGCCATGATACTATTTACTCAGAGGACTTATTTAGCCTTCAAAATTCAGTTTACGACGAAAAAAGTTATTTGTTATCGATACCAGGAAATCAAAATTTGACTTACATATATTCATTTTTCTTTCAGTCTACGGTTTCGCTTTAACTGGAAACAACAATTGCTTTTTAGTCTTTCGTACCAACGTCCAAAGAATCTGAGCTCCAGGACCATGGATTAGTTTTAAAGTTTTCATTACACCCGAGCAACGCTGGGCTATACTGCCAGTCTTATATAAGTGTGCTATCTGACTGCGAGTTTGACCTAATCAACAAAAGGATACAAAGTTGACATAAAATCTTGAAATTTACTGCAAAACTAAGTCCGCTCATCCTGCTATCGTAACTAAACACCGATATTAATCTACATAGCCTGTAGATTAACTTCTTATTCGAAAAATTAGGGAATATTTCAGAAAGATATACACCTCTACGTAAGAATTTTTAAGTGTATTTGCTGAAGCATTGAAGTGAACGAAATAATAATAAAGAGAATATGTTTCTTATTGTTATCTCTGTTCGAAATTTTTTTATCTTGATTATGAGGTTTTAAGTCTTTTAATAAGTTTTCCGTTGGTTCTATCGAGAGTTTTTGTTTTTCTTTGAAACACACACACACACACACACACACACACAAAATTTCCATAATGTCGAGACATGATCGCCCAAGCGTGTATCAAGTATGGCACTTAACTGACTGACTGTTTTTAAAAAATTAAGAAAATCTATTTGTACATAAGCAAATGTTAATTCTTGGCCCGAGATATAATATCCTTTTTTTTTTACTTTCTATTTTTAATTCCTATCTCTACAGCGTTCCTGTCCCAAAATTCTTTACTTTTGGTCAACCACGTGAAATGCAGACAGGCCTGTCTTTAAATTCGCGAATTCATTCACTTGCAACGATAATGTAATAATTTTATAATTTTTTAAAAATTAATTTATAATATTTTTGAATTTCGTGGGATTTGATGTTGTTTTCTTTGGTAAAGATTGACTGGGGCATATGTAAACGGAGTTATTACTCATGTTTTTTTAAAATTTTTTATTAAAAATGTTCAAAAGAAAAACTTAAGAACTCTGCAGGCCATCTTAACCCCGCCCCCTCTTTTAGATAAAGTGATGAATATAGTTCTTGACCGGGAAAGTGAATGGCTTTTTTTCTATTTTTTAATCCCACGTCTACAGCGTTTATATCTATATGTCACAGAATTCCATAATTTTGGTCAACCACGTTAAATACAGACATGCCAATCTTGAAATTCGGGAATTTATTCACTTGCAACGATAATGTACTAATTTTTAAATATTTTAAAACAATTATTAATATTTTTGAATTTCGCGAGATTTTATGTTGTTTTTTTTTTCGAGATTGACTGGTGCTTATGCAAACGGAGTCATGATTTGTGAATTTTTAAACTTTTTATTTTCAAAAAAATGCACAAGAAAACATTTAAAAACCCTGTGCAGGCCATCTTAACCCCCATCTTTTTCTAGATAAAATGAGGAAGATAGTTCTTGATTTGCTTTGTGGTCCAGTGGATATCGGCTCGGAATGAGAAATCGAGGAGCCGAGTTCAAATTCCTGTTTAATTTCTTTGCATTCACTTAAGCGCAAATACCCTTGGGAAAGGTATTAATCTGTCACTTCCCTCCATTGTATGGGTTAAATAACAGGACAGATTGTATTCTATAGCCTTGGCCGGCAACCGATCTACCACAGAAAGTAACGGCAACCTACTGTGGGATAATCTTCTGCCCAGTCAGCCATATCTCTTTCGAGACATGATTGCCTGAAGCGTCTATCACGTATGGCACTTGACTGACTGATAGTTCTTGACCGGGAAAGAGAATGACTTTTTTTTTCAAATACCCTGTCTACCCCGTATATATATATATATATATATATATATATATATATATATATATATATATATGTATGTGTGTGTGTGTGTGTGTGTGTGTGTGTGAGTGTGTGTGAGAGAATTCATTACTTTTGGTCAACCTCGTCAAATACAAACATGTCGGTTTTTAAATGCGTGGATTCTTTCACTCCCGAAGATATTAATTTAATATGCTAATATTTTAAAATAATTTTAAATATTTTTGATTTTCGCAGGATTTAATATATTCTTTGCACAGGACTGACTAGTGACTATGAAAACACAGTTACAACAATTTGCTATTCGTACATATACGAAGTTACGACTTAATTATCTAATTCTCCTCTCCCCACTCTCACCGAATCATAAACCCTTGTCTTGTAACAGTTAAAAGGAGTACAATTTTTTTCCAACCATATATTTATTCAAGTTTTTGATGGGGTGTGTTTGATATATACATAGCGACTTCGACTGACACCAAATCGTTGGAGTTTCGATCCCGGCCAGAAGCAATTTGATGTCTAACTACTCTGATGAGCTGTGATACAGCGAAACAAGTTTGTATGTGGATGACGAATATATATATATATATATTTCACCGTCGGAATGTCAGCAACTAAAATGACTACCCCACTTCATGTAATAAGGCTTGCCAAAGAAAGAAAAACTCTCGATGATTCAACGGACAGCTAACGAGAATCGGTGTCTGAATAAACCACCGCGGGAAGGCGCTATTGACTATTAATACCAAGAGACATCATGGCAATAAAGAATCAAAATACGAAATATAAAGGCGTGAAGGGGTTAAGTCTAAGGAATTAACTCCCCGCCCAGTAAGGAATAATATGCGAACCAGGTGTCACTTGACCGTCATCCGGCGACTGTTAGCAGAAACGGCGTAAAGGGGATAAAATTCCTCGGAACTGATGTGACCGATTGTTATCCAGCAACTGTTTGTAACAAACAAAAATTAACTCTCGCGATACAGAACGTTAGAACTTTGAACAACTGTGGCCGGATGGAAAAACTAAAACAGAAGATAAGTATGTTGAACGTCAATATTTTAGCAGTATGTGAAAGTAGGTGAGCAAACAACGGAGATTTTGTCAGTGACAGCTACTAGATTATATATATGTAGATGGACAGAAAAATTAGAACAAAGTTGGATTGATTCTAGTGGGTTATCCGTTATAGTAAAGAGTATTTGTGTTGAAACATTAGTTTAATTTGGCCTTGTTAGTCAGATAGCCCACGATAAGAGGGGTCAGTCAGTCAATTGAGTGCCATACGTGATATACACTTTGGGCGATCATATTTTGAAAGAGACATAACTGAATGGGCAGAAAATTATCCCTCTGTAGGTTGCCATTACTTTTTGCGGTAGACTGGTTGCCGACCAAGGCTATAGAACCCAATCTGTCCTATTATTTAACCCATGGCTGGAGGGAAGAGACAGGTTAATACCTTTCCCAAGAGTATTTGTGAATGCAATGAATTCAACTGGAATTCAAACTCGGCTCCCCGATTTGTCGTTCCGAGTTGATATCCATTGCACCACAACGCACATACAAAACAAGAAAATCAAATTGTAAATCGAACCAACAATTTATATACATATAAATCCATTAAGGTTTTTTACAAATAAAAGTAATGTCTTTTGGTTGATACACGGTCGATAAATGTTTGTAGTAGTCCTTTCAAGAATGAATTTATGTGTACGTAGGCAGGAAGGTATGTGTGCATGTATGTGCGAGCGTTATTATTGTTGAGTGTTTTTGAAGTATTCGTTCAGTCTTAAAGGGTACCGTGCAGTTATCAAGTATAAGAAAAGGCAAACGGGTAAATCGTGAGAATAAGGAAGTGAGAGAGAAAGATAGAGATGATAATAATAACGATTGCTTGACGTTTATCGAGGGACGTGTTAATTACGCTCGTATTTCTTTCTCTGGCGACTATAGTCTTGTTCCGTCTTTTTGTTTCGAAAAGCTATTTGGGAATTCACTCACGGATGTGATTCTGGGTTTTCAACTGGACAACAAACAAACTTTGCGTCGGCTCGCGAAAAGGGTCTGTAAAAAGAATTTGTTTCTGGTAATAAAAGATTATTTGAATTTTGTTTTTTTTGACAAACATTTCGCGTTGAGGTGTGAAATTTCGCGAGTTTTGTGTGTTAAGCCAAGTTTGTAAATTCGAGAAAATTTGTTTATTCTAGCAATGAGTTAGATTTGAATTTTATATGTAGAAGTTGTTTTGTTCACTACATGATATTAGATTAAGACATGCAGAAATGCGTTCTGGGATACTACCAGTTATCTGATAGAATTGATGTATTTAAACTGAAGGGAAAGTCCTTCTTATAGTTGTGTATGTACCGGCAACACAAAGTACAAAAGAGATCGAATATTTTACTCCATGAGAGACAACGCTAAGGCTCAGTGCAAATCAGAAGAATTTATAATTATTACGGGAGACTTGAATGCCAAGGTAGGCAAAGAGAAGGAAGATGAAATAACCAGTAAATAACCGCAACGAACGCGGAAAAAATGGGTTCAATGGCGCACTGGGAATAACCAGGTAATACCCAACGCCTGGTTCCAAGAAAATCGAAAACGATTATGGACACTGAAAAGTAGAGGAGAAGATATTAATACCAGATCGATTGCATAACTATAAACAAGAGATTCAGGAATTCAGTGAAGTTCTGACTGTGGCAGTGACCATCTCCCTGCTATATGTAAATTTAGAATGAAACTACGGAAACTGTAAAAGCATATAGCAGCACTCAAATTACAATACAACATGAACGACCCGAACGTGAAGGGCAAATATATGAACAGTGGGAAAAGAAGATACGACGGAAAAACCAGAAACGGAAACTCGAAATGTTGCACGTTAAAAGAAGCTTGAATTTCATCGTCAAACAACATCATCTTAAAGATACATTGACGTAGAATAAAAAACGAGTGGATCACAAATTATATTTTCGACACGGTGCAAAGAAGAAGGAAAATAATGCCAAGACCGGGATGTAGAAAACTACAAAAGGAAAAAAGAACGAATAGATACAAACTAACGAAGAATACAGAAATAGAGATTATCGAGTATCGCGAATAAAAGAGATATGCGAGGATTAACAGAACAAAATACAACTTCATCGAGGATACATAAAATCTAGGGACAGAACGCTCATATTAAGCAATGGAAAAATAATTCATAGGTGATACGAATATATCAGAGATCTGCGACGGAAGAGAACAACCGGAAATACATAGAAAGGCCGACGGGACGGAATTATTAAAAACCGAACTGAAAGTTGCACTGGCCGAATATTTTTTTTAATCATATCACCCCGAGCAACGCGGTAACGCCACCGATGTGCAGGGGGCTACGTAAGAGTGAAAAGATTGGAAAAGAGAAAGCCGGAAACCAAATCCTAAACAGGGAACAAAGGATGAGCCTCTTCACAAAGCGAAAAGGCCAGACTAGATTGTAATCGAGATCCTGACAGCCTTAAGTGATTTCGGTATAGAAAAAATTACAAAAATAATAAATGAAATCGACTGCAGCGTGATATACCCGAAGACCTAAACAGATCTATTTTCATAGCATTGCCTTGAAACCAGGCGCAAACGAATATGAACTCCACCGAACAATCAGCTTAATGAGTCACATAACAAAACTTATCATCTTAATTCTGATGATTAGGACGAGCAGTAGAATCAGAGATAGGACAAGAACAGTGCGGATTCGTCAAAGACACCGGAACAATAAACGCAATATTTGGGCTCAGAATGTTATCAAAAACCGCAATGCAACCGCAAAAAAGTGTTTTCTAGACTAGATAAAAGCGGTCAAAAGGGTATGCCACGAAGATCAGTTAGAGCTGCTCAACAATCTTGATATATTCGAGAAAGACTCTAGAATAAACATGGACCTATACTGGTAGCAAATCGCCTACATACGGACGAGTTTGGGAGATAAAAGAAAAATAGTAAGGGGTGTAAGACAAGGATGTGTTTTCACACCGGATTTATTCAACTTATACAGCGAGAGAATACTGTGAGAAATAGAAATCCTGCCAGAATTCATCATTGGCGGTGTCAGTCGAAACAATATAAGAGATGCAAATGACAAAGTGCTGATAGCATGCACGAAAAAGGAAACTTATAGGATACAAATCCTATATCACCCAACAGTTAACTAAGATACACAAAGTAAAAATGCACACCCGCAAAATCGGATCCAAACGACTAAAAACATTTTGGAAAAACCTAGATCAAGGTAAAATTCACAAGTCGGTGTGAAAAGTAAAATTCTGACTGCTGATTGGATAGGAAATAGCAAATTGATCTATGCCGCCAGTCAATTTATTTTTTCGCATCTAAAAAATGAAAATGCCTCTGGAGCCGTTCACATGACTAAAATCCACAACTTAACCTCGTTCCGTGACCGATCAAAATCAGTCAGAATGAGAGCGGTTTCTGAAACATCTCGTCACAATGTAAGGAAGAAACTTCAAGCTGAGGTCATGTCTCGCCGACATACATTCATTCTACCTTTACTTCTTATTTTTCTTTTCTTAGTTTTCACTCACGCCGTCAAAGAAAACAACAACAACAACAGGACACTCCAACTGTCTGCGATAAATAAATTTTCTTTATTCGTTTTACCTTTTTTCTCACCCTGTCGTCAACCTACCAAAAAGGGAAAAGAACATAAGACATTCTGCCAGTATCAGTATACGCCCCGAGACACTTAGCTACTTACTATTATCAACGATGAACTCTTAATTTTTGTAGGATATTTTGATACTTATATTTCACTTTGAACAATTAACTACATGTATTTTCTATATGAACATTTTATTTTTCTTCTTACAATTTTGTTAATCTTTTAATAATTTCTTTTACTTTAATGTATAAAGAAATACTTGCTTATGTACAAATAGATTTTCTTAATTGTTTAAAAACAGTCAGTCAGTTAAATGCCATACGTGATACACGCTTGGGCGATCATGTCTCGAAAAAGACTTGACTGACTGGGCAGAAGATTATCCCGCAGTAGGTTGCCATTACTTTCTGCGGTAGACTGGTTGCCAAGCAAAGCTATAGAACCCAATCTGTCCTGTTATTTGACTCATAACTGGAAGGTAGAGACGGATTAATACCTTTCCCAAGGGTATTTGCGCGTATATGATTGCAACGAATTCAACTGGAATTCGAACTCGGCTCTCCGATTTCTCTTTTCGAGTCGATATCCACTGGGCCACAACACACATCCTCAAAAAGAAATATTTATCTCTTCATATTTGATAAAATCTTGAACCTTCTGATAATTTAAATTGTGGGGACTTCGGTTTGTGTGTGCCGCAAGGCAAATTCGATAAGCATAACCGAGGCCCCTACAAACTACAAAACCTCTTACAAAATGTAGCGAAGGCAAGCGAGAAGAAAGAAATAAACTAAAATAGCTAATATTACAAGAACACAGAATGCATATTCATCAGTAAAAGGAGGAATTCAAAATGCTAATTATAGACCGATGATACTAATATGAAGAAGGTTCAACAATTTAAATAGCTGGGGTTGTTCTAACAGAGGGTGTAATGTTCGACACTGAGATTCGAAGGCGTACTGGGACGGCCAAAAACGTATTCTAAAAGCTAACCAGTGTATTAAGACAGACAGAGAGACAGACAGACAGAGAGAGAGAGAGAGAGAGAGAGAGAGAGAGAGAAGAAATTTTTGTTTAAAACCAGGAAAAGCGTATATAAATGTTACGTGATATCCGCCCTCCCTGGCATTCGCTGCTATACAGAACGAGAGATATTTTAAACAAAACAGACCGAAATATCATAGAAAATAAATAAAAGAACATTGAACTACAAAAATCAATCCAAAAACTCTAAACTGTACCTGTAGAAAAAAATAGCTATTATTATCTTCCTAGACCAAAACAAACTACTAAATAAACGATCAGAACTCGTTTCAAAATTCAAACACGAAATTAAATTTTTCCTACGCAACTTAACTATCGAAAACTGAAAACAAACAAGAATAAATGAAAATAAATAAATGAAAAAAAAAACAGCAAGTAAAACAAATTAATACATAAAAATAAGAGAATAAACAAAGTAAATATTTTAATAAAACAAAAACTACGATAACTACAATAATCGTTAGACTAATAATAATAATACAATAGTCTATCGACAATGCATCCTTGAAGTGTATATATAAAATGTCGAGTAAAAACGCAACGCAAATGGCCTGACTATTTCATTTAGCATGAAACCTACTGTCGCCTCTTGATGTTGACTTCAATGTCCATTATAATATTTCATATCTTAATAGTATATATATATATATACATATATATATATATATATATATATATATATATATATATATATATATACTCGTGAATATAAAATATCACATATAGTGCTGGAGCTAATACAATAGTGCTCGTCTTATAATAACTGATATAACGACTTACCTTAATAATAAATATACATTTTTTTCTTTTACTAGTAGCACAACTCTGAATTTAATGCACATCTTAAACATCATTTTAGTGTGTATTTATTATTAACATCTATCTATCTATCTATCTATCTATCTATCTATCTATCTATCTATCTTACTGTATCACAGATCATCAGTACGGTTAGACATCCAATTGTTTCCAGCTGGGATTGAAACCCGACCGATTTGACAGCTAAACTATCGGCGCACGGTGGAAGAAGGCAGGTTTTAGCGTGTTTTATACGCAATGTATACAAACGCCAGTATATATATATATATATATATATATATATATATATATATATATTAGAAGTAGTACAAAGTAATGGGCTGGCAGTTCACTGTTTGTAGTGGTTTACTTTATTAAGCATCTCGATATTTAGTAGAACAATATGGTAATATTTCTTTTTATAATTTTTAATAAAAGCATAGTTTTCTGCAACACAAGAGCATTGTGTTTCAGTTCTATATTATTAGCACCTCATCAGAAAATTCCAAATTATCAAATTTCAAAAACTAAACCTGCTGAATAAACATAGCGAAGTAGCTTTCATCTCTCATCAGCGTCTAAAATATGCCATAAAATTTAGTTAATTCTTCCTAATATAACTAGACATCTATCATCTATCCCATAGCATAAATTGGTTGATTCTCCCATCTTCTGATAATTAATTTATTTTGGCGTAACTGATAGATCACCCACTAAGTCAACTACATGTTTGATGCGCAGTGTATTTTTTTTTAAAACAAAAAACTTTCTCGTCTTTGTCACTTGTTCACTACTTTAGTGAAAAATAACTTTAAAAATTCCTGTAACCGTTTCACAATGACACGCGATAACTTTCAGACTTGCTAAATGTTACATATCTATCATTCAATTTATTTAATCACTGACATGCAAAACGTCTGGATTTCAAGTCATTTCAAATCTTTACCCCACTTTGTTCTTACAAGCAAATTTCTCCTATCCATCATGACCTGACTTTCTATCGAGTCATTGAGACAAACCCTACCCTTGTTCCCTGTTTAGGATGTGGTTTCCGGCTTTCTCTTTTCCAATCTTTTCACTATTACGTAGCCCCCTGCACATCAGTGGCGTTACCGCATTGCTTGGGGTGATACAATTAAAAAAAAAATCCCAATGCCGTCAATTATCTGGATATGGTAAAAATTGTGTTATTCTTAATCTTTCATATATAATCATTTCTAACAGAAAAAAATATTTCACTACCTGACGAGGTGCTAATAAAATAGTACCGAAACACAACGGCACTTATGTTTTTACTAACAGTATAACCTAGCGTTTCTCGGGTGTAATGAAATCTTTAAAACTAATCCATGGTCTTGGAGTTCAAACTCTTTGGACGTTGGCATGAAAGACTAAAAATCAATAGTTGTTTCGAGTTAAAGCGAAACCGTAGACTGAAAGAAAAATGAATGGATGTAAGTCGAATTTTGATTTCCTGGTATCGATATCAAATAAGTTTTTTCCGTTGTAAGCTGAATTTCGAAGGCTAAATAAGTCCTCTGAGTAAATGGTATCATGGCTGAGACAAAGAACTACAATTATACCTACTTAGATCCAAACCCGAAGCAAAAACTAAAATAAAACGGCTGAAAAAATACAGACATACATGCAGATAAACAGACACACACACACAAACATTTTGCCTTTTATATATATATATTATAGATTTTCTGCACTATTGTAAGAACTGCAACCTTCAAATTTCTGAATATCGTTTCTTATGACTTTGTCTATGAGTGTATCAAATTTGATTAAAATAGGTCCACTCCTTCTATAACCCGATTTTTTCGATTATCAATTTTCAATATTTATCGGGGGTACCTCGACACAAAACTTAGCTAAGACCACTCGCAGACGCTTATAGTACAACTGTGTAAATCTTCAAAAAAATAGGTTCAGCCGATTCGGATTCTATAGGTAACTGACACACAGATACACACACACACAGACAGACAAAGTTCCATTTATAAATAAGTTTAGAAAGATAGATTTAGATTGTGAACTAATAATATAAATATGACCATATATATATATATATATATATATATATATATATATATATATATATATATATAGTTTCTATAGATCATTTTTTAATATAATTTTTCATGTGATCTTATAATTTTTTCTTTTCGGTAGATAAATTATATAAAAAATTGTGCGAAGATTTTCATTATGTAACGGCTTTCCGCTATACTTTTAGCCATTATCAAGGATGAATTTCATTTTACTTTAACTGAATATATAGATTATTTTATGTATGCATAAAGAAATATCGGAATTTTTTATATTTTGCAAACACTCTCACCACATTGTGGTCGCGTTCATAGTTGATATTTTTGAGTGTTGGCTTTTTCTATTTTATAAAAACTCCTTCCATTATTTTTGCCTCTTTTTATTTGTGGATGATGCTATAATATTCGACGAATATATTTCGGATGGAGTTTGGTTGTATTTAAATGAGACCTAATGGAGCCATAGTCTGACAGATGTAACGTGAGTCCTCCTGTTAAACATGTAGAAATATATATATATATTTCTATATAAATAGTTCTTTAAAATGTCATGAAAATTCTTAAAAAATATTGGTTCTCTATGATTTAAACGTTGCAGTTGAATTATTATTTTGGACAATGAGTTTAGCAAATTTAAATTTTGTATAATCGTAATTAATTGGAGTTTTTATTTATGTCAATCGAAAATTTTTATATAACTTACGTTCTGAAAACACATTAAATATAATATAAAAACCTTAACAAAAGCAATTTCTCTCACATCTTTAACAAAACTTGCATAATAGTGATCTTGCTGCATATATATATATATATATATATATATATATATATATATATATATATAATTTTCTAGGTTATATTACTCTGTTAAATTAAATTAAATAAATTTAACAGTGAGTTCTTTTGAATTTGTCGCTATCGCAATTTACCTTAATTAAATACCAAGTAGTCTATGTTATATATATATATATATATATATATATATATATATATAAAGGCAGCGCATATCCATTCGAACATGTTTTATTGAATAAAATAGACATATTGTGTCTACTTTATTAACTTTTCCAGTTGTCTAATCAGTTTCTTGAGACTGAAATTCATCAAGGAAAGTTTCGTAGCATTTTTAACCCAGATACTTTCGATTTATTCTAAGATCTTATCTAAGATCATCTTCAGGGATAAATTGCATACGTTGGCTTAAATATCACATTATCGAGATGTATTAAACTTTATTTGTCGGATGCGAATTCTATTGCCCATTAATAAAGACACATTCCTGTCAATATTCACAATACAGAAAAATGCTTGTTGAACGCACCAGTATACTACCCTACGAAAATAATAACCAAACACTTCAAATTTCAGAGGCAGTCTATATCAAAATCAACAAACCAAAATTAAACAAAATTTATCATGAATATAGCCGCAGCAAATTAGGGTGCATATAACATTTAATGCCATTTTACATTTCTACTAATTCCCGGTTTATTCTCTTATATTGAACGACTTGTTTTATAAAATTTTCATAGCTACAACGGATACATTAAAAATTTAAAAATAAGTATAATATAGCGCAATCGGGTGTGTTTTTAAATTCACCATCACAGCGAAATGCAGATTCTCTCGCAGTTACAATAAGTTTATTTTTGTAACTTATTCCTGAAGAAGATCTCAGAAACAATCGAAAGTACTTGCGTTAATAAAAGCTACGGCACCTTCCTTGAATAATATATATATATATATATATATATATATATATATATATATATGTATTATATATATATATATATATATATATATATATATATATAAGCGTGTGTGTGCGTGCGTGTTTCATTGAATAATATTGACATATTCGTTGTGTAATCAGTATTCTTATATTAAAATTAAAAAAATCTTTACACAACTGAAAACAGTTGGTATAAAAAATAATTAGACACAATATATCTATATTATTCAATGAAATGCACAGACACACCCATATATATACGCAGATTTTTTATGTTTTTCAATAGCATTTAGCATATTTCAGGGATGAATTTATTAGGTATAGGATATGCTAATGCTTTGCTTTTAAACGACTGCACATGAATTGTTGTTTTTAATCTTCCTTTGTTTGCTATTTTCTTTCGTTCAAAAAACAAAATGGCTGACTCACGTCTACTCATATTCCTGCCTACTAAGAGACTCAACGATGAGAATAGCTTAGAGATTCCATTTTATCTGTTTTTTTTCGTATCTCTTTTTTAATCTAAGAAACGCCGTTTTACATGAAAATTCTATTTGAATATTAGGATAATATCCCTCCAGCAGAATCGAGATGAAGTTTTATGAACTGATCTTCTATGTATAGATATATGTGTTTTTGAATTGATATTCCTTCCTCCCAGTTTAGAACGACTAATGCTATAGACTGTTCCTGATAGCATCGCTGAATTTCTGTTATATTTAAATCGTCTGCTTTAGATATTTTATATAATGCTTTTGCACGCACACGCAAACGTCAACTTTTGGAGAATTCATAAATTTTAAGCGGACTAACATATTGTTACAGTAACAAAACACTGTCTTAAATCACCACTGCTTTCTTTGCTAAACGTCGAGGAGTTTTAAAAAGGATTTTCTTTCTAGTCATTCCGCTTATATGATGAAAATACCATTCTGTGTTCCTGTTTAGTCTGAACGTAAAATCACGTATCATCGTTGAACAGCGAATATACTTGATATTCTCGAAAAGCTTAAGTGACATACAGAATTCTTCTACTGCATCATTGTGTCATTATCAGTCTCAAGACGTGTGTGGTTGTAGGTGAACAATTTTTTATATGCCTGTTACATGCCAATATCTGAATAATATACTCAAGTATTTCTTATGTTAAGAATGCATTTCGATCCACAAAGGTGGATGTAATTTTTCAGTTTATAAACAAAACAAAAATTTTCAGGAGCTTGTACTAGGTTTCTTTGCCAGAACTCAAACATGAATGGCGTCTAGATTAAAAGAAAATAGTATTGGGTAAAAATTTATTGATCATTTACATATTTTAAGTAACATTATTTACATTTTTTATATTACGATACATTTAAGAGCAAAGATAGTTATTTACGAGAAATCGAAATTTATGTTTATAAGGCATGATTTAGCGTCGATTACACTGTAGAATAATTCGTCGTCGGGCTGTCTAAGACGCACCAGATTCATTGGTGGCTTCCCCTATGTTGTTAATGTGTTTATTAACACACATTTCTGTCAAAAAATTATCGTAAATACTCAGCACGGTATATA
>JBBBDQ010001353.1:1010000-1072500 GCA_037127315.1 Ascarosepion bandense
TGTACTTGAATGTAATTAACAGGCTGATTCCTGATGACTGCATTCAAGTGCACGAAACTGTAGTCATGGTCGGTCATATTTGATGGGGAAAGGGATACTATAAATGTTGGTAATGTTGGTAATTTTGGTAACGTTTCATGGATATAGAGTATCCTCTTGGCATCTGTTGACCCTGTCCGTTATAGGTTATGAATATAGAGTATCCTCGCAGCACGTAATCTGTTCAATGAAACAACGTCAAAGATTAACACTCCCGAATTAGACACTCCCCTGAACCGGACTAGATCTCCAATACTCGGAAAAATATGGCTGCTTTTTATACACGTCGCATTGAATATTTTGAGCTTCCTGATTAGTTAAGCTTTCTATTGGTGAATTATAAAATGGGTTAGCCCATGGCTGTCTGCCCAGTATACATGTATCCAAAA
This sequence comes from Ascarosepion bandense, assembly GCA_037127315.1. Lineage (NCBI taxonomy): Eukaryota > Metazoa > Mollusca > Cephalopoda > Sepiida > Sepiidae > Ascarosepion > Ascarosepion bandense. The sequence continues at coordinate 1,010,429 of JBBBDQ010001353.1, forward strand.
AAGTCCAACAATAAATGTTATATCTGCCTCATTGCGAGGTATCGAAGACTTTAGCCACATTACAAAACTGATCGTCAGAATCCTGATGAATAGAGCGAGAAGCAGAATCAGGACAGAGATGGGACATAAACAGCGCGGGTTCATAAAAAAACACTGGTACGAGGAACGCCATATTTATGATTAGGATGCTCTCCGAAATTTTAAACAGTTGTGAAATACAAATGAAGAATGACTTGTATATGTTTTTATTGATTACACGAAGGCATTCGACAAAATACGTCACAAAGCATTGATGAAGATGCTCAGCAGCCACGGCATATTTGGGAAATACATAAAGGTAATCAAGAATCTCTATTGCAAACCGCCTGCTTACGGACAGGTACCGCATTCAGCAGATATACAAAGATAGAAAGGGGGCGTAAGAAAAAGAAAGTGTCTTTTCACCGGATTTATCCAACTTGTACAGCGAGACTATCCTGAGGACCCTAGATGCTATGCCAGGATTCATTATCGGAGGCCACAATTTGAATAATATAAAGTACGCAGATGATACAGTGTTGATACGGAAAGGTAACTACAAGACCTCCTACAGAAGGTAGCTGAAGAGTGTGATAAAAAGGACTACAAATAAACTGCAAAAAGAGCAGCCCAAAATACAAAATACAGGTGGGGGATACTAAAATCAATCAGGAACAGAAATTAAAATGTTTGGGAAGTGTTTTAACAGAAGACAGAAAGTCGCTCTCCTCCTACTTAAACTTTGACTTTTCTTTTATGTAGCCCTCTGCGCACCAGTGGCGGTACCGCCTTGCTTGGGGTAAAACGATAAAAAAGAAAAAGAAATGCAAAGCTTCATAAGCGGAGTATTTAAAAGTATCAGCAGCCAATGGTAACTAAGTAAATACAATTTACTTTCACGCGACAATTCTGTGAATTAATATTCAGAGAAAAAGCTCGAATCTTCGGCCTCACAAATAATTTCACCACTATGACAATGCAATTGCGCATTATGTATTATGTAAACATGAGTTTATGCCTACGGAATTCATTAACAAAGATATTCATATTTCTTGAAATGATAACGGTTTACTGATTTCTAACTTTCTAACGTCCAGTGACATGTTAATATCTTCTTTTTCTTCTATGTGCCGTGTCCCTTCAGGACGGACATCTCCCTGTTCTTTGTAGCGCGTAACACCCCTTCTTCTGTTACTCCTTCCAAAACCTGCTCTATAAATCTATCTTCTCAACTCCATTTAGTACGTCACGCGTTGCTTTCTCCTGTCTTTTCCTCCCTCTATCCATCCTAAGAGTATCATATTCTCTAAGCCTCCTTCCTCGTTACTCGTCTCAGAAACTTCAGCAGTCATTTCTTGATGATAATATTTTTTCGTTTCTATCCTCTCCAAAATCTCGTCGTTGCTCACATGATCGGTTCAGCATCCACATTTCTATTGCTTCAAGTCTTCATTTTACTATATATTTTTTAAAATCAATTCACCCCAAGCTGGGAGCTAATACAACTAAGACACAAGGAACTACTTGGTGTTAAAGAGAATGGAAAACAATTACAAGGAACCAGAAGCCCAATTCTAAACGGAGAATAAGTAATAAACTTCTACGCCTGCTCAAAATACAGAGGAAGAGTGTGAACCGGACGACAGACAAACCTACTCATTCTTATTGAAAGAAAAGATTAAATAAATAATTAGTAAATAAACTTTCAGAGTTCAGACAGAGACATAAGAAGTACTGAGTTTTATTAAACTTTAGAGTGAACAAGAAATCTAACTCTTAAACAGGAACCGAGGAATAAAAGTCTACCCGTTGTTAAGGCATTTCAGAAGCTGAGTAAAGTATTAAGAGACAGGAAACTTTCACTAGATACAAAGAAGAGAGTACTGTTGTAGTGACCGGTTTGGTCGGAAGTAAAACACGGAACACAGGAGGTAGGTACAAAAGAGTGTATTATTATAACAAGAACAATATATACAAAGATGTTCCTAATAATAAGTAAATAGAAATAAGTAAGTACAAGTGGTACTAAAATATTCTCGTCTTGACTAAGAAGAAACATCTTCTACCCAGAGACACACAAACACAAAAGAGGTTAGCATTATTTCACAAAATCTAGTTAACCTTTAAATTTACGAACAGACATCGATGCACAAATATCTAAACTTATTTATAAAAAAAAAAGATTAATTACAAAAGAGTGAGATGTACAAACTAGTTAGAAAGGAACAATAGAAAGCTGAGAAAGCAGGTGCAATGACAGATACATAGGTGGAGAGAAAGGGAAGGTTATACAGGGGAGGGGAGAGAGCTAGAGTCCAGTGGTTAGTAGATGAGTATTAACTTTGCATTTAAATTTCTGGAGGTCGTAGCCGTCAGGAAAGCAAGAATATGGGAGCGAGTTCCACAGGCGGGAAGTGCGAGAGAGGAAGCTGCAGGAGTAGAATTGTTTTCAGCCAGAAGTAGGAACATCAGACGTTATAAAAAATACGCACACCGTGCCCGGCCATCAGTTATAAGCCCGGACAACTGTGAGAAAGATGGAAGTGTCTAGAGATCTTGTTCAGGGCTGTTTACTTCACGACTTTAAAGTGAACTTATCAGCAGCTGCATCAAGTCGCCGCATATGTCAAGCGTTTGGGGATAGTGCTGTGCATGAACGTACTGCAAGGCGTTGTTTTCAAAAATTCAAGTCTGGAGATTTTCCTCTCGACTGTAAAAGTGTGGGAGCTTGTCGCCAGACTGGTTGTTCGAGTAAATTATTGTAGAGAGGGCACCAGGCAACTAAGCTTGTTGGAGCTGAAGCCATGAACATATTTGTAGAAAAAACAGAAGGAAACGACATTCCGTCGGTGAGAAAATGGCTGGAGTCGAGCTGCCAGTTCTGGATCAATTACATTGTAGATTCTCTTCTGGAGCCTCTCGAGATCCTTGCGATGAATAGCAGGGGCGTCTGACCAGATATGACAAAATTATTCAATGCATGGGCGGACGGTTGATTTCTATATGTCCATGACGGACTCAAGCGGAAAAACACTTCCTGGCCCGACACAGTTAACCTTTAAATTTAAGAACAGACATCGATGCACAAATATCTAAACTTATTTATAAATGGAACTTTGTCTGCGTGCCTGTGTATCCGTTACCTATAGACTCCGAAACGGCTGAACCGACTTTCTTGAAAATTTATACAGTTATACTAGAAGCATCTGCAAGTGTTCCTAACGTGGTTTTGTGTCGATGTACCTCCGATAAATATCGAAAATCGATAATCGAAAAAAATCGGGTTATAGAAGGATTGATCCGATTTTAATAAAATTTAATATACTCATTGACAAAGACATAAGAAACAATATTCAGAAGTTTCAAGGTTGCAGTTCTTACAATAGTGCAGAAAATCGATAATATATATATCACTGATGCCTCCTCAACAGGTGTTTATCCGTGCAACCAGACTGGCAACTGGGTCCCACCCATTCACAGTCAGGTTAGCCAAACGCAGACGACAATTCTACTCCTGCAGCTTCCTCTCTCGCACTTCCCGCCTGTGGAACTCACTCCCGTATTCTTGCTTTCCTGACGGCTACGACCTCCAGAAATTTAAAAGCAAAGTTAATACTCACCTACTAACCACTGGACTCTAGCTCTCTCCCCTCCCCTGTATAATCTTCACGTTCTCTCCGCCCATGTATCTGTCATTGCACCTGCTTTCTCAGCTTTCTATTGTTCCTTTCTAACTAGCTTGTACTCCTCACTCTTTTCTAATTAATCTTTCTACATTTATGTAACCCCCTGCACATCAGTGGCGTTTCTGCCTTGCTCGGGGTGAAATGATTAAAAAAAAAAAAAAAATTTATAAAGATGTTTATGTGTGTGTTTATCTGCCTATATGTCTCTATTTTTTAAGCCCTTTTATTTTAGTTTTTGCTTCGGGTTTGGCTCTAAGTAGATATAATTGTAGTTCTTAGTCTCAGCCATGATACCATTTACTCAGAGGACTTATTTAGCCTTAAAAATTCAGTTTACGACGAAAAAGCTTATTTGATACCGATACCAGGAAATCAAAATTTGACTTACATCCATTCATTTTTCTTTCAGTCTACGATTTCGCTTTAACTGGAAACAACTATTGCTTTTTAGTCTTTCCTGCCAACTTCCAAAGAGTCTGAGCTCCAGGACCATGGATTAGTTTTAAAGCTTTCATTACCCCCGAGCAACGCCGGTCTATACTGCTAGTATATAAATACAAATATATACTGTGTATCCGCGTCTATCGATGTGTATAACCGTGGACACAAAGCTGTTTGAGTGGAACTTAATTCCTAATGATGAAATGCGGACAGAATGTGGGTGCTTTGTTACTATCTAAGTCGCATGGTGTGTTCTTGCGATGAAAATTTGAATTGGCGGGACCAGGAAATATAGTTCGTTTATTTTGCCCTGTTTTTACTTATCGAATACTAAACAAATAAGTATATTTTGTTTGTTGTGTGTTATAATCAAAATTTTGATTAAAAGATATTTCCGTTCAATGTATCTCTTATAAAAAATAACAAATTTATTATGATTTATTCTTGAAATAATAAAATTTTGAAATCGTTTTGTAAGAAAACACGCAGAAATTAGGTATTTCTGTCCAATTAGATGAACGTTAAAACTAAATGCTCAATAATTAATGAAAGAAACTAACTTAATTTTTAGTGTCAGTAATTAATACATAAACCTTCAACTTTCACATTGTGTGCAATGCTGATTTTATAAAAAATAAAAAGAATTAACCTCAAATATGTTATACTTTCATGCCTGGGATTTTGCTTAGAGAGAGGACAAGTTACTCTTTCCCAAAGAAATGTAGTGAGCAGTCTTTTATTGCTGAAACTACTTCTTAGGTAACATCAATTGAAGACTTTTCTTCTTCTTCTTCTATGTGCCCTGTCCCTTCAGGACGTAGGCGATCATGGATCTCCACCTCTCCCTATCCCTTGTGGCTCTTAGTATGTTTGCTCCTGTTGCTCCTGGCAACCCCCGTTCCGTCATCCACCTGATCAGACTCTGCAGATATATTATCCGCTGCCTTCCTCTGTCTCTCCTTCCTTCTATCTGACCAGTCAGTATCAGGTTCTCCAGGCTCTCCTTCCTCATTGCATGTCCCAGGAACTTCAGTTGTCTCTTCCTGATGCTCAGCATCAATTTCCTTTTTGTTGCCATTCTTTCTAACACTTCGTCGTTGCTTGTATGCTCAGTCCACGATATCCGTAGCATCCTTCTGTAGAACCACATTTCGGCCGCTTCCCGTTTTGTCCTCATTTTCGATGATATTGTCCAGCATTCACAGCCGTACTGAAGAACTGACATCACGTAGCAGTCTAGCACTCTTTTCTTCGTTTCTATTGAGATCTTCCTGTGTGTTAGTATTTTGCTCATCTTCTGGAACGCGTCCTTTGCCATGCCAATTCGCCTTCGGATCTCCGCAAGGGAAAATAAAGATGATACTTTAAAAGTGCTCTAATATACTAAGTAATCTGATAGCAGAAGAGAGTGAAGACAACCGAGGAATCGCCATTGAGTGGAGAGGAAAAAACGAGATCCAAGGACACAGAAGATGACGACAGAAAACAGATGCATGAAAAATACGTAGGAAAATAAAGAAAAGTTAAAAGAAGACAATTTCCTATAACAAATTTGGCAATTATCTTTGAGAAATATTCGGAAGATATCGCGAGATATGTCGATTTAAATCTTATATATTATAATCCAGTATAATCTAAGAATTTTAAAAGACATATATGATAATATTTTACAAGTAAATGCCTTTCCTCATGTAAGATTGTTTTTTACTAAATATTAATGAAACCTTGGTCTGTTTTTCATGTTTTTTTTAGAGAATGTCAGGAAGTAAAAAAGAAAAAAAAATAGAAAATCGAGATGGTTAATATTTTAGAGAAAAAAATTAACATTTCTGATATGAGATCTTTTACAACACTAATGGAATTAGAAATTTCATTTTTATAGAATCTATTTGGAAAAGCGACATCCAGCATAATATTCATATTACTTAAAATCATTAATATTATTTTCTATATCGTTTTTGACTCTAGAAATGTGAAAACACTATAATCGAGACCGAGTGATATATGCCTAAAAGGATTTTCGACACATTTATTTACACAACTTATTGTTTTTGAGAAATGCAAGAACAGTACAATACATTTCGGATATATAATCTTTTTTTTTTTATAATTTCACCCCAAGCAGGGTAGTACTGCCACTGGTGCAAGGGGCCTACATAAGAGGAGAGTGAAGAGTTTCAGAGGAGAGCGAAGAGAAACAGGAACCGGTTACAGTGTGTGTCACAAAATGGGAAAAAGAAGAATGAGAATACTGGTGCGGCGAAGAGAGTTGCGTGAGAGTAGAGTGAAAAGGGGAGAAGAACAACATTCAGTGGGTGTTAGGGAACGGATAAAAGAAGTATAGGAATCAAGAAGATAAGAAATGTCATTATTAAATTGCATTTAAACTCTTGAAGATTGTAGCTATCAGGGAAGCAAGTATACGGAAGGGAGCTCCACAGGTGGGAAGTGCGAGAAAAGAAACTGTTACAGTAGAAGTGACGGCTGAATTTGGTTATTTTTCTTTTTTTTTTTTTTTTTTTTAATCATTTCACCCCAAGCAAGGCGGAAACGCCACTGATGTGCAGGGGGTTACATAAATGTAAAAAGATTAATTAGAAAAGAGTGAGGAGTACAAACTAGTTAGAAAGGAACAATAGAAAGCAGGTGCGATGACAGATACATAGGTGGAGAGAAAGGGAAGGTTATACAGGGGTGGGGAGAGAGCTAGAGGCCAGTGGTTAGTAGATGAGTATTAACTTTGCATTTAAATTTCTGGAGGTTGTAGCCGTCAGGAAAGCAAGAATACGGGAGTGAGTTCCACAGGCGGGAAGTGCGAGAGAGGAAGCTGCAGGAGTAGAATTGTTTTCAAATTAAGACAGCCAGAAGTAGGAACATCAGACGTTATAAAAAATACGCACACCGTGCCCGGCCATCAGTTATAAGCCCGGACAACTGTGAGAAAGATGGAAGTGTCTAGAGATCTTGTTCAGGGCTGTTTACTTCACGACTTTAAAGTGAACTTATCAGCAGCTGCATCAAGTCGCCGCATATGTCAAGCGTTTGGGGATAGTGCTGTGCATGAACGTACTGCAAGGTGTTGTTTTCAAAAATTCAAGTCTGAAGATTTTCCTCTCGACTGTAAAAGTGTGGGAGCTTGTCGCCAGACTGGTTGTTCGAGTAAATTCTTGTAGAGAGGGCACCAGGCAACTAAGCTTGTTGGAGCTGAAGCCATGAAAATATTTGTAGAAAAAACAGAAGGAAACGACATTCCGTCGGTGAGAAAATGGCTGGAGTCGAGCCGCCAGTTCTGGATCAATTACATTGTAGATTCTCTTCTGGAGCCTCTCGAGATCCTTGCGATGAATAGCAGGGGCGTCTGACCAGATATGACAAAATTATTCAATGCATGGGCGGACGGTTGATTTCTATATGTCCATGACGGACTCAAGCGGAAAAACACTTCCTGGCCCGACACAGTGACCCAACCTTTCTAGCAGTAGATTTAGATATTGATTCAATTTAGTCGTATCACTTGAGGTCGGCTGAGAGAGTGAGGCCGAGGTGGTGCAGTGTGTTACTTTCGAGATCTTATGGGCAGCACATATGAGACATTTGACATTTTCATATAGATTTTTAAGAGAGATATATGTATACATTGTTGAATAATAATTCATCTCTTCGGCTTATTAGCACTTTGCAGGATATTTAAACCAGAAACTATTTTTAGATCGTGGCAATTTTTTTAAAGATAATATTTTTCATAATAAGTGTCTGATTACTTAATCCAGCGTTTCTTAATCGGTGGTCCTGGGCACACAAACTCGTTCTGAAATATTAACAGGGGCGCCCCAAGTTAACAGAATAGTAATTTATTAATTATTTTCTATTGAAATAATCTTTATTTTTAAAAGGCTAGTGACACCGGGCAATGAAATGTTTTTAAAAATGCTTATTTCCTGATGTCAAATCTCTGGACTTTCCTTATGAAAATTAAAAATACGCCTCAGATTTTGTTATTCGACAAGTGGGTGCTTGTGAAAAAGGTTGAAAAAAATTAAATCAACACTTAATTGTGGAAGAGAAGAAGTGGATTCATATAATTCCTAAGAGTAATTTAAATTATGTGAATATAGCGAAGCCAACAGTAATATGAACTCGTCTTTTCGATTGATAATTCCGAGCCATTATCTTTTACAGAACCCGCATATCCAAGTTAACGGTATACCCATTACAGCACCCGCATATCCAAGTTATTTCACCTGTGAGCGCCGTTCAACTGACGATGGAATATGTTTGATAACGGATGGTGGGTGATTAAAGTTAGATTGGGTTAGCATTATTTTTCATGTAAGGTTGAACGGTATTAGAAACTGCGTCTAATGTTTTTTTTTTTTTAAATTGGAAGTTGTAAATTAGAATTTGAACAAAAAGTAGTCAGTCATAATCTTTTAAAGTATTATTAATTGTTATTTACACAATATCATTTTTTAAAATGAGCTTTTATTCTGAATTCTTCCAATTTTTAAAAAAATCTTTTTTCATGTCATGGTGCATTATTTTGAGAATACATTTAGAAAACTGAGGGAATTATAATTATTTTATATAAAGAATATATATATATATATATATATATATATATATTGTCATCCGCAGATAGATCTGTTTCGCCTTATCACAGCTCATCAGTACGGTTAGACTCCGATTGCTTTTTTTACCCAGGATTGAAACCCGACCGAAATGTGGTCAGTCGGCGACTCTACCCCTGGGCTATGGGCGTTCGGTGGAATATATGTATTCTGTATATAAAATAAGGATATGCCTTCATGTGTAACACACCTAATTCCAACAAATCTGTAAAATGTCAGGGATTGATTTTGCGATTAATTTTGGGGATTTAGATCTGCTTTTGTCGTAATGTTTTCGTCAGACATGACTTACTAATTAACCTCTAGCTTAAACGGAGAGAAGAAGTGTAGTCACAACTTTCCCAAAATCATTTGCTTGCTTTATTATTATAATTAATTTACCCCAAGCAAAGCAGGACTGCCACTGGTGCGCCAGGGGTTTACAAAGAGGGAAAAAAGGTACAAGAGATACCGAAGAAAGAATGGGATGTAGAATGATATTTAGGGAGGTAAATGGGATTTAGGGAGATAGAAGATGGCAACTAACGTTGCATTTAAAATTTTAGAATTTGTAGCTGCCAGAGAAGCCGAACACGGAAAATGCGAGTAAAAAACTGACAGAGCAGAAGTGGCAGTTACATTTGACTATTTTGACTGTAAAAGGGTTTAATTTATTAGATCGTTTTCTACGGCTTATTAACCATTAGCAGGAAACTTAAAGCCAGAAAATAATTTTAGATTCTAAGAATTAAAAATAATAATAATGATGTAAAAATACTATTTGTTTAATGCTAAAAATTAAATACTTTTTACTGAATTCTATTTTGCTTTTGGAAATAAAAGTGGTTTAGTCATACAATCCTTACTAATTAACCGGAGGTCAGTAGAGAAGAATTGTATTCATACCTTTTCGATTGGCAATACCGCGTAAGTGAATATAACGAACCCAACTGGAAATAGAACTCGAGTCTCTGATTAATAATTCTGAGTTATTGTTCATTACACCACCTGCACATCTAAGCTTGCATATCCAAATTGCGCATAAAAACATTTGGTTATCTCAACCGGTCAACCCTTTATGTAATAAGTAATTTCGGTGTTTTAATGTAATGAGAGATATACATACAATGATAAATCATATTTTTTCTGAAAATTAAGAATAATATTATTGGCATACTCAATAACAGAAAACTAAACAACGTAGAAGATGATATACATATCTATATATATATATATATATATATATATATATATATATATATATATATTATAAATTATAGTTTAGAACATGTACAAATTATCATCTACTACAAAGTGTACATTTTTTCGACATTGAAAGAACAATGTCTCATCAGGTAGTGTGAAGGGAGATGGAAAATTCTTTTCCTTATATTGGTAAATTTTGTGTGAGAGGTAAGTGGGGTAGAGAAAATGAGAAATCAGAATTGGAAGTTGTAAATTAGAATTTGAACAAAAAGAGGAAATGGGAGCGAAGGAGGAAAGAGGTGATTAATGGACATGCTGAAAATTTTAGAGACAGGTTTAATGGTAGAGGATAAGGTATGGTCCTTTATAGCTTTTTATGAGCAGGTCTTTGGATTTAACACAGAGAAAGAAGTAAGAAAATGTATATGGAGTGGGAGGGAGTAGGAGAGGATGGGCTAAGAAGAGCGAGAAGTTGGTAGTGGATAAAAATATCTGTATTAGTAAAGTATAAAGCTACAAATACTTTTGGGCGTTTTCAGAAGTATAGAGAAATAGGCTTAAAAGTTGTTATAGGGGTTATTTTTATATTTAAACTTATTTGAAAATTTATAGAAATATTTTTTTAATATGGAAAACGTTAATTATATCACAATTTGTAGTATGAAATAAAGTTAAAATTAGAGGTAATATATGTATATATATATATATATATATATATATATATATATATATATATATAAGCGGAGAGAACTGTAAGTTAAAAGTGAATATCGTTGTACTAAGATTAATAATATTAAGCTTTATCGTTTCTAGAGATCCCAACTTGAGATTTTGTAAATTTTAGCACGATTGTAAGGTTAGTTCTTAAATGTGTTTACAATTTACTGTGGTTTCGTGCCTCTGGTTTAGTAATATGTAGCTCCTCATGTATTTAATGACTTCCATTTTTTCTTGTAGACAAAGGAAACATGGTTCTTTTACCGATTTAGTTGTTCTATCCTGTTTGAGGCTTTTTCATTTAACTTTAGATAATTGGCTTTCGTTTTTAAACTTCCAAAGCTATTTAGAAAGTGATGTAATATTTTGTTTGTCCTTCTTCTTGAAGGATGAGAGGTGATTGTAAAAGTGCTTTTTAAAAACGTTCATAGTGTTTCCGATATAAATTTTAGCATCCTTATAATTCTCCACGGATGAAATCGAACACATATATACCAGGGATTTTGTTTAGCATTTATTAGGTATCGGGCATTGGTTTGGGGTTCTACAATTACAAACGTTATTATTATGTGGCAAACTGACATGAGTGTTACAGTTATTTTTGTTGTATGATTTTAATATTTTATTGTTATGTGATTTAATTATGTTTTTCTAAATTGTTGGAGCAACTATAACTGAGTTTTATTGTATTCCTACTGAAAATTTTGCTTAAAGGGTAATTTTTGAAGAAATGTTTATCTATTTGCTTAAGAAATGTATGTACTAGTTTAAAATTAACTTACTGATTAAATGGATGGTTATACCATACGATGTTCCTGTTTCTATATATTTTTTAAGCTGCTAAATTTTTCCACAAAGCTGATCTCGGAAGATTGATAACCGCTGTCTCTAAGAATTTTATCGTAATTTTTTTGTGCTTATCGAATATTTCTTTATTTGAGGAGTGTGTCATTAAGCGACGTTCAACTGACGATGGAATATGTTTGATAAAGAATGGTGGGTGATAAAAGCTAGAGTTTATATAGATTGGGTCAGCATTATTTTTCATGTAAGGTTGAACAGTATTAGAAACTACGTCTAATGTTATGTCTAAGAATTCAACTTGTTTTATATTAGGTTTAATTAGCACACTAAGACCAAAAGATTAAAAATTCTATGAATTAATTTTCTAAGTCTATCACCCCTACCTTCAGTATATTTATTTACTATCATGAGACTGTCATCTCTATAAAGTCTTATATTTTTGATGTCGATTTCTTTATACGCTGTGATGTTGTACAAAATGTACACTTTGTGGTAGATGATAATTTGGACATGTTCTAAACTATAATTTATAATAAATATTCATAACTCTATTTTTATATTGAGCACTGTTTTAAATTTATGTTCTGAACGTTGTTAATATTTTCGTCGTTCCTTATTCACTTGGATATATATATATATATATATATAGTATTTCTACTCCTTCTGTATATTTCCTTTTCCTCTTTCTTTTTTTTTTTCTTTATAGTAAGGACATTTTTTAAATGCCAAAAGACTTGAGCCCAGACCCCGCGTAACCGAAAGCAAAATCTGTCTGCAATTCACTTCCAACCAAAATTTAAAATTTATCTCTCTTAGCCGTTTTCATTAGCTCTTTCCTTTCTATATTTTCTCACTTATTTTCCTCTTCACTTTCTATTTCTTCTGTACCTTTCCATTCCTCTTTTTTTCTTTTTTTTATTTCTCATCTTATTTTCTGATTTTTCTTCCTTTATTCTTTCCCCGCTTTTTTAATATCTTTGTACCGCGTAGAAAAACAAAATCAAAAAATAAAGTGGTGTTTTTTTTCAATAAAACCTTTATTACCATCATTATTAACTATTTGATAAGATATTGTTCTTCAATGTCGAAACAAAATGTACAATTTTGTAGTTTGCACATTTTCTACAATAATAAGTAATATTCTTAGCTCTATTTTTATATTGAGCACTGTTTAAAATGTTGTTATTATTTTCTTCGTTCTTATTCATGCAACAATCAAACAATGCATCTACTCAAATATATAAAAATTCTAATGACGGATTTACCTATGAAACGCAGGTTCAAATCCTGCCGCTTATTTTTCTACTACAATAATACTCACTCATACACACAGTAAAAAGTACCTTCAGATATTGGAGGCTATTTACATTAAATCAAAGCAACCCACACTTAATAAAATCACATTTAAATCTGGTCATAACACATTATAGTGCAATTAGATATATGGTTCTGTTAACATTTTGGGCTCTCACGCGGTGTGCTTCATAGAACCGCATTACAAATTTACGAACTGCATCTGCTATTTAGTGACTGTTATCGTTGCAAGGTTTTATGTCAGCACAAGATAAAATCATCTTTGATAGTGGGTGTTTTATGTTAACATCCCTGTAACCTCTCTGAAGATGGCTCAGGTGAGCCGAAAGCTTAGAACCAATATAATAAAAATATCCAAATGTTTGCAGAATTTTTGTCTTTATTTTCAACTAAATTAAAGCCAAAATCAGAGGTTTACAACAGCTCATAATTAAAAATTAATAGACATTCATTGTCTCTTATATTTAACAACAGTATATGTTTAGAAAATTATCTGCTGCCTCAATACAGTGAATATATATATATATATATATATATATATATATATATATATATATATATATATAAGAACTAATCTAATCTAGAACCAACAAACCTACCTAGGTTTCACCTAATGGATCATCAGGGCTAGTCGGCTCCCTCCGCATTTATACTCGGTGGGTTTAAATATATTATAACAATTATTATTAATATTATTATTATTGTTATTACTATTATAAATAATAATAATAATAATAATAGTAATAATAATAATAAAATGTGTAAATCAGGTAGTTAACAATGATGGCAATAAACGTTTTCAATTAAAAATTCATTTTACCTTTTAAATAAAAGCATTTATTACCATCATTTATTATCTGATCAGGCGTTGTTCTTTCAATTTCGAAACAAAATCTTCGATATTGTATTAGTTACTTACATGTTCATATGTAACAACAAATGATAAATAATTGCTCTATTTTTGTATCCCCTTTTTAAATTAATGTTTGAAAATTGCAATTTTATTCTGGGTTATATATATATATATATATATATATGTATGTATGTATGTATATATTGGCATTAATAGATTCATCGAATTGGGTAAAATCATCAAGGTCGATTTATCAGAAAAGTTAGTTATCGGCCTTGGGAGGTAATCCCTGCATGAGACACACTTGAAAAGTGGTTTAAAATTATTGTATGGAGTCTGTAATGTGATAGGTACTGATCTGGCGGCTCGACTGCAGCCACTTCCCCATCGTTGAAATGTGGCCTCCCTCTGTCTGTTCTATAAATACTTACATGGCTTCTGCTCAGACGAACTTAAGTCACTGATGCCTCCTCAACAGGTGTTTACTCGTGCAACCAGACTGGCAACTGGGTCCCACCCATTCACAGTCAGGTTAGCCAAATGCAGACGACAATTCTACTCCTGCAGCTTCTTCTCTTCCCGCCTGTGGAACTCGCACCCGTATTCATGCTTTCCTGACGGCTACAACCTCAAGAAATTTAAATGCAAAGTCAATACTCATCTACTAACTACTGGACTCTAGCTCTCTCCCCACCGCTTTATAACCTTCCCTTTCTCTCCACCTATGTATCTGTCATCGCACCTGTTTTCTCAGCTTTCTATTGTTCCTTTCTAACACTCTTTTCTAATTAATCTTTTTACATTTATGTAGCCCCCTGCACATCAGTGGCATTTCCGCCTTGCTCGGGGTGAGATGATTAAAAAAAAATTGTGACTGAAATTAGAAACAGTCGATGATTGCCCTACCACGAAATCACAAGTCATCGTGACAGAGGGTTTAAGCGTACTGGCCTTATTCTAATCGTTCATTACGGCAGATAATACGCTCTCTTAAGTCCCGTTCAGCATAGTTGCAGTGTATGCAATAAGTGGGCTTTGTGGGTGTTGAACATACACAGAGCTACCTGATCAGGTATCTGTAGCCGCCCTACAAAGGAGGCATTCTCAGACGCGAGCAGTCAGCCATTAGAATCACCACCACACCTATTGCCCTTTGTCAGATGTATATCGATCAGAACAACCCACAGGAAATTTTCGACGAGGCGGGAAATAGATGAACCATATTGAAATAAGAACGAGTTGTTATATTTCTAGACATGGGCAGTAGAACGAGAACAACTTGCCTTGCTACATTAAACAAACAGTTCAATTCTCAATTTAGTGTAAGTTCTATGCATCGAAATATACCTAATATAGGCCGGAGTAGTCAACAGCCCGAAGGCCGTGATAATAACAATAAAGATAAGGACAATAATGTAAGTAACATGAATAGGTTTTAATTTTCATAAAATAAACAGACTGAAAATATTGCTGACAGCTGAAGAACTATCGCTAAAAATTATTTGACAGAATAAGCATGCATCATAATCTATTCCAAAACAGAAACTAAAAATATTTTATAATCAAGTGCCTTAACAATTACTCGATCCGTTGGCTAATATTAAAGGGACAAGGTAACATAGTAGAAATATTTTGACAAATACTATGTAATAAAATGTATGCTTTTTAATCAAAGATGATTAATAATTTGATTTTTTTCTTATTAGAAATCAATAAGGTTTTATTGCTTAATTGATATAGACCATAGCGATTTTTTAATATAACACGTTTGACATGATACCATATGTTATTTTCATTTATAATGCCAAGCTGATTAATATATTTAATCAAAATGCTTTGTCATGTATATGTTGAATTATTATAAGGAGAAATAGGGACAATTTTTATATGAATATTACGACAATATGCCTTGCAGCATAAACCGTTCTCTTTTATTTAATTGTGATAATTAATATATTGCATCTAAATGTTTTTTCCTGATATTAAAATATTTCGAAATCTCCTATTGAATTTAGAAGCATAGGTTAATCTAATTCTTTTGATAGAAGACCACACAGTAAAAGTAAGAATTGAGTATACTGTAAGAATTGAGTATACGAAACTGTTAGCATATTACTTCCGATTACATTCACCCATTTCGCCTGTAAAATGATGAGACCTTTAAGCCAATCTAGTGCTGCGTGTAAATACATTAAACATAGGTGCCATCAGAACAACTATTATGAAAGTATTTAAAGTAAAGTCAGAGGAAAGCTACGTTATGGTGGTGAGGAGGGACTGAAGCCAAGGTCACTTGGCTTCAGTCTCTCTCTCTCTGTTCTACTAACTATTTATACCAGCTCGTTAGGTAGTTTATTTTCTGCTTTCCTCCATCTCTGTTGCCTTAATTTGTGCTGGGAGTGTCAAGTTTTCTAAACCCTCTTTCCTTATTATGTGCCCTAGAAACTTCAGCTGTCAATTCCTGATGGTCAGCATGTGTTCTTTTTGTTCGTTCCTCTAAAACTTCGTCATCGTTCACGTGTCCAATCAATGGTATTCTCAGCATATTTCTCTGAATTCAGTTTGCCTCAAGTATCAGTTTCAGCTGAGAAGATTGTCCAGTCAGTCAGTCAGTTAAATGCCATACGTGATACATGCTTGGGCGATCATGTCTCAAAAGAGACATGACTGAGTGGGCAGAAGATCTTTCCGCAGTAGGTTGCCATTGCTTTCTGCGGTAGACCAAGGCTATAAAACCCAATCTGTCCTGCTATTTAACCCATAACCGGAAGGAAGAGATGGATTAATACATTTCCCAAGGGTATTTGCGCGTAAATGAATACAATGGATTCAACTGGAATTCGAACTCGGCTCCCCGGTTTCTCGTTCCGAGCCGATATCCACTGTACCACAACGCACATCCAGCATTTACTCAAAATAATTAATATTTTACACCTAGATGTAAATTTAGATAATGTATAATTTGGACCTAAACGATGAGACATAAAAGTGTTAGGTTGTCACGTATGAAATAGGAAATTAATAAAACGCTTCTGTAATGTTAAATAACTAATTTAATTAGTTAAAATGACCACCATGTTGATGAATGTCTGTTCTCCAAAGTACACCTCAATTCTTGATTCCATTTAAAACAAAAATTATCATCCTTTCATGTGACAAACAGTTCAAATGCTTTGTTTAGATTTTCCTTATTGAAGATTGTTATACTGCGTAGGAAAAGCTGAAAATTTCCTCATATTATCTTGCATTCGGTAACTATATGCATCTTAGGGGCTTTATTGTCTTTCTTTGGTAGTATTGGATTAAAAGGTAAAAATTACTGAGTGCCATGGTCATCCATGTTCTGAAGGCACAAGAAGAAGAAGAAGAAGAAGAAGAAGAAGAAGAAGAAGAAGAAGAAGAAGAAGAAGAAGGTTTTTACTGTGTGGTCTTCTGTCAAAAGAATTAGATTAATCTATGCTTCTAGTTTCAGTAGAGGATTTCGAAATATTTTCATATCAGAAAAAACATTTGATGCAATATATTAACTATCATAGATTCATAAAAAGAGGACCGTTTTTACTGCAAGCCGTATTTATATGTAAAACGTTTCCCTGTATTTCCTTAGTATAATTCAACGTATTTTATATCAAATATAAGCAGCAGGAGAGATATCAGGCTTAATATGGGAGATGAGGCAAAATTGACTGTCTGGTAATCACAGAACAAAGAGATTAAAAAGAGACCGGAAAATGACATTCTTGATGGGGTTGAGCAAACGAATGGCAGAGCAGAGTTTGGAAGAAGTCATAAGAGAAAGAGTGTTAATAGCTACAAGGAAATCGAAGATCTGGAAGGCGATGATTACCTGCGTCCTGAAGGTACACAGCATATAGAAGAAGAAGATTGAGAAGCGAGCAGTTGTGCATTTTCGTGTTGCAAAATTAGGCCATCCTAGGATGTTTCTTGCTTCAATTTTTCGCACACCCACCCAATTTCTCCATAATCCGTGGTTGCTGTTATTTTCCCTTCAGAAAAGAATGAATAATGAATAAACCATTTGAAAGACCACCGTACCATTGAAAGACCACCGTACCATTGAAAGACCACTAATAACCTTTTAGGTTGCAGTGTATAGTTTGGTTATTGTTTTCGTGTTTCACTTCCATCAAACCATTGACCTACTTTCTTACTGTTGTCAAAGAGTTTTAATTTCTCATCGTATGCCATGATTAGCTGCATTTTTTTCACAGTTTGTATTCATGCAGTAAAGTTACTCGATATTGTTTCATTGTAACTATTTCTATTGGTTTTATGAGTAACAGTATTCTGAAAGATAATTTATCTAGAAAGAAAAAGAGTCAGGAATAACTCAATAATTTTTATAAATGGCAGTGAATGCTGGACAATACCATCAAAGATGAAGAAAAAACTTGAAGCAACTGAAATGTGGTTCTGCAGGAGGATACTGCAAATACCATGGATCGAGCATGTGAGCAATGATGAGGTCTTGGAAATGATGAAAACAAAAAGGAAATTAATACTGAGACAGGAAGAGACAGCTGAATTTTCTGAGACACGCAATGAGGAAGGAGGGCTTGGAGAATCTGATACTAACAGGCCAGATAGAGGGAAAAAGAGACAGGGAAAAGCAACGGATAACATATTTGAAGGACCTAATCAGGTGGATGACGGAAAGAGGATTGCATGGTGTAACAGGAGAAGGCGTGCTCAGAGCCACCAGAGATAGAGAAACGTGGAAGGATATGATCGCCTACGTGCTGAAGGGACAAGGCACAAAGAAGAAGAAAAAAAAATGAGGTTATTTTGTTAGAGGACCAAATCAACAACAAACCGAAAATCTGTCACTTCATGTATGACATTCCAGATTTTTCTTCTTTTTCTATTTGCCTCGTCCATTCAGGACGTAAGCGATCATGGCTTTCCACGTTTCCCTATTCCTGGTGGCTCATAGCAGGCTTTCTCCTACTACCATACGCAACCCCTGTTCTGTCATCCATCTGCTCAGGCTCTTTAAATAAATTATCTTCTACTTTCTCTTGTCTCTTTTTTTCTCTATCTGACCTTTTAGTATCAGGTTCTTCAAGCCCTCCTTCCTCATTGCATGTTCCAGGAACTTTAGCTGTCTTTTCCCGATGCCCAGTATTAATTTCCTTTTCGTTTCCATCCTTTCCAAAACATCATTATTGTTCCCATGCTCAATCCATGATATCCGCAGGATCCTTCTCTAGAACCATTTCAGTTGATTCAAGTTTTCTTTTGAAGATATTGTCCAGCATTCACTGCCATATTGAAGAACTGACATCACTTAGCAATCCAGTACTCTTTTCTTCGTTTTTAGCAAAATTTTCCTGTCTCTTAATACTTTACTCAGCTTCTAGAACGCATCCTTTGCCATGCCAATTCGCCTTCAAATCTCTGTGTAGCACCTTCCGTTTTTGGTTAGAACACTTCCTAGGTATTTAAATTTTTGTACTTGCTTGGTTTTAGTATCCCCACCTGCATTTGGCATTTTGGGCTGCTCTTTTTGCTGATGACCATGCATTTGGTTTTTTTTACAGTTTTATTTTTCTAGTCACTCTCTTCAGGTACGTTCTGTAGAAGGTCTTGTATTTTCCTTTCCGTGTCTGCTCTCAGCACTGTATCATCTGCGTACATTATGTTGTTCAAATTGTGGAAACCGATGACGAGTCCTGGCATAACATAACCTTTAAAACATTAAGAAAATATTTTTAAATAGACTCGTTAAATCGAGACCTTCATATGGATCTCAGGCATGACTCTAAACTCGTTGAGAAATATGTAAGCAGCTTATTTAATACAACCGCTTCCTAAGATAAATTGTTAAAAATGCTTTGACTTAATAAAGGATGCTGAGAAGACCACGGATAGAAGATGTGAGCAACGACAAAGTTTGGAGAGGAAGCAAACGGAGGTTCAAGGAAGATATAAAAGGAAAAGTGTTACGAGAGATAACACTTCGAAAAATTCGAAGCAACAAAAATGTGGTTGTAGAGAAGGTTGTTGAGGATATTATCCTTAATTATATCTCAAAAAGAAAAGAAAAATCATATATGTGACATAACGAAATAAATATAGAAATAAAGACTATAAATTAATTTATTATATATTTTAGGAAAACGATTTTATATTTTAAAGTAGATTTATTTCTTCTTGTTCTTTCTGTTCCGTGTTCTTTAAGAACGTTAGTGATAATGAACCACCACCTTTTCCCTATCCCTTGTCTCTCTTAACACTTTTTCTTTTGTCATCTCTCCCAAACACTGCTGTGCCATCCACTTGCTCAAACCCATCAAGTATGTCTCGTGTTGTTTTCCCCTACGTCACATTCCGTCTATCCGTCCCCTGAGTATTATATTCCCCAAGCCTTTCTTCCTCATTGGGTATGCTAGAAACATCAGCAGTCTCTTCCTAATGTTAAGTATGTTTTCTTTTTGTTTGTTTCCTCTCTAAACTTGTTGTTGCTACTATGTCCGGTCCTTGTTATCCTCAGCATCCTTCTGTAAAACCACATTATTGTTGCTTCAAGTCTCTCCTTATCGCTTTTAACAATTTTCCTTTGGTATTTCCCTTAAACCCTCGTTTGCAGCCTATCCAAACTTAATCGTCGCTCAAATCTTCGGTCCATGGAATCCTCAGCATCCTTCTGTAGAAACACATTTCTGTTGCTTCTAGTATTTTTAAATTTTTGTATATCTGCTGAATTAATTTCCTATGAAATACATTTTGCCTATATGTTGGTGTCAATATGTTTTAACAGAAACGGTACGAAACGTCTGCCTCTTTCGGTTGTCGAAAAATAAAGAGTTTGTATTCTTTTCTTTTGGATGTTAAAAGCTTGTTCTGATATCTCATGGGACTTTTCTATGTCATATTTTTAACTCTTTTTTAATTATTTAATTTTATCATTCTTTACTGTTAGGTGCAGTTAGTTGTGTGTTGTGGTGCAGGGGATATCGACTCGGAACGACAAATCGGGGCGCCGAGTTCGAATTCCTGTTGAATTCCTTGTATTCACTTACGCACAAATACTCTTAGCAAAGGTATTAATCCGTCTCTTCCCTCCAGCTATGGGTTAAATAATAAGACAGATTGGTTTCTATAGCCTTCGCTGGCAACCAGTCTACCGCAGAATTTAATGGCAACTTACTGCGGGATAATCTTCTGTCCAGTCAGTCATGTTTCTTTCGAGACATGATCGCCCAAAACGTGTATCATGTATGGCACTTAACTGACTGACTGTTAATTATTTCTCTGATTTGTATTTCAAATAATATTTTTATTGCCAAACTTTTCTTTTTGCTTAATTAATTATCAATTATTTTGGTTCCAGAATACTACATAGACTGGTTATAAGTGCCAGGCGTTATCTAGTAACGTATTTATTGCTATTACTAAACATTCATAGCACGAAACTCGTTCAGAAATATCTAAACTAAATGAGGATTGATAAAGACTGATTATTGATCTGAATGGGTTGAGTTTGTATTTACAGGGGATTCCATGCAAAACATTGTTGCGAAAAATAGGAGTTCTTGAGAAAAATGAAAAAAAAAAACAAAACAAAACAAACAAACAAACAAAAAAAAAAAAAACTGACTGTAATTATCGACTCATTTTTTTTTCGGACTGAGTATGTGAGCAATGATGACGTTTTGGAAAGGATAGAAACGAAAAAAAACTAACACTGGGCATTAGAAAAAAGGACGTATTGAGGAAAGAGGGATTGAAGAATCTGATCCTCACGGGTGAGAAAAAAAGGAAAGAGAGAGAGGAGAAAGCAGCTTGGAACATATTTGACGAGCCAGAGCAAGTGGATGACAGAGCGGGATCTGGTGGGGTAACAGGAGAAAGGGTGCTAGGAGTCACCAGGGAGAAGGGGACTGTAACATATTTGACGAGCCAGAGCAAGTGGACGACAGAGCGGTATCTGGTGGGGTAACAGGAGAAAGCGTGCTAGGAGTCACCAGGGAGAAGGGGACTGTAACATATTTGACGAGTCAGAGCAAGTGGACGGCAGAGCGGGATCTGGTGGGGTAACAGGGGAAAGCGTGCTAGGAGTCACCAGGGAGAAGGGGACTGTAACATATTTGACGAGCCAAAGCAAGTGGACGACAGAGCGGTATCTGGTGGGGTAACAGGAGAAAGCGTGCTAGGAGACACCAGGGAGGAGGGGACTGTAACATATTTGACGAGTCAGAGCAAGTGGACGACAGAGCGGGATCTGGTGGGGTAACAGGAGAAAGCGTGCTAGGAGTCACCCGGGAGAAGGGGACTGTAACATATTTGACGAGCCAGAGCAAGTGGACGACAGAGCGGGATCTGGTGGGGTAACAGGAGAAAGCGTGCTAGGAGTCACCCGGGAGGAGGGGACTGTAACATATTTGACGAGCCAGAGCAAGTGGACGACAGAGCGGGATCTGGTGGGGTAACAGGGGAAAGCGTGCTAGGAGTCACCAGGGAAAAGGGGACTGTAACATATTTGACGAGCCAGAGCAAGTGGACGACAGAGCGGTATCTGGTGGGGTAACAGGAGAAAGCGTGCTAGGAGACACCAGGGATTAGGGGACTGTAACATATTTGACGAGTCAGAGCAAGTGGACGACAGAGCGGGATCTGGTGGGCTAACAGGAGAAAGCGCGATAGGAGTCACCAGGGAGAAGGGGACTGTAACATATTTGACGAGCCAGAGCAAGTGGACGACAGAGCGGGATCTGGTGGGGTAACAGGAGAAAGCGTGCTAGGAGTCACCAGGGAGAAGGGGACTGTAACATAATTGACGTGCCAGAGCAAGTGGACGACAGAGCGGGATCTGGTGGGGCAACAGGAGAAAGCGTACTAGGAGTCACCAGGGAGAAGGGGACTGTAACATATTTGACGAGCCACAGCAAGTGGACGACAGAGCGGTATCTGGTGGGGTAACAGGAGAAAGCGTGCTAGGAGTCACCTGGGAGAAGGGGACTGTAACATATTTGACGAGCCAGAGCAAGTGGACGACAGAGCGGTATCTGGTGGGGGAACAGGAGAAAGCGTGCTAGGAGTCACCAGGGAGAAGGGGACTGTAACATATTTGACGAGCCAGAGCAAGTGTACGACAGAGCGGGATCTGGTGGGGTAACAGGAGAAAGCGTGCTAGGAGTCACCAGGGAGAAGGGACTGTAACATATTTGACGAGCCAGAGCAAGTGGACGGCGGAGCGGGATCTGGTGGGATAACAGGAGAAAGTGTGCTAGGAGTCACCAGGGATTAGGGGACTGTAACATATTTGACGAGCCAGAGCAAGTGGACGACAGAGCGCTATCTGATGGGGTAACAGGAGAAAGCGTGCTAGGAGGCACCAGGGAGAAGGGGACTGTAACATATTTGACGAGCCAGAGCAAGTGGACGACAGAGCGGGATCTGGTGGGGTAACAGGAGAAAGCGTGCTAGGCGTCACCAGGGATTAGGGGACTGTAACATATTTGACGAGCCACAGCAAGTGGACGACAGAGCGGGTACTGGTGGGGTAACATGAGAAAGGGTGCTAGGAGTCACCAGGGAGAAGGGGACTGCAACATATTTGACGAGACAGAGCAAGTGGACGGCGGAGCGGGAGCTGGTGGGATAACAGGAGAAAGGGTGCTAGGAGTCACCAGGGATTAGGGGACTGTAACATATTTGACGAGCCAGAGCAAGTGGACGACAGAGCGCTATCTGATGGGGTAACAGGAGAAAGCGTGCTAGGAGGCACCAGGGAGAAGGGGACTGTAACATATTTGACGAGCCAGAGCAAGTGGACGACAGAGCGGGATCTGGTGGGGTAACAGGAGAAAGCGTGCTAGGCGTCACCAGGGATTAGGGGACTGTAACATATTTGACGAGCCACAGCAAGTGGACGACAGAGCGGTATCTGGTGGGGTAACAGGAGAAATCGTGCTAGGAGTCACCAGGGAGAAGGGGACTGTAACATATTTGACGAGCCAGAGCAAGTGGACGAAAGAGCGGGATCTGGTGGGGTAACAGGAGAAAGCGTGCTAGGAGTCACCAGGGAGAAGGGGACTGTAACATATTTGACGAGCCTGAGCAAGTGGACGACAGAGCAGGATCTGGTGGACCAACAGGAGAAAGCGTGCTAGGAGTCACCAGGGAGAAGGGGACTGTAACATATTTGACGAGCCAGAGCAAGTGGACGACAGAGCGGGATCTGCTGGGGTAACAGGAGAAAGCGTGCTAGGATTCACCTGGGAGAAGGGGACTGTAACATATTTGACGAGCCAGAGCAAGTGGATGACAGAGCGGGATCTGGTGGGGTAACAGGAGAAAGCGTGCTAGGAGTCACCAGGGATTAGGGGACTGTAACATATTTGACGAGCCAGAGCAAGTGGACGACAGAGCGGGATCTGGTGGGGTAACAGGAGAAAGCGTGCTAGGCGTCACCAGGGATTAGGGGACTGTAACATATTTGACGAGCCACAGCAAGTGGACGACAGAGCGGGTACTGGTGGGGTAACAGGAAAAAGGGTGCTAGGAGTCACCAGGGAGAAGGGGACTGCAACATATTTGACGAGCCAGAGCAAGTGGACGGCGGAGCGGGATCTGGTGGGATAACAGGAGAAAGCGTGCTAGGAGTCACCAGGGATTAGGGGACTGTAACAAATTTGACGAGCCAGAGCAAGTGGACGACAGAGCGCTATCTGATGGGGTAACAGGAGAAAGCGTGCTAGGAGGCACCAGGGAGAAGGGGACTGTAACATATTTGACGAGCCAGAGCAAGTGGACGACAGAGCGGGATCTGGTGGGGTAACAGGAGAAAGCGTGCTAGGCGTCACCAGGGATTAGGGGACTGTAACATATTTGACGAGCCACAGCAAGTGGACGACAGAGCGGTATCTGGTGGGGTAACAGGAGAAATCGTGCTAGGAGTCACCAGGGAGAAGGGGACTGTAACATATTTGACGAGCCAGAGCAAGTGGACGACAGAGCGGGATCTGGTGGGGTAACAGGAGAAAGCGTGCTAGGAGTCACCCGGGAGAAGGGGACTGTAACATATTTGACGAGCCAGAGCAAGTGGACGACATAGCGGGATCTGCTGGGGTAACAGGAGAAAGCGTGCTAGGATCTCAATTCAGAGAAGGGACTGTAACATATTTGACGGAGAGCCAGAGCAAGTGGATGACAGAGTGGGATCTGGTGGGGTAACAGGAGAAAGCGTGCTAGGAGTCACCAGGTAGGAAGGCACCAGAAGACATTTGTTTGTTTTAGAGCAAGTTGATGATGAGCGTGATCTGCTAGGGTAACAGGAGAAAGCGTGCTAGGAGTCACCAGGGAGAAGGGGACTGTAACATATTTGACGAGCCAGAGGCGTGTACGACCGAGTGACCTTGGTGGGGTAACAGGAGGAAGGCAAGCAGGGAGGGCACTGGGGAGAAGGGGACTGTAACATATTTGACGAGCCAGAGCAAGTGGACGACAGTGAGTGGGATCTGGTGGGGTAACAGGAGAAAGCGTGCTAGGCGTCACCAGGGATTAGGGACTGGTGAAGATATTTGACGAGCCACAGCAAGTGACGACAGAGCGGTATCTGGTGGGTAACAGGAGAAAGGGTGCTAGGGAGTCACCACCAGGGAGAAGGGACTGCAACATATTTGACGAGCCAGAGCAAGGACGACAGAGCGGGATCTGGTGGGGCAACAGGAGAAAGCGTGCTAGGAGTCACCAGGGAGTATACCCACATATTTGACGAGCCAGAGCAAGTGGACGACAGAGGGATCTGTGGGGGTAACAGGAGAAAGCGTGCTAGGAGTCACCGAGAAAGGGGACTGTACACATTTACTGAGCCAGAGCAAGTGGACGACAGAGTGGATCTGGTAAGTAGGAGAAAGGGTAGGAGTCACCAGGGAGAAGGGGACTGTAACATATTTGACGAGCCAGACCAAGTGGACGACAGAGCGGGATCTGGTGGGGTAACAGGAGAAAGTGCTAGGAGTCACCAGGGAGAAGGGACTGTAACATATTTGAGGAGCCAGAGCAAGGGACGATAGAGCGGGATCTGGTGGGGTACAGGAGAAAGCGTGCTAGGCGTCACCAGGGATTAGGGACTGTAACATATTTGACGAGCCACAGCAAGTGGACGACAGAATCAGACTTGGGTGGGGTAACAGAGAAATCGTGCTAGGAGTCACCAGGGGAGAAGTGGACTTTAACATATTTCATTTAGCCAGAGCGTGACTACGAGCGGGATCTGGTTGGGCATTGCGGGGAGAAAGTTGCTAGGAGTCACCCGGGAGAGAAGGTGACTGTAACATATTTGACGAGCTGAGGCCAAGTGGACTAGAAAAAGAGCGGGATCTGGTGGGGTAACAGGAGTAAGCTTGCTAGGAGTCACCAGGGAGAAGGGGACTGTAATATTTGACGAGCCGGAGCAAGTGGACGACAAGAGCGGGATCTGGTGGGGCAAACAGAGGAAAGCGTGTTAGGAGTCACCAGGAGAAGGGGACTGTAACATATTTGACGAGGCCAGAGCAAGTGGACGACAGAGCGGGATCTTGTGGGGTAACAGGAGAAAGTGTGCTAGGAGTCACCTAGGAGAAGGGGACTGTAACATATTTGGACGAGCCAGAGCAAGTGGACGATAGAAAGGGATCTGGGGTAACAGGAGAAAGGGTGCTAGGAGTCACCAGAGAAGGGACTGCAATATTTGACGAGCCAGAGCAAGTGGACACAGAGCGGGAACTGGTTGGGTAACAGGAGAAAGCGTGCTAGGCGTCACCAGGGATTAGGACTGAAATATTGACGAGCCACAGCAAGTGGACGACAGAGCGGTATCTGGTGGGGCAACAGGAGAAATCGTGCTAGGAGTCACCAGGGAGAAGGACTGTAACATATTTGACGAGCCAGAGCAAGGGATTGACCGCGGATCTGTTGGGGTAACAGGAGAGCAAAGCAGGGAGTCACCCTGGGACAAGGGGACTGCAACATATTTGACGAGCCAGCAAGTGGGACATGAAAGAGTGGATCTGTGGGGTAACAGAGAAAGTGTGCTAGGAGTCACCAGGGAGAAGGACTGCAACATATTTGACGAGCCTGGAGCAAGTGGACGACAGAGCGGATCTGGTGGGGCAAACAGGAGGAAGTTTTTGCTAGGAGTCACCAGGAGAAGGGGACTGCAAGCCATTTGATTATGAGCCAGAGCAAGGACGACAGAGCGTGGGATCTGCTGGGGTAACAGGAGAAAGTGCTAGGAGTCACCAGGAGGCGCAGACTGTAATATTTGACGAGCTAGAGTAAGTGGACGACAGAGCGCGATCTGGTGGGGTAACAGGAGAAAGCGTGCTAGGAGTCACCAGGGAAGGGGACTGTAACATATTTGACGAGCCAGAGCAAGTGGACGACAGAGCGGGATCTGGTGGGTAATGGCAGGAGAAAGGGTGCTAGAAGTCACCAGGGAGAAGGGGACTGTAACATATTTGACGAGCCAGACCAAGTGGACGACAGAGCGGGATCTGGGGTAACAGGAGAAAGAAAAGTAGAGTCACCAGGGAGAAGGGGACTGTAACATATTTGAGGATGCCAGAGCAAGGACGATAGAGCGGGATTCTGGTGGGAAGGTAACAGGAGAAAGCGCGTGCTAGGCGTCACCAGGGATTAGGGGACTGTAACATATTTGACGAGCCACAGCAAGTGGACGACAGAGCGGTATCTGGTGGGGGAACAGGAGAAATCGTGCTAGGAGTCACCAGGGAGAAGGGACTTAACATATTTCTCGAGCCAGAGCAAGCGGACGACAGAGTGATCTGGTGGGGTAACAGGAGAAAGCTTGCTAGAGTCACCCTGGAGAAGGTGACTGTAACATATTTGACGAGCCAGAGCAAGTGGACGAAAGAGCGGGATCTGGTGGGGTAACAGGAGTGCAGCCATAGAGTCACCAGGGAGAAGGGGACTGTAACATATTTGACGAGCCAGGAGCAAGTGGACGACAGAGCGGGATCTGTGGGGCAACAGGAGAAAGCGTGTCAGGAGTCACCAGGGAGAAGGGACTGGTAACATATTTGACGAGCCAGAGGTGTACGACCGAGCGGGATCTGTGGGTGAACAGGAGGAAGCAGGTGTTAGAGGCACCAGGGAGAAGGGGACTGTAACATATTTGACGAGCCAGAGCAAGTGGACGACAGAGCGGGATCTGGTGGGGTACAGGAGAAAGCGTGCTAGGCGTCACCAGGGATTAGGGGACTGTAACATATTTGACGAGCCACAGCAAGTGGACGACAGAGCTACCTGGTGGGGTAACAGGAGAAAGGGTGCTAGAGTCACCAGGGAGAAGGGACTGCAACATATTTGACGAGGCCAGATGCGGACACAGCGGATCTGTGGGGCAACAACAGGAGAAAGTGTGCTAGAGTCACCAGGGAAGGGACTGCAACATATTTGACGAGCTGAGAGTTAAGTGGACGACAGAGCGGGATCTGGTGGGGTAACAGGAGAAAGCGTGCTAGGAGTCACCTAGGAGAAGGGGACTGTAGACGAGCCAGAGCAAGTGGACGACAGAGCGGGATCTGGTGGGGTAACAGGAGAAAGGGTGCCAGGAGTCACCAGGGAGAAGGGGACCGTAACATATTTGACGAGCCAGGACTGGCGTGGACGAGCAGAGCGGGATCTGTGGGGTAACAGGAGAAAGCGTGCTAGGAGTCACCAGGGAGAAGGGGATCGTAACATATCGGAGGAGCCAGAGCAAGTGGACGATAGAGCGGGATCTGGTGGGGTAACAGGAGAAAGCGTGCTAGGCGTCACCAGGGATTAGGGGACTGTAACATATTTGACGAGCCACAGCAAGGGACGACAGAACGGTATCTGGGGTAACAGGAGAAATCGTGCTAGGAGTCACCAGGGGAAAAGGGGACTTTAACATATTTCACGAGCCAGAGCAAGTGGACGACAGAGTGGATCTGGTGGGGTGGCCAGGAGAAAGCTATTAGAGTCACCCGTGAAGGTGATCAGGTCATATTTTTGACGAGCCAGAGTGCGGGATTGAAAGGAGGCTGGATTCAGGTAACAGGGAGGAAGCCAAGCTGAGTCACCAGGGAGAAGGGGACTGTAACATATTTGACGAGCCAGAGCAAAGCAGAACATGACAGAGTGGGATCTGGTGGGGCAACAGGAGAAAGCGTGCTAGGAGTCACCAGGGAGAAGTGGGACTGTAACATATTTGACGAGCCAGTGCAAGTGGACGACAGAGCGGGATCTGGTGGGGTAGTCAGAGAAAGTGCTAGGAGTCACCTAGGAGAAGGAAGATATTTGACGAGCCAGAGCAAGGGACGATAGAGCGGGATCTGTGGGGTAACAGGAGAAAGGGTGCTAGGGAGTCACCAGGGAGAAGGGACTGTAACATATTTGACGAGCCAGAGCAAGTGGACGACAGAGCGGGAACTGCTGGGTAACAGGAGAAAGTGCTAGGCGTCACCAGGGACAGACTGTAATGATATTTCTGACGAGCGACAGCAAGTGGACGACAGAGCGGGTATCTGGTGGGGTAACAGGAGAAATCGTGCTAGGAGTCACCAGGGAGAAGGGGACTGTAACATATTTGACGAGCCAGAGCAAGTGGACGACCTAGCGGGATCTGTTGGGGTAACAGGAGAAAGCGTGCTAGAGTCACCCGGGACAAAGGGACTGTAACATATTTGACGAGCTGTGGAGCAAGTGGATCACGAAAGAGTGGGATCTGTGGGTAACAGGAGAAAGCGTGCTAGGAGTCACCAGGGAGAAGGGGACTGTAAACATATTTGACGAGCCTGAGCAAGTGGACGACAGAGCGGGATCTGGTGGGGCAACAGGAGAAAGCGTGCTTAGAGTCACCAGGGAGAAGGGGACTGTAACATATTTGACGAGCCAGAGCAAGTGGACGACAGAGCGGGATCTGCTGGGGTAACAGGAGAAAGGGAAGTAGAGTCACCAGGAGAAGGGACTGTAACATATTTGACGAGCCAGAGCAAGGACGACAGAGCGCGATCTGTGGGGTAACAGAGAAAGCGTGCTAGAGTCACCAGGGAGGCGGGACTGTAACATATTTGACGAGCCAGAGCAAGGACGACAGAGCGGGATCTGGTGGGGTAACAGGAGAAAGGGTGCTAGAAGTCACCAGGGAGAAGGGGACTGGTAACATATTTGACGAGCCAGACCAAGTGGACGACAGAGTGGGATCTGTGGGGTAACAGGAGAAAGCGTGCTAGGAGTCACCAGGGAGAAGGGGATCGTAACATATTTGAGGAGCCAGAGCGCGGACGATAGAGCGGGATCTGGTGGGGTAACAGGAGAAAGCGTGCTAGGCGTCACCAGGGATTAGGGGACTGTGGTAACACATTTGACGAGCCACAGCATGGACACACAGAGTGGTATCTGGTGTGCAACAGGAGAAATCGTGCCAGGAGTCACCAGGGAGAAGGACTTTAACATATTTCTCGAGCCAGAGAGCAAAGGGACGACAGAGCGGGATCTGTGGGGTAACAGGAGAAAAGCATAGAGTCACCTCGGGAGAAGGTGACTGTAACATATTTGACGAGCCAGAGCAAGTGGACGAAAAGAGCGGGATCTTGGTGGGGTAACAGGAGTAAGCTTGCTAGGAGTCACCAGGGAGAAGGGGACTGTAACATATTTGACGAGAGCCAGAGTGTGGACGACAGAGCGAATCTGGTGGGGCAACAGGAGAAAGCGTGCTGGTGGAGTCACCAGGGAGAAGGGGACTGTAACATATTTGACGAGCCAGAGCAAGTGGACGACAGAGCGGGATCTGGTGGGGTAACAGGAGAAAGCGTGCTAGGAGTCACCTAGAGAAGGGGACTGTAACATATTTGACGAGCCAGAGCAAGTGGACGATAGAGCGGGATCTGGTGGGTACAGAGAAAGGGTGCTAGGAGTCACCAGGGAGAAGGGGACTGCGGAAGACATTTGACGAGCCAGAGCAAGTGGACGACAGAGTGGAACCTGGTTGGGTAACAGGAGAAAGCGTGCTAGGCGTCACCAGGATTAGGGGACTGTAACATATTTGACGAGCCACAGCAAGGACGCACAGAGCGGTATCTGGTGGGGTAACAGGAGAAAATCGTGCTAGGAGTCACCAGGGAGAAGGGGACTGTAACATATTTGACGAGCCAGAGCAAGTGGACGACAGAGCAGACCTGTAAAATAGGAAAGCGTGCTAGGAGTCACCCGGGAGAAGGGGACTGGAATATATTTGACGAGCCGGTAGAGCAAGTGGACGACAGAGCGGGATCTGCTGGGGTAACAGGAGAAAGCGTGCTAGGAGTCACCAGGGAGAAGGGGACCGTGGAGGCCGACGAGCCAGAGCAAGTGGACGACAGAGCGGGATGTGGTGGGGTAACAGGAGAAAGGGTGCTAGGATTCACCAGGGAGAAGGGGAATGTAACATATTTGACGAGCCAGAGCAAGTGGACAACAGAGCGGGATCTGGTGGGGTAACAGGAAAAATCGTGCTAGGAGTCACCAGGGAGAAGGGGACTGTAACATATTTGACGAGCCAGAGCAAGTGGACGACAGAGCGGGATCTGGTGGGTTAACAGGAGAAAGCGTGCTAGGAGTCACCTGGGAGAAGGGGACTGTAACATATTTGACGAGCCAGAGCAAGTGGACGACAGAGCGGGATCTGCTGGGGTAACAGGAGAAAGCGTGCTAGGAGCCACCTGGGAGAAGGGGACTGTAACATATTTGACGAGCCAGAGCAAGTGGACGACAGAGCGCGATCTGGTGGGGTAACAGGAGAAAGCGTGCTAGGAGTCACCAGGGAGAAGGGGACTGTAACATATTTGACGAGCCAGAGCAAGTGGACGACAGAGCGGGATCTGGTGGTGGGGTAACAGGAGAAAGGGTGCTAGGAGTCACCAGGGAGAAGGGGACTGTAACATATTTGACGAGCCAGACCAAGTGGACGACAGAGCGGGATCTGGTGGGGTAACAGGAGAAAGCGTGCTAGGAGTCACCAGGGAGAAGGTGACTGTAACATATTTGACGAGCCAGAGCAAGTGG
Organism: Ascarosepion bandense; assembly: GCA_037127315.1. Lineage (NCBI taxonomy): Eukaryota > Metazoa > Mollusca > Cephalopoda > Sepiida > Sepiidae > Ascarosepion > Ascarosepion bandense. The sequence continues at coordinate 1,042,111 of JBBBDQ010001353.1, forward strand.
ACGAAAGAGCGGGATCTGGTGGAGTAACAGGAGAAAGCTTGCTAGGAGTCACCAGGGAGAAGGGGACTGTAGCATATTTGACGAGCCAGAGCAAGTGGACGACAGAGCGGGATCTGGTGGGGTAACAGGAAAAAGCGTGCTAGGAGTCACCTAGGAGAAGGGGATTGTAACATATTTGACGAGCCACAGCAAGTGGACGATAGAGCGGGATCTGGTGGGGTAACAGGAGAAAGGGTGCTAGGAGTCACCAGGGAGAAGGGGACTGTAACATATTTGACGAGCCAGAGCAAGTGGACGACAGAGCGGGAACTGGTTGGGTAACAGGAGAAAGCGTGCTAGGCGTCACCAGGGATTAGGGGACTGTAACATATTTGTCGAGCCACAGCAAGTGGACGACAGAGCGGTATCTGGTGGGGTAACAGGAGAAATCGTGCTAGGAGTCACCAGGGAGAAGGGGACTGTAACATATTTGACGAGCCAGAGCAAGTGGACGACAGAGCGGGATCTGTTGGATAACAGGAGAAAGCGTGCTAGGAGTCACCCGGGAGATGGGGACTGTAACATATTTGACGAGCCAGAGGAAGTGGACGACAGAGCGGGATCTGGTGGGGTAACAGGAGAAAGCGTGCTAGGAGTCACCCGGGAGAAGGAGACTGTAACATATTTGACGAGCCAGAGCAAGTGGACGACAGAGCGGGATCTGCTGAGGTTAACAGGAGAAAGCGTGCTAGGATTCACCAGGGAGAAGGGGACTGTAACATATTTGACGAGCCAGAGCAAGTGGACAACAGAGCGGGATCTGGTGGGGTAACAGGTGAAATCGTGCTAGGAGTCACCAGGGAGAAGGGACTGTAAGATATTTGACGAGCCAGAGCAAGTGGATGACAGAGCGGGATCTGGTGGGGTAACAGGTGAAAGCGTGCTAGGAGTCACCAGGGAGATGGGGACTGTAACATATTTGACGAGCCAGTGCAAGTGGATGACAGAGCGGGATCTGGTGGGGTAACAGGAGAAAGCGTGCTAGGAGTCACCAGGGAGAAGGGGACTCTAACATATTTGACGAGCCAGAGCAAGTGGACGACAGAGCGGGTTCTGGTGGGCTAACAGAAGAAAGCGTGCTAGGAGTCACCTAGGAGAAGGGGACTGTAACATATTTGACGAGCCAGAGCAAGTGGACGATAGAGCGGGATCTGGTGGGGTAACAGGAGAAAGGGTGCTAGGAGTCACCAGGGAGAAGGGGACTGTAACATATTTGACGAGCCAGAGCAAGTGGACGACAGAGCGGGATCTGGTTGGGTAACAGGAGAAAGCGTGCTAGGCGTCACCAGGGATTAGGGGACTGTAACATATTTGACGAGCCACAGCAAGTGGACGACAGAGCGGTATCTGGTGGGGTAACAGGAGAAATCGTGCTAGGAGTCACCAGGGAGAAGGGGGACTGTAACATATTTGACGAGCCAGAGCAAGTGGACGACAGAGCGGGATCTGGTGGGGTAACAGGAGAAAGCGTGCTAGGAGTCACCCGGGAGATGGGGACTGTAACATATTTGACGAGCCAGAGCAAGTGGACGAAAGAGCGGGATCTGGTGGGGTAACAGGAGAAAGCGTGCTAGGAGTCACCAGGGAGAAGGGGACTGTAACATATTTGACGAGCCAGAGGAAGTGGACGACAGAGCGGGATCTGGTGGGCTAACAGGAGAAAGCGTGCTAGGAATCACCCGGGAGAAGGGGACTGTAACATATTTGACGAGCCAGAGCAAGTGGACGACAGAGCGGGATCTGGTGGGGTAACAGGAGAAAGCGTGCTAGGAGTCACCCGGGAGAAGGGGACTGTAACATATTTGACGAGCCAGAGCAAGTGGACGACAGAGCGGGATCTGCTGGGTTAACAGGAAGAAGCTTGCTAGGAGTCACCAGGGAGAAGGGGACTGTAACATATTTGACGAGCCAGAGCAAGTGGACGACAGAGCGGGATCTGGTGGGGTAACAGGAGAAAGGGTGCTAGGTTTCACCAGGGAGAAGGGGACTGTAACATATTTGACGAGCCAGAGCAAGTGGACAACAGAGCGGGATCTGGTGGGGTAACAGGAGAAATCGTGCTAGAAGTCACCAGGGAGAAGGGACTGTAACATATTTGACGAGCCAGAGCAAGTGGATGACAGAGCGGGATCTGGTGGGGTAACAGGTGAAAGCGTGCTAGGAGTCACCAGGGAGATGGGTACTGTAACATATTTGACGAGCCAGTGCAAGTGGATGACAGAGCGGGATCTGGTGGGGTAACAGGAGAAAGCGTGCTAGGAGTCACCAGTGAGTAGGGGACTGTAACATATTTGACGAGCCAGAGCAAGTGGATGACAGAGCGGGATCTGCTGGGGTAACAGGAGAAAGCGTGCTAGGAATCACCAGGGAGAAGGGGACTGTAACATATTTGACGAGCCAGAGGAAGTGGACGACAGTGCGGGATCTGGTGGGGTAACAGGAGAAAGGGTGCTAGGAGTCACCAGGGATAAGGGGACTGTAACATATTTGACGAGCCAGAGCAAGTGGACGACAGAGCGAGATCTGGTGGGGTAACAGGAGAAAGCGTGCTAGGAGTCACCCGGGAGAAGGGGACTGTAACATATTTGACGAGCCAGAGCAAGTGGATGACAGAGCGGGATCTGGTGGGGTAACAGGAGAAAGCGTGCTATGAGTCACCAGGGAGAAGGGGACTGTAACATATTTGACGAGCCAGAGCAAGTGGACGACAGAGCGGAATCTGGTGGGTTAACAGGAGAAAGCGTGCTAGGAGTCACCCGGGAGGAGGGGACTGTAACATATTTGACGAGCCAGAGCAAGTGGACGACAGAGCGGGATCTGGTGGGGTAACAGGAGAAAGGGTGCTAGGAGTCATCAGGGAGAAGGGGACTGTAACATATTTGACGAGCCAGAGCAAGTGGACGACAGAGAGGGATCTGGTGGGGTAACAGGAGAAAGCGTGCTAGGAGTCACCAGGGAGAAGGGGACTGTAATATATTTGACGAGCCAGAGCAAGTGGACGACAGAGCGGGATCTGCTGGGGTAACAGGAGAAAGCGTGCTAGGAGTCACCAGGGAGAAGGTGACTGTAACATATTTGACGAGCCAGAGCAAGTGGATGACAGAGCGGGATCTGGTGGGGTAACAGGAGAAAGCGTGCTAGGAGTCACCAGGGAGAAGGGGACTGTAACATATTTGACGAGCCAGAGCAAGTGGATGACAGAGCGGGATCTGGTGGGGTAACAAGAGAAAGCGTGCTAGGAGTCACCAGGGAGAAGGGGACTGTAACATATTTGACGAGCCAGAGCAAGTGGACGACAGAGCGGGATCTGGTGGGGTAACAGGTGAAAGCGTGCTAGGAGTCACCAGGGAGAAGGGGATGTGAAACTACATGATCACCTATGTTTTGAAGAGGCACGACACAGCAGAAGAAGAAGCAATGAATTGGATTCAACTCAGTGGAAGTAGCATTACTTGTTTTTTTTTCTCGGACTGAACCTGTTATGAAATACTAACGAGCGGGTCTGATCAGCACAGGAAAAGCAATACATAAATGATATATTTATGGTGTTGTGTCTGTGGAGACGAGTCTGCTCATTAGCGATTATTCCACCATAGGAGAGCGTAAGTAATTTTGAACATTTATTTAAAGCTAGTAAATAGGGATTTAGCAAATTCAGACAAGATATGAAATTAATATTTCATGTTTAGACTAACCTCAGCTTTTGTAAAGATAGAGTATAACAGAAAGAAATTAGTTTCTTCCTAGAACAATAGAATAAGCCGACAATTTTTTTCACCGGCTTCACCAATGGATTGCAAATATAAGTTTCACTTGAATTCTCGAATGAACTTGACACAAAAAATCTTTCAAATCGTCGACCCCTGTTGAGTATCATCATAACAGGATAAAATTCAAGTGTCTGATATTTACTAGCTTGCTTTTTTTAGTTATTGACATTCACAAAATTTTCACGATTGTGCTGTTAGAAGTAATTCAGAGACGAAGTCAGGTGCAAGGTGTTTTTGGAAAAGTTCAAATAAATTTTGAATTTTAATATTAAACCTGTTAAGTTTCTAATTTCTCTTAAATACTACCCCTGCCATTTATTTCTTCTCCGCCCAAACATGTTACGCGCAGTTTTTACTTTCTCCTTTTTCCCTTTATCCGCCCTGTAAGTATCAGATTCTCCAAGCCGTCCTTCCTCATTAATGATGTTAAGTATACGTATCATTTTTGTTACGACATTAGAAACTTAACAGGTTTGATATTAATATATAATAAAATTGAATATTCTTTTATCTTGTCTATACACTGAGATGCTAAGAAATGACATCCACTCTCCAGAGGATATGATTTCAAATTTGAATGTTTTCAGAAATCATACATTTCTTTCTTTCTTTCTTTTTTCTTTCTTTCTTTTTTTAATCTTTTTTTTTAGTACTAGAGCACTGAGGTTCGTCAAAGACACCGAAACAAGGAACTCAATATTTGTGCACAGAATATTATCAGACGAGCCAATATGATAAAGCGGTTTATTTTATTTCAGTTTATTTTCTTTTCTTTTCTTTTATTTCTTAATATATATATATATATATATATATATATATATATATATATATATATTGGTTTACTTTCTTTTCTTCAAAAAGATACCCCGTCATGGCCGTATGTAGGAATACCAGTACAACCAAGCATACCCAATCTATAACATTGAATCGCTCAAGTGAAGCCTTGATTAATTACCTTTTCTGGGGAACTTATATAATGCACGTCCTAAAGCTAGTACCTTTTTTTTCTTTCTGGGTGCGAGCCGAATACTGATCATATTCGGTTGGGTCGCCCATCGAAGAAGTCTGTTGTTTATTGAGATCCGAAACTTTTAATGACATGGGAGCAACAACACTGACGACGCACCTGGATTCGGCACTTTAAGGTGTATTTTAATAATAATCAGAAAAGTCAAGACAAATGAAGAAGGACGTGTACCTGTGTTTTATAGACTACACAAAGGCGTTCGATAAAGTACGCCACAAAGATCTGTCAGGACTTTTCAATACTATTGAATTATTCGGAAAATACATTAGGATAATCAAGAGCCCAAATTGGCGGCAAACCGCTTGAATACGGACAAGAAATGAGTTCAGCAGTTATACACTAAGAGAATGAGATGTAAAACAAGGATGAGTCTTCTCACCGGATTTATTCAACATATACAGCGAAGTAATTCTGAGAGAACTAGAAATCGTGCTAGATATGCAGATGACACAGTGCAGGTAACAGACACGTAAAAGAATAAAAAAACATTCTGCAGAATTTAGCGAATGAAAGTGAGAAGAAAGGAGTAAACATAAACTAGAAGAACACTGAATGCCTGGTCTTCAGCAAAAAGAGGAACCTAAAATGCCAATTACATGCCGGTGGATACTAAAATCAAGCAGTTACATAAATTTAAATATCTGGGAATTTTTCTAACAAAGGATGGTAAGTCCTCACTGATATCCGAAGACTTACTGACATGGCCGTTTTCTAAAAGCTAAGCAGTGTATTGAGAGACAGGAGAAGAGTACTAAATTGTATGACAGCGAATGTTCTTCTGAAAGACAAAGAACATACTCAAGGCAACAGAAATGTGTTTCTGCAGAAGAATTCTGAGAGTTCCAAGGACTGAACATGTAAGCAACGACGAGATTTTGGAAAGAATGGTAACAAAAATGATACATATACTTAACATCAGGAATGAGGAAGGACGGATTGGAGAATCTGATGCTTACAGAGTAGATAGAAGGAAAGAATAGCAAGGGAAAACTGCGCGTGACATACTTGATTGGGCGGAGAAGAGTTTGAGAGAAATAAAAGATAAAATTTATGTGGAGAGCTATGATAACCTACGTCCTGAAGGGACGCGGCACATAACAGAAAGAAAAATTCACAGAAAAAGTATAGGAACGCTACATTACACTGGAGTCGAGACGCCCTGCTGATAAATCTTTGGATTTTATCAAGGTTATGTCTAATACACAAATATATGCATTTTTATAGTAGTTGTACGGAAAGATTTAATGAGATCTAGACACACTTTTCATTACGTTTTTCATAATATTATACAAAAGAGAATTTAGAATAAGTCATTGTCACTAAAAATGCTATGAAATGATGTCAATTATTTTAATATTTGAAATGAGGCACAGTGCTTGGAATGACTATCGAGCTTTAAATACACATCTGAAACCAAGTGTAACTGGTATATATAAATAGTTGGCCCTGTGTAACGGTCAAGTCGGTACCTAGCTGTACATGATATCATCTACTTTTACAATAGCCAAATCAGGCCAAGAATGCAGCATGTTTGTCATATTTGGACGGAAGCTGCACAGACCGCAATTTCCAGAATCCTTGTGGGTGACGAATTATTTTCCATCCTGTATCCTCTCTCACAGTTGGGATGTGGCAAGCCTAAAGCGGCTGTATCGCTACTTTCATGGAAAGTGATCAGATGAACTACATCCCTTGGTTTCGCTAGGCTTAATATTCTCAGTTAGGACCCGCCATGCAACTTACGTGGTCGCCAACCATCCCCATTTCCTCCGATTATTCGATAAGTGAGAAATAAGTTCCACTCGAACGACACCTTTATGCTTCGTAGAAACGACTCCAAAGAGCATGTTTCTTGGGTTACTACAATCTTAACCTATGCAAGTCTAGGGTTAACCATTACGTTCCTCTCCTATCGGTACAAACTGCCTCCAAACGTAACCTTCTATCTCGAGTGGCCACTTCTACAAGGTGAACCTTTTTTTTAATGGTTTTCTCTGGCACTCCGTATTATTGGTTCCCACATTGTGTTCATCTCTATGCTTGGTCGGCTGAGGAGATTTTTGAAGCCTAGCATATGTGCTGATTCCTTAAGTTTACCTAGTTTCCAGTGGCGTTCTCTATCTATTATTTCAACTTCATCCCATAGGGGGTGATGATTTCCTTTCTCCCTCCATATGCGTCAAAAATTGCAATATGAGCTTTGTTTATTTTTTTAACTAAAGCTCATATTGCGATATTACAAATTAGAGAAAACCATTAACATCAAAATATACTAGAGAAAACCATTAACATCAAAAATTGCAATATGAACTCAGGTAAAAAAAGAGTTATTGGATATTAGGTTTACAAGTCCCAAAAATTCAGTTGTTCTTGTCCTTAAGGGCATATGGCCCAGTGGATATAGACGTGACTCAAAGAGTTGTGAGTTCAATACCAGGTTACACCAGTGGTAACTTACAGGGTTAAAGGGAGATAATTCATGACTACCAGAAGAGGCACAACTAAGCAAGAAATGAAGTTCATTTACCCCAGTGATTGTAATAAAGGTTTCGAAATTTCTAGCATCTGAAGAAGGCCGGAGCGTACAAAGGTCGAAACGCCGTACAACTGGCAACAAAGACGAGAACATTAGTCCGAATAATGTGAATACTGTAGATACTACTTCATCTCAGTTCAAAGAATATCCTATTCTTCTTCTATTTGACATATCCATTCAGGACGTAATCAATCATGACCTTCCACATCACTTTATTCCTTTTAGTTCTTAACACCCCTTTTTCTGTTATTCCACATCGTTTGCTCAAGACCCTCAATATAGCACGCATTGTTTTTCCTTGAATCTCCTTCCCTCTATCCGTCTCGTGAATATAAGATTCTCCAGGCCCTTTTTTCTCACTATATGTCCCAGAAACTTCAGCTGTCTTTTCCTGATGTTAAGTGTCAGTTACTTTTTTGTGTCAATCATCTCCAAAACCTTTTCGTTATTCACATGTTCCGTCCATTGTATCCTCAGCATTTTTCTGTAGAACCATATTTCGGTTGTATTAATTCTTTCCTTCATCTTTGATGAGATTGTCCAGCATTCGCTGGCATATCGAAGGACAGACATCACATACCAATCCAATACTCTCTTTTATGTTTCCAGCGAATTAAGACAGTGCCAACATTTTCTCGAGAAATTCGCATATCGCTGATAAAGCTTGCAATGAAGTTGAGCCTTAAACGCAATTTTTCTAATCTAGGTTTTTTCTTCAATTACCTGTTATTTAAACAATGCTTCATTAATCTTACGCAAATAAGGGTTCATGCCTGACCAAATTTGGCGTTTTTAAGATGTTCCCTTATTTGCTAACGTTTCTGAAAAGACGTGAGATTTTGGTGAATAGAAAATTAAAAATTAAAAGCAAACTTCGTCTTCGCTTTTACAAAAATTCACAGTGACGTGTGAAATTCTGGTTTTGCCAAATAGAAAAGGGATTGACCATGTGCTTAAAGAAAAAGTCGAAACCGGATTTCGCGAGTAGATGTGAAATTAATTTTCTGACCAATGGAAGCAATTTGCAAGGCTTGAGAAGAATTAGTGATCCAGTGCGAAAAAAATAAATGCTATAAAAGGCTTCGGCCAGCGAAACAACGCACTAAAATCTAACTGGAGAAACTTCAAGTTGACTTGCGCGTAAGGTCGTGTCGCACATTGTCCTCTTTCTCGTGTGCTGATTCCTTTTACTTTTTCTTATCCTTCAAAGACACTCCTACCAAACAAACACTTATACATACTTACATGCTTAGGCGTAAACTTTTCTCAACAAATTACTACTCTGAACATTTCTACAACTCTTGGTACCCTTACTTGTTTCTAATTATCTACTACGAATTTTTGTAATTCTTTTCTTTTAATAAATTTATATTTTAACATACAAACTGTATATTTTATTCTTCCACTATTCCACACTAGTCCACATATTCCAGCCACCAATCTACAACCATTCTGATGAAAGACTTCCGATAATAACTAAAAAATTATAAGTTTTAAGGAGTTCGGTTATTGTTGTAACCCTGTTAAGGGGTCACAAACAAAAACAGGAACACGGGATTAGTGTAAACAATTGTATTAACAAAATAACGAGTAAAGATACAATATGTCAGCTTGCTCATCTAGCTGACGAGCAAGCGGTGTTGGATATCAATATCTCTATTAGGTAAATCACTCTATGGGTGTCTGACTCGTACCAGGCTGGTGCTCTTCGGTGACTACTAGTCACAGGGTATATATGCAAGTTGAGTTAATCCTTTACTATGTTAATGGGTAGGTCCATTACAATAGTTATGTATGACACAAGGCCGAATTAATAAACATTAACCATCTCTCTATCGCTTGAAGATATTTTCATATAACTCTTTGGTGCGAATGCCATGAAGTATAAACAATTGTTTTTTAGAAACTAATAAGATTAATTCTTTCGTATCATTTGTTTTCCGATACTATATATCTTAGAAAATATTTATGAATTATATAGGAACGTTAATCGTGTTGCACAAATCTAATTTATATGAGAATGTTAGTGTTACACTTCTTAGATGTAATTGACATAATTCAATGCAACAGAATCATCTTTCATATAAAATCAAAAGGCAGAGTTGGACATGAATCGTACCCGCATCCCTTTTCTACAGCTTGAAAACCATTTCCAGATTTTACTACGAAAACAAACATACCTTGTTTAAGAGGCTATTCTGATTTTCATCCTGTCAGTCAGCCTCATTGTCCATACTGGTAGAGACACTATTACGCTTTAGAAATAGTTTCTCTGAGGTAAAACGATAATTTACTAGTTCGATCCCTGTCAAAGCTAAATTTTTCATGAGTCGAACTTCTCTATTTAGGTCAGTGATTAATAAAATTAAAAAAAAACAAGGTTACCTACCCCAACACGTATCAGTCAGTGCCATACGTGATACATACTTGGGCGATCATGTCTCGAAAGAAACATGACTGACAAGGCAGAAGATCATCCCGCAGTAGGTTGCCATTGCTTTCTACGGTAGACTGGTTGCCAACCAAGATTATAGAACCCGAGCTGTTCTGTTATTTAACCCATAACTGGAAGAAATAGATGGATTGATATCTTTCCCAATGGTAATTGCACGTAAGTGAATGCAACGAATTCAACTGGAATTCAAAATCGACTCCCCGATTTTTCGTTTCGAGCCGATATCTACTGCACCAAAACGCATACCCCCAACACGTATACCAACTACAAAAAAAAAAAAACATTTATAGTAATAAGAAATGATTTTTTCAAGTAATAGGCATTTAATCTTGTGGAATACACTGATATCTCAAAATTTAAATATTCGATAAAGTTCAAAATCCTAATTGTTATTTTCTATATTCCAGCAGTTTACTATACTTTTCTAAAGATCTAACTTATCACCAGAAGTAAGTGTGACTACTATATTTTTTCTTTGCGGATAGGTCTTCCTCTTCGCCAAGTCTTTCGCTGATGTGATAAGGGCCACCACTGAATATACATACCAAGCTGTTGATAATAACTGCAATCTTGAGCTGTGGCTTTATATATCTTGAAGACGTTTGACAGGGTTTGTGATGCTGGTCTTCCACGCAAGATTTGGCGATACGATATTACAAGACGATTGTTTGATGTAATCTAATCATTATTATCAAATCATGAAATGAAGAACGTTTTGAACGTGCACGCTTCCAGATCCTTTCACAAGAACGTGGGTGTCCTCCAAAGCTCTATCCTAGGTCTGTCACTGCTTATCAATAATTTTCTTGGTGTCGTCAGTTGATACGACCATTTATGTAGGTGTTAATACGAAGTTCATAAAAGCTGACAAAGTAAACGTGGCTGCTGTTCTTGAAAAGAACATTTTGTAAATTTGAATGCCTTCACAACAAAATTGCTCTCCTTTAACCAGCATTTGAGAAACTTTCCTGCCCGCCAATATGCTTGTCTCTTGGAGAGTAACTCATTCCGCCTCCTTCGCTTCACCTTTTCAACAGACTTGAAATGAAACAACTACATCAAATAAATAGTTGAATCCACTGCATTGAAAGTTGTGTCAGTGTGTCGTGCAAGTATTTTTCTCTCGTCAGACCTCGTTTACCTTGCACGTTTATAAATCTACCACTCGCCCGTGCACTGAATACTGTTGCCATATCTGGTCGGGGGCTCTTGCTATTCATCTCAATATTTTTAAAAATCCTAAGAAGGTTCTGCAATGTAATCAATCCTGACTTGGTATCTTGTCAAGATACCAAGTCTCCTACCCAGTGTCACACGGCTTTCCGCTGTTTTTTCTCAAAATATTTTCATGTCAACTGCTCTGATGAACTTTTCTCCCCTGGTACATCGACGCCATGAATTAAACATTAAGCATCTATTAGGTTGTTCTAAAAGTTCGTAAACACTTGCAGAAAATTGAAATTTTACTCGCCAAGTAATTTGAGGTTCCCAGAAAACAGTTGCAAAAAATTGAAATTTTACTCGCAAAAACAACAAAACTTATTGCTCATAATAAAGACCATCATTTTCCAAGACTTTCTGTCATCGATCTGCAAGCTTTCTGATCTGATCAAATTACCATTCAGCCGGCTTCGAATCAAAGGAGTCTTGACACGCTTCCTCGACTTCATCAAACGAGTCGAATCGGCGGCCTTTCCAAAAGTGTTGCATTGAGCGGAAAAGGCCGAAATCTGATGGAGCACAGTCAGGACTGTAGGCTGGATGAGGCAGAACCTCAACGCCGTCCAGCTCTTCAAACTTGTCTTTGGTCTTCCTGGTGGTGTGTGGCTTGGCATTGTCCTGCTGCATCAAAGCGCGCTTTCGGTTGATCAGAGCCGGGTACTTTTGCTTCAACTTTTCGTAGACCCACTCAAGTTACTGACAGCTCGATGAAGGCGCAATGTCCAACCCGGTTTGCAAGTCTCCATCATCCAACTTTAATAAACGAGGCTTATCTTCAAGACTCATGTCGCCAGAATCGAAACGCTTGTACCACTTTGAGATCGCCCCATATGCAATTGTTCCTTCACCTTCGGCAGCACAAATTTCTTCTGCAGCTTTTCTGGTTGAAAGACCTCGCTTCCAGCATCAATGAATCAAAACTCGCAGCTCAATTCTATCAATTGTCATCTGGAATACAAAGATGAAGATCACTATAACAATATAAACGCAAAAGTGCATAAAAATTCAATTTTTCGAAAGTTTTTACGAACTTTTGGGACAAGCTAATAGATCCTACCCTTTTATTAAAGTAGTTAAATATAACCATCTCTTCTACTCAGTTTCTTTTCTTGTACTTCCCGCCTGTGGAATCTTTCCCGTTTATTTACTTCTCTGAAAGCTATGATCTCTGAAACTTTAAATGCAACGTCAATCGCACTGTTCTATTTTCTTGAATCCTGCTCATCTTTTATCTTTTCCTCAATAGCCCCTATACTTAATCTTTGCACTGACTTTCACTCTCTGTAATCTGCCGCGTACTAGTAGCATTGCCACTATCCTTAGGGTGAAATGATTTTTTTTAAAGATCCGAGATCTTTTGAGCGAACATAGAATAGATATTTTATATAGTTTGACTAAGAAAATGCTCGTAGAAAATAAGTGCTGTTTAAAATCAAATGCTTTGGACAAATATATGAGACGGCAAATACTAGGATAAATCAAAAGTAATACAAATTCTATACAAAGTTTATATTTTGAAATTGCTTCTAAATCTGATTGATCTCCGTATTTTCCTGCTTTTATTTTAATATAATATTGAATACATAGTATTAATACAATATAGAAGGTCCTGGGTATGACAGTAAACTGTATCCGGCAGCAAGGCCTCTGATTAGGAGGTTGTGAGGAGAATGAAACCACCTTTTAATTGCTGTTGTTCCCAGGTCCATCCTGACCCGGAGTGGTAGCACCTGTTAGGGTCTCAGCTATGAGCAAATAGTTAACCCCCCAAACTGGGGTCAAAACATTATGAAAGACTTTTATAGTATTATATATAAATAAATAAACTTTTATAGAAAAATATACATTTTTGAAAGAAAAATATTACCAAAAATATTTTTCTGAAGGAAAACTATTACCGTAACACAGTTTTGAAGAAAAACATATTACCAGCAATACATTTTTTAATACAAAACTAGAAAACTTCTTCAGTTTTCTAAAATAAAAAAGAATTAAAAAAATAAATTTTTCATCACAATCTAACTAAATAATTTTGTATAGTCAGTCAGTTAAGTGCCATACGTGAAACACACTTGGGCAATAATGTCTCGAAAGTGACATGACTGAATGGGCAGAAGATTATCCCGCAGTAGGTTGCCATTGCTTTCTGCGGTTGATTGGTTGCAAGACAAGGCTATAGAACCCAACCTGTCCAGTTATTTAACCTATAACTGGAAGGAAGAGACAGGTTAATACCTTTCCCAAGGGTATTTGCGCATAAGTGAATGCAATGAATTCAACTGGAATTCGAAATCAGCTTCCCGATTTGTCGTTTTGAGTCGATATCCACTGCACCACAACGCACATCCAATGTTGTATAAGGGAATGCAATATTTATTAGAAAAACATGGCCAATAATAATTCATAATTCAATTTTTTTCGGAAAAAATACTGAAAAAAAACTTTTATAGAGAGAATACCATATTATATTCGATTGTCTGTTAGAAGCACAATATTGCTTTTTATATGGAAAATTGATAGAGCCTAAAGTGGCATTGTCGTACAGTTCTGACTGAATACTACTTAGCATATACTGTTCTTTCTTATAAACTCAAGATGATTAATGTTTTACGGACAACTGGCATTTACATTTCTATTTGAATTGCATTGGTGCGACCGTAAGTCTTTTTTATAAAACTATTTATAGAGAACACTATGTGGTATAACACATTATCTCCAAGAAACACTTAATGATTGATATATAATACATAAATAACTTTTGATAACAGATATTATGGATATCCACGATGGATCCATGAAAGGCATTTCAATATATAGAATGCCATCTGGAGTTGTAATGTTATGTGAGTAAGTCTGGTAAGAATTATTCTTCATTGTGTTGTGACGAGGGCGATAATGTCTCTCCACAAATTACTGTCTTTTGTAGCTCTCGGTTTTATCTGATCCTATCTCTTTTAATCTCTATTCTGCCAAACATTTACACAAGTTCGTTAGGAAGTTTAAGTGCTGTTTCCCTCTGCCCCTTTTGAATTCATCATGTCCTGTGAGTGTCAAATACATCAAAACTTTATTTTTTCCAGACATTCTAATTGCCTTTACCTGGTTCAAAATTAAAGTCTCTTTTGTTTTCATATTTAAAAAAAATGTTATTGCTCATATATTCAGTCTATGGTATTCTTAACATCTTTGGTCCTGGGTGTGCCGGCAAACCACATCTGGCAGCAAGGCCTCTGATTGAGGGGTTTTAATGAGAATGGCACCATCTTTTAATTGTTATTGTTCCCAGTTCCACTCTGACCTGGGGTGGGCAAATGGTTAACCTCCAAACTGGGGTCAAAACACTCTGAAGGTATAAAAATATACTTTTATAGTAAAATATACATTTTTCAAGAAAAAATATTACCAGCAATAATGTAAATAACAAAAAGAGTTCTTTTCAATAATAAACAGAAAAAATATTTTTATCAATTCTATTTTAAGTAAAATATTTTAAAGAAGCGGTTGTTTGGCGAAATAGACTTTATTCAATTTTTAAAAAGGTTCTTTTCCGTCATTAAAAAACAAATAAATGTGCACGTTTAAAACTATTTATAGAGAGCACTATGCAGTATAATATATTTTCTCTAAGAAACCCTTAATGATTAATATATAATACATAAATAACTTTTGATAACAGATATTATGATTAGCCACGATGGGCCAACGAAGGACATTTCAATATAAATATAGAATGCCATCTGGTGTTGTAATGTTATGTGAGTAAGTCTGGTAAGAATTATTCTTCATTGTGTTGTGACGAGGGCGATAATGTCTCTCCACAAATTACTGTCTTTTGTAGCTCTCGGTTTTATTTGTTTGCCATATCTTCTAAATTCTGTTCTGACAAAACATTTACACAATTTCGTTAGGAAGGTTAGGTTCCTGCTTTTCTTTGTTCCTTTTGCCTTCAACATGTTCTGTGAGTATCAAACTTTTTTAAACTTTTCTTATTTTTTCCAGAACTTTTAATTGTCTTTACCTGATTCTAAGTGAAAGTGTCTTTTTGTTTTCATGTTAAAAAAAAAATTCCTCATTTGATCATTTGTTCAGTCCATGGTATTCTTAGCATCTTTCTACAGAAACTACGTTGAGAATTTTAACCGTTCACTGCCATATAGGACGACCGATATTAAACAACAGTTCAGTATTCTTTGGGTTGTTCCTAACAAAACAATCACAGATTGCTACACTTAGCTTTTAAATGTACCTTTCGGTATTCCAATGATGCTTCGGATTTCGGTATCGCATTTTTTGTCCTCTGTTAAAACACTTTCTCTGAAAGTACTGGTTTGCTATGTGATATCAGTTCTTCAATACGGCAGTGAATTGTGGACAATATCATTGAAGATGAAGGGAAAACTTAAGGCAACTGAAATGTGGTTCTACAAAAGGACGCAGCAGATACAATGGATCGAGCATGTGAGCAATGATGAAGTTTTGGAAAAGATGGAAATGAAAAGGAAATTAATACTGAGCATCAGGAAGAGACAGCTGAAGATTTTGGGGCATGCAATAAGGAAGGAGGAGTTGGAAGACCTGATACTAGTTGGCCAGTTAGAGAGAAGAAGAGACAGGCGAAAACAGCGTGTAACGTACTTGACTGGCCTGTGCGGGTGGATAGCGAAACGGGGTTTGTGCGGTGTAAGAGCAGAAAGCGTGCTGAGAGCCATTAGGAAGAGGGAGACGTGAAAAGCCATGATCGCCTACTTACTGAAGGGACAAGGCATATTTCCTTAACTTCTGTACGAGTTATAGGTTTTCTTTTAGTTTTTTTTTATTCTGTTATTAAATCTGTGTCATCTGCATATGCCATGTTTCTAACATTGTGTCCGCCAAAATAGATCCTTGTAGAACTTTTAATTTTCTCGTCATTATCTCACCCGTTACACACAATGCTGTGTATGGCAGCAACTTTTTGTTACTGTTTCCGTAACAAACTGTTTTTTATGGGGCAGGGTTATTAGCCCTGTGCCTAACTCTCAAACCTGGAGAACAGGTGAACCATTCTTGGTCCTGACGTTTACAGCACCTGGTATTCCCAAACGATCATCCATCTAAGTACTGACCAGTCTCCATGTTGCTTAACTTTGGTGATCAGACGAGAACCGGTGTTTTCAGCACGACATAGCCGTAGACTAATTTTCTCGTGATTACTTTTAACTGTAAAATTTGAATAAATCGTGTGATGAAACACATCCTTGTCTTATGCCTCTATTAAAGTTTTGTTTATTTACTGAATTCATTTTTCTTCTAGTATCATTCCTAGATTATCCTTCTTAGATACACAAAGGTTATTGAGAATGCAATACGAAATTTTTCATCGGTGAACAATAAACGAATTATTTATATTCACTTTTCTACTGTTGGATCTACTAAATTGTTTGATTTTGCCATCAGTATATGTTCCTTATGCATATATTTAGAATAAAAACCGCCGAGCAGAAATCAGAATAATATCCATGAAGTCTTTTTTCCTTTGCTAGAAAGAGTCAGTCAAATACCGTATGTGATATCCGCTTAGGCGTTCATGTCTCAAAAGAGACATGACTGACTGGGCAGAAGATTATCCTGCAGTAGGTTGCCATTAATTTCTGCAGTAGACTGGTTGCCAGCTAAGGTTAGAGAACCCAATCTATTCTCTTATTTAAACCATAACTAGAGGGAAGAGATAGATTAATACCTTTCACGAGTGTATTTGCGCGTAAGTGAATGCAAGGAATTTAACTGGAATACGAACTCGGCTCCCCGTTTTCTCGTTCCAAGCCAATATCTACTGCACCATAACGCACATTCAAAACTAACTAGAACTGACGACGTCTATATTCATCGGTCAGTATTCAGATCGAACTTGCGACATTAACGTGATTAGCATGACGCTTTAACTAACTGAGGTAACCTGCCATTGACTCACTGCTAAAAAAACATGCTTAAAATATAGAAATGTGTCACGTACTTTCTCTTTGACCCTTAAAATGAAAGCTGGTGGAGGTTACAAGAATTTGTTTTTATTCACAATTACCAGGCCTCACAAAAGTATCTTCTTTTCGTAAAGTATACCCGAAGTCTGTCCTTAGTATCAACTGAACTTCACTGATTGGACGTTAAGAGTCACATGACTGGATAAATGATTTGCATATTAATTAGTAAAGGGAAAGAAAAATTAACCAAACACCACTAATTTAAATAACTCAAGTAAAATGAAGATGAAGTTAATCTCATTTAGAAAGGAATTATTGTTAAAAATGCTATATCTAATAGAAATTCAAGATAATATTACTATTACAAATACGAAAAACTTACAAGAAAAATTAAAATTAAAATGAAAGAAGTCCATGTAAAAATGAATACTAACTATTGGGTTACAGTTTCTCACAGTTTGTCTGCTTCATAATTAAAATGTGCCAATTCTTATGTATTTCGGTATATTAAATTCGAAAATTCAATCAGAGGATTGGTCTAGACTTATAGATACCTAGTCATTTATGTCAAACACATGAGTACAATAGATGTCTTCAAGAAAAATATTGCAGCTTTGCAAAATCTACTTTGATGTTCTGTTCTATGTAGGCTAGTAGTTCTATGTAGGCTAGTAGTTCTATGTAGGCTAGTAGTTCTATGTAGGCTGGTAGTTCTATGTAGGCTAGTAGTTCTATGTAGGCTAGTAGTTCTATGTAGGCTGGTAGTTCTATGTAGGCTAGTATTTCTATGTAGGCTGGTAGTTCTATGTAGGCTGGTAGTTCTATGTAGGCTAGTAGTTCTATGTAGGCTGGTAGTTCTATGTAGGCTGGTAGTTCTATGTAGGCTAGTAGTTCTATGTAGGCTACACAAATATATAAAGATGGGAATATATACATGTCTATTGAATATAATACCGCCGGAAAACCCACTTCAGAAGTATATACATGCACAGTTATTCGGAAACCACATGTCGATTCTTAGTTTGCCTTTTGTTGACTCCAGAAGAATCATAACGGGTCACAGTTCAACAAAAATCAGCCGATATTGATGGACTTCATCTGACCTGATCTGCAGCAATATCTTGATGAAATCGTTCTTCGTGTTTGTTTTTTCACGGACCACAGTTTTTCAAAAAAATCGAGCTGTGAGTTTAAAATATAGATTCTTTTTAATAATAATTTCAAGGCAGGACCGCCATCGGTGCGCAGCGGATTATAGTGGGATAAAATCAAAGTACAGGGCATGTCGAAAAAATTATAAGAGAACGATGGGAATCAGGGAGATAGAAAATGACAATTGAGGTTGCATTTAAACTTTCAAAAGTTGTAGCTATCAGGGAAGAAATTAAACGAAAGGGAATACTCCAAACAGGAAGTGCGAGGAAAGAAATTGTTAGAGTAAAAGAAGTGATTACATTTAACTCTTTCGACAATTAAAGAGTAGGACTAAATGTCTTGTTGCACGATTAAATACACGAGGTCAGCGAACCAGTTAAAAACTTCGTCAGAGCAGTTGCAATGTACTTGTAGAAAGACAAACGGAAGCCATATCTGGTCGGTGATAAAGTCACTGTTAGTTAATACAATCTACACTCATATTACTGACAGTACTATCAAGTTTACCTTCGCAATGAAAAGGATATGAAAGAAAAAGAATTAAACGTAGAATTATAATAAACTGCTAGAATATGAAAGAATACGTTCCATTTCTCAGTATTTATTAGAAAAGTATAAACAAAAATGAGTTTAAATAGGGTCTATGAAGAACAAATAAATTGATATTATTTCATTCACTGATTATAGAATTCAAGTTAATATAACTGATGTTGAGTTTATCAAGTATATTTGACTCGCATTGGTATTATTTGCCATTGGTACTGAAATTTACACAAAATTCATAATAAATAAATAAAAAATGACGGCTAGAGAGAAATAAGAAAAATTCCTAACACAATTGTGTCGATATCATTTGTCAGCTGATACCTTTTTAAGAAGGCATTTGGTAGATGGTAAAGAAATCATTTATAAGTGAACAGACCTCAGAAGAACCATGTCAGACTATGCTGACAAAGAGGATCATCTGAGTAGAATATACTTTTTAGACAAAAGCTAACAGAACAAAGTACGTTTTTTTCTCTATAAGACAGTACCTACAGGACAAAGCCTGTTCGATCGCTACCCGGAAAGTAAAACATAAGCCTGTTAGACGATTCGACTCTCATCTCTCTCTAATCTGTATCGTTGGTCAACAACAGATGTTTACAGCCGAATAAAATTTGTTGACTGCTACAATTTTGTCTCATAGTTTTACTTCGTGGGTAACAACCTAGCTAAATAATTATTTTCATTGTATTAAATCACAAGCGTTCGACTTGAATCTGCAACTTGAAAACAAACATGGTGACAAGTTTGAGTGGCAGGGCTACACTCTCTGTTTTTCGGAGAAAACGATTTGTTTTTCATCAAACATGCACGATATACATCTCATAAGACAATGTTTCAAACTCCTAAGCTATGTGTACAAAGAACCGCTGACATTAATAATTATGGAGAGTCACTGGTAAAAGTCTACAGGGATTAGTTACTGTTGAATAAAATTTGAGACTGCTGCAATTTCGTCTCATAGTTTTATTTTGTTGGACACAATATGTCTAAAATGCCACAAGCGTTCGATTCAAATCTTTACCATGAGAAGGAATTTGATGTTTGGTTTGAATTGCAGCGCTACACTCCTTGTTTTGCACAGGAAACCTTTTCCTCTACATCAAACATGTACAATATATATTTTATAAGATAGTGTTCCACATTCTTAAGCCAAGTGTACGAAGAACTGCTGTCATTTATGATTATGGACAATCACTGGTAAAAGTATTTGATTTTATTTTAGCACTAGAATCATTCATAGACTTGATCCTGATATCATAAATTTCAATGTCTATTGACAAATTAAAAAATGGTTGACATTGTGACTGACGTCAAAGAAAAGATTCCGCAAATTCAACAAATCACTCATTTCTTTCTTGCCTCATTTGTATTGATGGTGAAAAGTCAACATCTGCAATTTTGTAGTTTAAGACTTCAGTTAAATCTCGGCTGACAACTTTTAGTTTCTTAGTTTGGAGCGACTTTGGCTGACCTTTGAGTTCTTGTTTTGCTTCTTGTGAAATACTTTGACCTTTGGATCAGAAAGATTCATGCCGGTCTGTTCTTTAAGAACGTTCCATATTTAGAATAAACGCGAATTATTATTGAATATTTCGGTTTCCGTTTCAGCCACACCTTATTTAGTAACACGATATGCCTATACTTGCGGATTTAGCTGATGGGCAGAACATTGGATTGAAGGTCAACAGATTGTATGAATAATGCTTGATAAGTGACACTCCTTACCAATATTCAGAAATAATGAGAATTCGATGTAATGGGAAACCTTTACCATTTTGAAGATGTAAATGAATAATTAAGAAAGGAAAGTTAAGTAAAGAATACTTTTCGATGCATAAGTCAGTGTTAATTGTTCGTTTGCTTACAAAAAACAGAAGAATTGACATTATATAGCAATACAAACCATTTTTCAAACTAAACATTCGACATTCGTTGACGGAAGAGAGAGTGCTATTCTTTTATTCTTTTGGAGCTAGGATCAAAGTGTGGTGTCTGTTTCCCTAATCTGTAAACCTAATGGGGATGTTACAAATCTTTAGATAAAGAAACATTTGAAATTTATTGGCTCACTAGTGGGTCGATGTTGATATTTCAGTTAAAACAACATCTCATGAAAACTGAATTCTCACGTTCACTCGCTGCCATCGCCCTTTCTAGTATTGACGGGTGTTTCCTTAATAACATTTAATTTTGTGTAGTGGGGAAAGTCAACATTTTGATTAAATCATTATTTTGACTTCAAGTTACATGCGATATTCTTTTTACTTCGTAGAGAGTCCCGATAAAATAAAATATAAAAATAAAATATGTAAATAAATTAAAATGAATTCAAAATTAAATAAGGGATTTACACTTATCTTACTTCTTCTTCTTCTTTTTTTTTCTTCATGTGCCGTGTCTCTTCAGGACGTAAGCGATCATGGACTTCTACTTGGCTCTGTCTCTTGTCGTTCTCGGTAGTTTTTCGCGTGGTATCACTTCCAAGCTCCGCTCCGTCAACCATTTGCTTAAACATAACAAGTACGTCTTGCGTGGCTTTCCCCTGTCTCTTGTCCCATTTATCCAACCTGTGAGCATCATGTTCTCCATGCCTTCCTTCCTCATTACGTGTTCCAGGAACCTGATTTGTCTCTTCCTGATGTTTATTATCAGTTTTTTTTTCGTTTTCATCCTTTCCAACACATCAACAGTGCACACGTGCTCTGTCCATAATATCCTCAGCATCCTTCTGTAAAACTATATTTCTGCTGCCTCAAGCTTCTCTTTCGTCTTTGACGGAGGGATATCATATAGCAATCCAGCACTCTTTTTTTGTTTCTAATGAGATTTTCCTGTTTTTCAGTACTCTGGAAATGCGTCTTTGGCCATGCCTATGAGTCTTTGAATCTCCGTGTCACATTTTCCATCCTCTGTCAAAACACTTCCTAGGTATTTGAAATTTTTACTTGGTTGCAGTTGGTGTATTGGTTTCCTCTTTTTGCTGATGATCATGCATTCACTCTTCTTGAGGGTTATGCTCAGTCCTTTCTTTTCACTTTCTTTTGTTAACTTCTGCAAAAGGTCCAGCATTTTCCTTTCTGTGCTTGCTATCAGCACCGGGTCATCCGCGTATCGGATATTGTTGAGATTATGGCCGCCAATGACAGTAATGGATATCTTCTCGGAATGAGAGATCGGAGGTTCGAGTTCGAACTTCTACTGGTTTCGTTGCATTCACTTACGCGAGAAAGGTATTAATCCATCTCTTTTCTTTTCAAATATGGGTTGAATAGCAGGACAGACTGTGTTCTGTCGCCTTTGTTGTTAATCAGTATATCGCAGAAAGAAATGGCAAATATACCAGGCTCTCGATAATAACGGCGAAGCTCGAGCTGTTGCAGTAGATACCTCCAAAGCATTTGGCAGAGTCTGGCTTGCTGGCCTTCTTTGCAAGCTACAGGGCTATGGTTTAACTGAACGGTAGTTTGATCTAATCCACTCGTTTCTTTCAAATCGCGTAATGAAGGTAGTATTGAATGGACATGCATTGAGATACTATAATACAAACACAGGTGTCCCTCAAGGCTCTATTCTAGGTCCTACACTTTTTCTGATCTTTATCAACGATCTCCCTGATGTAATCAATTCTATGTCATTTGCTTCCGCCTCGATAAGAAATCTGCCGAGGCTGACAAAGCAAACCTCGCTGCTGATCTTGAAAAGGGCCTCCAATCTGTGGTGGACTGAGGTAAGAAATGTCTCGTAAATTTGAATGCTTCCAAAACGAAGCTGCTGTTCTTTAACCATCATAGAAAATCGTTCCTACCTTCCTTCAGCATGGATCAGGCTAGTCTCCCTGAAAGCAAAACACTGCGCCTCCCCAGTGTAATACTATCAACCGACCTCAATTGGATGACTATATTGAATCCATTGCTAAATCTGCTAAGAAGATTGGTTCACTGTCTAGTCAGGAAGTTTTTCTCGTCTGAACCCCTCTTGCACATATATAAATCTACCGTCTATCGGTGCAGTGAATACTGCTGTCACATTTGGTATGGTGCTCTTGCTATTCATCTTAGGGTTCTTGACAAAATCTAACGGAGAATCTGCAATGTAATTTTTCACGACCTGGTAGCTCAACTCTAGTCATTTTCTCACTGACGTAATGTGGCTTCCCTCTGTCTCTTCTGCAATTACTTTCATGGCTTCTATTCCAATGAGCTTAGCTCCCTGGTGCTTCCTCTGCATAAATTTAGTCGAGCTACTAGAGAAGCGACTAGGTCTCACCTTTTATCAGTGAAACTGATAAAATGTAACTGCAGCTTCTACTCTAACAGCTCCTTTGCTTGCACTTCCCGCCTGTGGAATTCTCTTCCGTATATTGGCTTCCCTTACCGTTATAATCTCCAAGAATTTAAATGCAATGTCAATTGCTATATCTTAACTCATTGACTCGCATCCTTTCCCTGTCAACCCTCATATCATGTTCTCCTTTTCCACTCTACTCTCATGTACCCCTTTTCACACCAGTGTTCTCATCCTTTTCTCATCCATTCTCTGGCATCCCCTGTAATTTGTTTCTTTGTCTCATTCTTATCACTCAATTCTTATGTAACCCTCTTAACACCAGTATCAGTTCTGCCTTGCTTGGGGTGAAATGATTACAAAAGATATGGCGGAAAATCTTCTGCCTAGTCAGTATTGAAAGAAACATAATCGCCAAAGCGTGCATTGCGGATGGCAATTAACTGACTGATCTGGATAGAAAAAATGAATAGCTGAACAGACTGAGCTCTGTAGCCCTGGTCGGCAACCAGTCTATCCCAGTAAGAAATGAGAACTTACTGTATGAACATCTGCGTATTATCGTCTGACTGTATAACGTATGACACTTAACTGATTGATCTTATGAAATCTGGATAGAAGAAATGAATAGCTGAACAGACTGAGCTCTGTAGCCCTGGTCGGCAACCAGTCTACCCCAGTAAGAAATGACAACTTACTGTAGGAACATCTGTAGCCCTGGTCGGCAACTCTGTAGCCCTGGTCGGGAACCAGTCTACCCCAGTAAGAAATGAGAACTTACTGTATGAACATCTGCGTATTATCGTCTGACTGTATAACGTATGACACTTAACTGATTGATCTTATGAAATCTGGATAGAAGAAATGAATAGCTGAACAGACTGAGCTCTGTAGCCCTGGTCGGCAACCAGTCTACCCCAGTAAGAAATGACAACTTACTGTAGGAACATCTGCGTATTATCGTCTGACTGTATAACGTATGACACTTAACTGATTGATCTTATGAAATCTGGATAGAAGAAATGAATAGCTGAACAGACTGAGCTCTGTAGCCCTGGTCGGCAACCAGTCTACCCCAGTAAGAAATGACAACTTACTGTAGGAACATCTGTAGCCCTGGTCGGCAACTCTGTAGCCCTGGTCGGGAACCAGTCTACCCCAGTAAGAAATGACAACTTACTGTAGGAACATCTGCGTATTATTGTCTGACTGTATAACGTATGACACTTAACTGATTGATCTTATGAAATCTGGATAGAAAAAGTGAATAGCTGAACAGACTGAGCTCTGTAGCCCTGGTCGGCAACCAGTCTACCCCAGTAAGAAATGACAACTTACTGTAGGAACATCTGCGTATTATTGTCTGACTGTATAACGTATGACACTTAACTGATTGATCTTATGAAATCTGGATAGAAAAAATGAATAGCTGAACAGACTGAGCTCTGTAGCCCTGGTCGGCAACCAGTCTACCCCAGTAAGAAATGACAACTTACTGTAGGAACATCTGTAGCCCAGGTCGGCAACTCTGTAGCCCTGGTCGGCAACCAGTCTACACCAGTAAGAAATGACAACTTACTGTAGGAACATCTGCGTATTATTGTCTGACTGTATAACGTATGACACTTAACTGATTGATCTTAAGAAATCTGGATAGGAAAAATGAATAGCTGAACAGACTGAGCTCTGTAGCCCTGGTCGGCAACCAGTCTACCCCAGTAAGAAATGACAACTTACTGTATGAACATCTGCGTATTATCGTCTGACTGTATAACGTATGGCACTTAACTGATTGATCTTATGAAAACTGAGATGTAGAGTGGGGACCCGTTATCATAGATTCTGTGCTGGTTTAAACATTGTATTTCTATTCTGATCTCTGCTTGAAAGGCATTCATTGTACAGCAGAACTCAATATCATTTATAATTAAGTCGGTTTCTGTCACACCCTAGGGAGTCAGAATACAAAGATGAGAAACTCTAGATAAACATTGCCAGGTATAATTAACATAGCGCCCGTTCTAACATCGACTCGCACTTTCATTTTCTCGTTGGGTTTGATAAGATATATTTACTTTTGTGTACATATTTTTCTTTGTTATTGTACCAGTCTCTAGACTAATACCTGGGAACAAAAACAGTGCTGACAAGTGGTGTCTGTATTCAGATTTTGATTAAAATATTTTGTTATCAAGAGAAAGCATATAGCCTGTTGAATTATGGAGGACAGAGTGTACAAACGGTATGTGCTTTTGAAGTTTTTTGTCATGTCTCTTAAGAACGTAGGTGATCATGGTACTCCACATTTTCCTATTTCTTGTAACTTCTTATAAGTTTTGTGTTTATGTTATTTCTCTTAAACCCTGTTTACATCCATTTACTGAAACCTATCAAATATGTTATGCGCTTTTTTTCGCCTGTCTTTCCCGCCATCTATTTTATGAGTATCAGATTTTCCAAGACCTTCTTCCGCATTACGTGCCCTAGAAATTTCGACTGTCTCTTCTTGGTGTTAAATATAAGTTTAATTTTTGTTTAGACTTTCTCGGCGTTGTTCATATATTCGCTCTATGGTGTCCTCAGCATTCTTTTTTGTTGCTATAAACAATAAAAAAATAAAAAGAGAGCAATACAGAATTTAACTTTGAGTTTTGTTTAATGGCATATCAACTTCTGTGGCTTATTTAATGCCAAAAGGGTGGGGTTTTAAAATTGTTTTAAGAAGGTTGATTTAGTCAAATTGTAATGAATTTTTTTATTTTAGAAAACTGAAAATGTCTTTTAGTTTTGTATTAAAAAATATTTTGCTGAGAATAATTTTTTTCCTTCAACAATGTATTATTTTTTAATTTTTAATTTTTTAATCATATCACCACGAGCAAGGCGGTAACGCCACTGATGTGCAGGGGGCTACATAAGAGTGAAGAGAGTGGAAAAGAAAAAACCGGAAACCGCATCCTAAACAGGAAACAAGGGATGTGCCTCTTCACCTGTTCAATAGATGTGGGTGGAGTGTGAACCGGGCGATAGTTTAGTCTATCTACTCCAATTGAAAAAAAAAAACAAAGTGAGAAGATTAGAAAAGAGAAAACCGGAAATCGCATCCTAAACAGGAAACAAGGGATGAGCCTCTTCACCTGTATATGTGGGTGGAGTGTGAACCAGGCGATAGTTTAGTCTATCTACTCCAGTAAGTTTACCTACTTCAGTAAAGTCTATCTATTGGTAATAATTTCTTCAAAAATGTATTGTTTGATCATATTTTTCCTTCAAAAATGTATATTTTTCAATAAAGTCTATTTTTATGTATATATTTTTATAAATGTGTATTTTTATACTTTCATAGTGTTTTGAACCCGGTTTGGAGGTTAACTATTTACCCATAGCTGGGACCTAAACAGGTGCTACCACTCTGGGTCAGGTTGGACCTGGGAACAGCAGTAATTAAGAGGTGATTCCATGCTCCTCACAATCCCCAGTCAGTTTACTGTCATGCCTGGCAACAGAGCAATACAGACTGAAGAAAATGTTTAACTTTTTACTAAGAAGTGTAAAATATTCGACAAAATACATTTCGGACAAATGTCTATGTCCCTTATGGTTTGTAATGATATGAAATGATTTATTTAATTTAACTTTTGTTGGTTAATTAAAACTAGAAAAACTTTTTTGAATTTTCAAAAACATTTTGTAAATAAAAATTATTTTTACTGATACAATATTCTGAATTAACCTTTTACCATGTAGAAAAATATGTGGAATCATTCCTTTTCCAAGAGTATTTCTCTGGACAGTATTTACATTACTGGGACTATTGTACTCATCTTTGTTGCCATTTGTACGACATTTTGGCCGTTGTACGCTCCGACCTTTTTCAGGTGCTAGGAATTTCGAAATGAAATCTTAATTACAATCACCGGGGTATATCATTCTCATTCCTTGCGTAATAGTAATACGACGATTGGATGTCATGAGTTATCTCCCTCTAACCATATAAGTTACTTAGTCACCACAGCTGTAGCCTGGTATTGAACTCACAACTCTAAGAGTCAATCAAGAACTAACCAGCATCTATATCCACTGGGCCATGTGTCCTTAAGGATAAACCCCATTGATTGTAATAAAGGGTTCGGTTCGAAATTCCTAGCACCCGAAGAAGGCCGGAGCGTACAAAGGCCAAAACGTCGTACAAATGGCAACAAAGATAAGGACAATAGTCTGAATAATGTAAATACTGTAAATACTACCTTATATCAGAAATATAGACAGGTATTTGCCTGTAATTGAATATAATGTTCCCGATTGGATTCGAAGCTCAGTTTTAAAGCAGTTACACAACTGAAGACTGTAACTTTTCTTTCTAGTAAAGTTGATTTTTTTAATCAGTATGACTCCAAGAAAGGCAACAAAGCCACTAAAACTTACCTTGCGTTTTAGTGGATTCACTGCTTTGTTAAGATTTATCAGCTAGTCTCTTAAAATTTATAGAGTCTAGGTACCGTAGAGAAGAGTTCGTCAGAACATTTACCATGAAAATATTTATAAAACAAAAACAAAACAAAAAAAAAACAAAAAAAACGAAAACTGGGAAGCTACATTACGGTGTCGGAATAAGAACTGAATCCGATACACTTGGTCACACCCATTGACATTGCAGATTCTTCTTTGAATTTTATCAAAGATCTCTAAATATATAGCAGAATCCCCAGTCTATATCTGGTAGCAATAACATAAGACCATACTTCAAAAATTGTCTGGCACAACACAGAGAACCAATCTTTCTCGCAGAAGACCCAGGGATTGGTTTATTTAAACTTTCAGTTCATGTCACCGGGAAATGTTAGTTTAAGCAGCTTTAACGAGATACTATTCTGGCGGTTAGCATTAGCCAAGTTGATGGAAGACAGAAAAGGTTTTCTCCGACGATTAATAGAGAGAAGTTTTGTTTTAGAGGCTTTGGTGAAATAGTTACTTGATCTTGGAATAAATATTAAGGCATAGCCGTCCAATTTACCCAGAACAAGCATTCTGATGTTGGGTAAATTTCCGACATGAAGACGGTTGATTGCAGTGTCCGCATGTTATAAAATCAAATTTTAATGTCCAACTAATATATTTAAGCAGTGTTTAAATCATTCAAAATCAGAATATTGATGATCTTATTTTAACAATAATTTCACCCCAAGCAAGGCAAAAATTTCACTGGTGTGCATAGGGTCATGATGAGAAAATAAAAAGGTACAGGGGCTGTCGAAGAAAAGATAAAAGATGGACTGGAATTAAGTAGATAAAATATAGCAATAGGCGTTGAATTTAAACTTTTGGTTAATTGTATCAGGGAAGCAAGCAAATGGAAGTGAGTTACACAAACGGGACGTGCGAGAAAAGAAAACCTTAAAGTAGAAGAGATGGTTACATTTAACTGCTTCGACGGGAAAAAGGAGGGACTTTGAGGCTAATTTAGCAGCACAAGTAAATATATGTGGTGGGGTACCAAAAAATCTATGCGATTGAGTTACAACTAATTGCAGTAAATATCAAAATGCTTAAACACCAAGAAGACTTTGAATGCAATTTCTGCATTTTCTTTGCAACAAAATATATTCTGGTTTTAAAGAAATTATCAACAGGCTTGAAATGTTGGTAATAAGTAAGCCAGAGATCGGGAGAATATAGTGGATATGGCAAAGTATCCCAAGCCGACGAGTATCCTGGAAACATGTAACTGGGTATTATCAGGAAGTAGAATTGGACCTCACTGATTAATCAGTGTCGGACTAATTTTGCTTCAGGTGACATTCACCCTGTTGCTGGCAGTAATCTTCAGCGTTGATTAAATGATACAAAGTTGTCTTGAATCAATCCAATGGCCGACCATCACACAATCACCCCAATATTCTATTGGTGCAATTTCAGTTTCGGAAAGTGTTTGAGTGCTTCGTCATGATAAAATCATTGAGACAAATGTTTGTGATTATCATAAAGGATGCGTTTCTAATCACAAGTTAGTTTTCGATCAAGGAATGAATCATTCGAAATTCATAGAAGCAGTATCGAACACATATGAAAACGTCTAACTACTTGACTTTCACTGAGGTCATGTAGAAACCGTTTATCGAGTTTCTTCACGATGCTATTTTTGAGATGGTCTAATATTGTTGAAATATTAACCCTTATCAAACATTTTCCTGACACTTTGATGTAATTTTGTAACTGGGTTTTTTAGATGTTCATTGTTCTATTCCACTTTAATTTTCAAGAAATGTATCTCCAATATAGAAATCCGGAGAATAGCGCCATTTTGAAAATTGCTCCCTTATTACACACACCAACATATATAAATATATACATATATTATGAAATATTTCAAAATACATCATAGTTCTTATTTTAAAATAATTTTTTTTCATGCGCAGTATAATGTTATATTATGAGATGTTAAAATGATGAAAATTAACCGTTTTTTTGGATTGTATATATGTTTGTTGTATATGTTTGCTTGGGAAAGTATAGTTTCTATTAGGAAAGATGAGATTGGGAAACAAAACCCGGACGTAGACAAATAATTTGATAATATTTGATGGCGGCACTCTCTAGAATTTCTCTTCTGAGTAAATTATTTTCTCTTTTATGAGTATGGCATTTTTGACTCGAAATTGTGGTCAAAAGAGAAAAAGATTACTCATCAACAGAGAGAAGAATTTACTCAGAAGAAAAATTCTTACCATATATATACACCCTTGTGCAAATTAATTCAAACAACTCCTTTAGTTACATTTCTTTACTGTACGGTTAGTTTTTGACCCACTTGAGTGACAAGGTGTAATCTATTACTGTTTTGTACTCATATTAAGTCATTTACAGTGAGGTTTAGTAATATGAATCTATTTTCAAGTGCATGACGAAAACTTGTTTAGCATTAAAAAATATTGCTACATCCGTAATTGTATCTGATTTTCATCACACCCAGATGTCTTGATCGTTCGGACATTTTCTACGATAGTCGATACTCTAAAAAAGCGTACGAAAATCGTAGCACTGCACAAACACACTAGCAAGTCTTACAGTGAGATCGCGGATATTGTTGCTGTCAGCTGTCAGTCGTATCATAAAGGCCAATAAACCAATTAGATCCATCAGTCTAGAATGCCAAGGAAAATGTGGTCGGAAGATAAAAGCAACGCCACGAGACGACATGTATGTGATTAGGGAAGGTATGAAAGATCCTAGAACTACATTATTTGTTTTGTTTCAATTAATTTGCACAAGGATACAACTTCTAGGATTTACGCGTTACTCTTCGGTAATGAATTGAGTTCTTCCGGTGACTGGCGTGTGTATACACCGTTTATATGTAACGCACTAAAATTTCTAAAATCGGTTGAATTTTGCCAAAA